>CM053593.1:275334407-275354317 GCA_028646575.1 Pseudocheirus occidentalis
ACACACACACACACACACACACACACACACACACATACACACACACCAACAGACACATTTTCCTTGTCTTTCTTGTCCATCTGTGTCTGCGTCGATACAATCATTGCAAATTGGATGTGTTGCAAAGCTCCCCCTTTTGAGTTCCAGCCACTTGTCTATGCTATATCAATCATCAGATAATAGATTTAGAGATGGAGACTGTCTAGTCCAACCCACTCATTTTATAGAAGAAGAAACTGAGGTCTTTGTCACAGATGCCACGATAGATCAGGCTGAGTTACTCATTTTACTCTCACTGGAATATGGACATGGCTTGCGTCTCAGGTGGTTTTGTTGGAGTTTCTATTTTTGCTTTCCTCAGAGATAGCAAAGCAGGCAGGCAGGCTGTTTCCTCTTGGCCAGATAGTCAGTGGTTCCAGTTATGAGATAGTTAAATAGCCTCAAAACCATGACTTGAGGTCGCGAAAGATGAAGAAATCATATGAAGACTTGGTCCCTAGGAATCTATCCATCATTATTTTCACACCTTTATCTATCCTTTCTCCATATTTCCCTGTTTTGTTCAGCAGCCCCCAATTCTTCTAGTCACCCAGGTTCATAATCTCAGTATTATACTTGATTCTTTATCTTTCTATGGCTTCTCAATTGGCAAGTCTGGTTGATTCTGCCTCTACCTCTCTTGCATTCACTTATATAAGTGGACTTATAATGGAGCTGCGTAAGTGGTTATGGGCAGCTAGGTGGTACGGTGCATAGAATGCCAGGCCTGGAATTAGAAAGCCTCATCTTCCTAAGTTCAGATCTAGCTTCTGTCACTTATTAGCTGTGTGACCCTGTGTGACCTTACTAGCTATATTGCTTAACCATGTTTGCCTCAGTTTCCTAGTCTCTAAAATGAGATGGGCAAGGAAATGACAAACTGCTCTGGTATCTTTGCCAAGAAAACCCCAAATGGGGTCACAGAGTCAGAAATGACTGAAACAACTGAACAACAACCACTTTAATTCTCTAATCCAGGCCCCCATCAACTTTCCCCCTCATACTATTGTAAAAATCTTTCTGATTTTTAAATTCTTTTTCCCTTCTCTCATCTACCTCCCAAAAAAATCTTAAGTATCACCATGTTACTCTTCCGCTCAAAAATTAATAATGTCTCCCTATTACCTCTATGGTAATATCCACAGTCCTCAGGCTAGAATTGAAAGCCTTCAATTATCTGGCTCTTTCTACAATTATTTAACATTATTCTCTTTCACAAGCTTTCCAGTCAAACTGTCCTGTTAGCTGTTCCCTCAATATAGCATTTTGTTGCCTGTCTGTGGGATGTCTCTCTTATTATCTCCCAGTCTAGAATGTATTCTCTTCACCAAGAGATAGAAAATATGTTTTTCTTCAGTGCTTGGAGATAACTTCCTTTGTGTACCCTTTCCTTAGTCACCCTGTTTTAACTGCCCTTTCACTCCTCTGGCTTCCTTCTGTGTACTAATCTGTGTCTACATTGTAGCTACTGGAGAGAATTCAACTTCAGTGAGGGCATACAGTGACATCCCCGGGACCTCAACCAATGAATCTTGCTTATTAAGGTAAACTTATAATAATTATTCCTAGATTCACTCAATGAATCAATCATAAAGTATTTATTAAACACCTAATATGTGTTTGACACTTTGCAAAGAATTGGGGATTGAAAAGAAAAAGAAAAAATATCTATTCTCAAAGAGTTTACATTTTAAGATAAGTGGGAGACAATCTAAAAATTGGTACACATAAGATAAATAAAGAGTAGATAGAAGTTAGTCTTAGAAGGAAAGGCATTTTTAGCAGATAGGGGGACTGAGTTAAATTCACAAAAGTGAAGATACATTATTCCAAATCTTTGAGGTAAATTGGGTGGCAGAGAGCTGAGCCTGGAGTCAGTAAGACTTCCTGAATTCAAATGTGGCCCCAGGCACTTACTAGCTGTGTGACCTGCAGCAACTTACCACTGTTTACCTCAGTTTCCTTATCTGTGAAATGAACTGGAGAAGGAAATGGTAAATCATTCCAGCATCTTTGTCAAGAGAACTCCAAATACGGTCAAGAAGAGTAGGCTATGACTGAAAATGACTGAATAACAAGAAGAAACATTCTGGGAAGTCTAAGAGTGTCAGGGATTGGGCTAAAAATGAACAGGTTTCCTGTTGGAGAACTGCCTTCACAGAAACAAGAACAGGTCCATGACTGTAATTACTCTGACAGCTGCCACAGGGCTCCTTCTATTTTTTAAAGCTCAACCAGCTTAGCTCTTCTCATTCTATTTCACCTTGCTGGGTTCTTTTTCTCTGAAGTTTTAAATGGCCCTTGCTGGCCATTGATTATGTCATCTCACTGACTATACCCTCTGGCAGGGGAACCTCCTGATAGAGAGGAGCACAGAAGGAAATTCATAGGTCGTAGGGACCCTGCCACAGATTTATTCAGCTTGGTGTGACCTTTTAGTGATTGCATCCTGGGCCATCTCCAATCATCCTCATAAATATCTGGTCAATTGATCCAGATGACTCTGGAGTAGAAAGAGAGACTGGTGACCTTGCACAGCCCTCCCTCATTCAAATCAAAGTCAACTGCAAGTCATATCATAATTTCCCTAATGCCACGGTCCTCTTAGGAAATGAAGGGCAAACACAACAATAGCTTTTAGTAATTGATCTTATATGTGGTGTGCTATAGAGAGACAATATGGCCTAGTGGAAAGGGTGCTAGAAGTGAAAACTCTAGGTTCAAATTTCTCCTCTGAAAATTATTTCATGTATGATCATAGGAAAGTAGTCATAATACTAGAAAGTGTGATAGCTGAGCTTCAGAGGTGCAGGAAATTTTCGTAGCAATAGAATCATAGGTTATGGTTATATTATAGCCATATATGAAGCATTTGCTAGTAACGTAGTAACTTTTAAAAAAGGAAAAAAATGAAGATATAAAGTATGACTGGGAAAATTCTTTCTCCTTTTAACTTTTTATTTTTTTAAATATATGTTGTTTCTCCATTTAGATGTAAATACCATTTTAAACATTCATTTGAAAAATTGAGTTCCAAATTTTCTACATCTATTCCTTACTTTCTCCCCCTGTATGATAATAAGCAATTTGATATCAGTTATAGTTGTTCAGTCATGCAAAACATATTGCCATGTTAGTGATTTTGTAAAAGAAGACACAGACTTAAAGGAACAAAGAAGCATGAAAAATATGCAGAAAGTGAAAAATAGTATGCTTCAATTTGTATTCAAACTCTATCAGTCCTTTATTTGGAGGTGTATAGCATTTTTCATCATGAGTCCTTTGGAATTGTCTTGGGTCATTATATTGCTGAGAATAGCTAAATTATTCAAAGTTGGTAATCACATAGTATTGCTGCAATTGTGTACAGATTTCTCCTGGTTATACTCATTTAACTTTGCATCAGTTCATATAAGTCTTTACAGATTTTTCTGAAATCAGCCTGTTTATCATTTCTTAGCACAGTAGTATTTCATTAGAGTCATACACCAAAACTTCAAACAATTATTTCAAGTGAAATGCCTGCTGTTGGTTGTCACTGAATAAACACTCTGCACACAATAATAGCCTGAGTATCCTATGACATTGGACCATGAACTGGAAAGAGACTTCAAAATGATATTATTTCCTTTCCTTTGTTTTACTTGCATTTTCACTCCTTCTAATAATGCTTTAAACAGATTCCGCATAGAAAGAAGCACTAGAGCACAAAGCAGAGAGCTCTGAACTTGGAAACATGGCAACAAAGTTGAAATCCCAGCCCTCTCCTTTGTTATCATGGTGAATTTGAACACTTTGAACCTTGGAATCTTCATCTATCAAGTGAGGCAGTAACACTAAATGTCCTTTAATGCTCTCTCTATGTCTTTGACCGGTGATGTCCAACAGCCATTTCAAATCTATTTCTGTAATCCATAGAGCACTTATGATTACTGAGGCAGATGGTGAAAACAGAGATGAAGGTATTTCAAAGAGCATAAGTTTTAGAAACATGCAAAGTGCTGTTATGGCAAGGCGAAACATATATAAAAAATATGGTGTTGGGAGCTAGCAATATAGATAATAGATGATAGAGTTTCTTTTTTTTGCACCCCCAAATCCATTATTAAGGCTGTCAAGAGAAAAGAATCTATCATAATTTCAAATAAGAAAAAATGAAATATGCATTTATGAATACTTATAGCCTGATTCTTTTTGAATCTTAAGTAGAAAGTGATATATTGACTTCAGAAACAATCACATCTAAACATACTGTGTATGTGAGGGGCATTTCCTCCATTTCCTTTAAATGTTTCAAATAGAAAATAGAGACTTTTCCACTCAAAAAGACTATTCCATTACAGATAATAAGTAATGGAATGCATCTCCAATAAATATTCAGCTTACGATACTTAGGTATATGTTAAAAAAGAAAAAAATAATAATACACTAAACTTTTTTTTAAAGAAACAACTTAGCAACAGTATACAAGCAAGATTTTCTTGATTAACACAACCAATCCAGATCTTTTTTTGGTGTATGGCATGCAGTGCCAGGAAAATCTTTGTTCACTGAAACAGGACAAAAATTGAGCTGGAATCTAAAAAATCAATTCAGTACTGAAAAGGACTATGGGAAAAAAAACATACTAGCATGGTAGTGTTAATTTGAGTATTCTGTCTTCTCCACTATTATCAATGTGACAGCTATGGGTGTCCAAGGAATGGCTTTCCAAACTGAGGCTCCAAGAGAATACTACCAATAGTTGATTTTTAATACATTCTGCACAAAAAGAGTAACATGAATGCTAAATAAGAATTCATATGTAAGAAAATACTTTTGTCTAAAAGGAAAACATAATTAAATATGTTAACCATTTGATAAAGAGAAACACTGTTTACAGAGTACACATATGAAGAACATGAAGAAGAGAATGTTCAATTTATTTTGTAGCTGTGAATTTCATATAATAACATAAACAATGCTTTTCTTCTTAAAATGCTTTTTCACAATTTACAAAAGAGTTGCAATATCACCTCATTTTTCTTCCTAATTCTCTTATTAACATTTTATAGAAGAAGAAACTGAGGTAGCTGATAAGTAAAGGACTTGATGAATTTCTACTAGGTAGTTGTTTCGTGGAGAAACAAAAGGTCATTAAAATAATTTTGAGATGTGGGGAAGCTAGGTGGCTCAATGTATAGAGCACTGGCCCTGGAGTCAGGAGGACCTGAGTTCATATCCAGACTCAAACTCTTAACACAAAAAAAAAACTAGCTGTGTGACCTTGGGCAAGTCAGTTAACCCCATTTGCCCTACCTTCTCCACTCCAAAAAGCAAATAATAATAATAATAATAATTTTGAGAAATTTAGTCCCTGCTAAAACCTGTAGTAAGAAATCTTTCCGCAATAGTTGTGATCTAGGGCTAAAATATATATTTTTTCAGTTTCTATGTCAAATAGAAAACTTCCTAAATTTTGCTAAAATTTCAGAGGTGTTTTTTTTCTTAATGACCTTTAACTTTTCTCTTAGTTCCATCATGACAGGGCCTTTCTTTTTGTCTTTGTATTCCTGACTGACCAGCAGAAGAGAAGTGCTTATAAAATGCTTGTTAAATTGGATTAATTTTCTTTTTCAGGAATTTTAGAGGGATATGAAGGGAAGACACACATCCTCCTCAACCATTCCAATGGTTTTGGGTGGTGTAAAAGAGAAGGTTGTTGAAAACAGGTATCTTCTCTTTCCTCAATCCCTAATTCTATCCTTTATGACAACCTGATTCCAGGACATAAATTCATAATGTCATAAGATCATAGACTATAGAATTCAAAGGAAACCTAGTAATTATCCAATTCAACCTCTTCATTTTATACTTGATAAATCTAAGGAAACAAAAGATTTAATCATTTATCCAAGGTCACACAGGTAATAGGTTGCAGAAGAGAGATTGGAACCCAGCACCTATGATTTCAAATACAGTATTTTTCCAACAATACCACAGTGTTGGAGAAGCTGGTTGACTTTCCTACACATTTATCAGAGTACTTTGGAATAAAAAACAAAGAAGCTGTAATTCTCTGATATAAAGCAGAAAAAAGAGAACCTTAAAATAAAACAGTGATCACAATCATCAACAAATTTAAAAGAATGTGTGCTCTTTTCTCTTTGAAAATAAGAATAGGAACTGACATATTCTCCAAGAAGGTTAAGGATGGAAACAAACATCCCATACACACCAAAGCATTTATAAGAATGCTTTCTGTGATAGTAGAGAACTAGAAAGAAAGTAGATTCCAATGATTAGGGAATTGTGGTACATGAATGTAATGAAATATTAATTCACCACAAAAACAAAGAATATGAAAAATTTAGAGAAGAATGGGAATATTCATATGATGTGATGAAGGGTGAAGTAAGAAGAAGCAGGAAAGCAACATGCAGCAAGGTAAATGAAAAGAATGAAACACAGAATGGAAATCTGTATAATTATAATGACCAAATTTGGACCTATAGAAGAGATGAGAAAATGCAACTTCTTCCCTTTGTTTCAGAGGGAGTGGATTGTGGGTATGAAAAGTAGCATACAATTTGGGGCTTAGTGGAAGTATTTGATCATTTTTTCTGGTTTTTCTTCACTTTTGTTTTATTCCATGTTATAAGATTTCCTGGGTAGGAGAGGGACATATTTAGAAAAGAAGATAATGTAAAAGAGATATAATTAAAATTTTACAATAAAATGAAGAAGGAAAACTATTTTAATATAAATATCAAAAAGAAAATGTGTATACTCATAAGGAGCACTGAGGTAGGGTAGAAAAAAGAATTAGGACTCAGAGACTGTTCTTCTTTCTCTTTCACTGTAGCCCAAATCTGCTACTTTGATTTTCAGCAGTGGTGTTGCTAACAATACACAGTAGGAAAGGAGCAATAGCATCAATATTTCAGTGTTTTTTTTTTTTAACCTAAAGCTAACTGACTGGGATCATCAGAGGTGAGCCACTTTTTAGCTATCTAGATGAAATATCTGTAGAGCTGTTGAGTGATTAGCATCTTGGAGCTTCAAGAGTTTACCATTTTTACTTATTTCACTCACTTTTGGGGAGCACAGATAGAATAGTAAAACATGGTTCAAAGAAAATATTAGTGCCAATACATTTCTTCTATCAAATATTGATTATAGTGCATCACCATTTCTTTTACAAGAATGTACTGCCCCCAAACAATGGGTCTAAAAAAATAACCTCATCTCATTCTCTTCTCCTATGGTTAGTATCATGGTTCTGGAAACTCACCCATTTAAGATCTTAAAGTTTGACATAAATAATGAGGCTGTATATGTCTTCATGTTAATCTTAGTTGTCAGTGGGGTTAGGTGGACTTATTTCTATTCTTTTGTAAACATTTAAATTGAGGTGGTGCCCTGGACTGGGATGGGCCCTGGACTTAGAGTCAAGAGACCTGGGTCCAGATCTCAACTCTGATGTTCCCTGTGTGACTATGACCAAGTAACTTAACCTTTTTTTTCCTGTGTGTGTATGGGGGTACATAGAAAGTGGTTATTCTCACAAATCACTGACTATGTAGAATATGAATGATTTTCTACAAAATGTTGCATTTTCTAGCTTTAAAGACCATTTGTAACATATAACCAACCTGTTTTCTATGTTCCTTGTGCAACCATCTTGCCTGCAATCCTGGCTTCAAGATCTCCATGGTTAGAATTTTCAGGTCCCATAAGGATCATCCTCTGGTCTGAAGATCTGAACTGTGATCTTCACCCCATGAAAACAGCAGCTGTAGGGACCAAGAGGCAAAAAAGAGAGGAATTAGCTCGGTTTCACCAGTTTTAAAGACCAACCAAAGGAGGCTACCTTACACACTAATAGGGGAATGCAGAGGCCTCTAAGTTAGGAAATCAGCACATGTTCCAAAGACCTCTTGAGATGGTACCTTCATACTAGGCAAACAGCACTTTCCTAGACAAACCCAGGTTACATAAGTATTTAAGGTCTTCATTTTTACTTGATAAATAATTTAAATTTTCCTCTGTGCACACAGGACTATCAAATATCCCAAATGAAAATTTCAAAAATAGAAATCTATTTCATTCAAATCAATAAATAATTTTAAAATGCCTACTATGTGCAAGTCCAATGGCTATAGCCTATTTTTTTCTTTTTCCTCTTATCCTTCTTTTCTTCCCTCTCCTTTAATCTCTCTCTTTTTTTTAATCAACTCTATCTCCTTCTCCTTTTGCCTTTCCTTTACCTTTTGAGGTTGTCTCAATAGCCATTCTTTTCAGGATGGTGGAATAACTAAAGAATACACTAACGGAGCTGTGAATTGCTTTGATCATCCTGGAATACAATTTGGAATTCTACAACCAAGCCATTTATAGCCTTTGAATAAGAGTTGCCACTTCTAGACTTATAATCAAACAGGAGCAAAGGCAAAAAGAAAGGTCCCATATATACAAAAATATTCATAGTGGCACAGTTTGTTGTAGCAAAATAAGCTAGAAACAAAGTTGCCGCCCCTCATTTGGGGAATGGCTGAAGAAATTATGGCATATGGATGTAACAGAATATTATTGCACCATAAGGAATGACAAATTGGAGGAATTCACAGAAATGTGGAAAGACTTGTATGAACTGATTATACAGAATTGAGTAAGTATAATCAGAAATTTTACATAAAAATTGGTACAGGGATATAAATGAAAAGAATACTAAAACAAATCTCAATGCCATATAATTATACTGACTATTTGTCATGGTTCAGAAGAGATGGAGTTCCTTATTTTCAATGGAGAACTGGACTGTGGAGACAGAATATTTCATATGTTGTAAGAAAGGATTGCTATATCAGTTTTACTTAACCACTTTTTTTTAATTACAAGGAATGATGCATCCTGTATGTGTTTGCATGTTTGTGTGCACATACATGTATAAATATAAGAAAACTTTTAAAATGATGCTTAGGTTAGGATAACTTTCTTTACATGGAATTGTTGAAATGAATTTATTTTGTTATCTTTATCTCTTTCAAAAAGCACATTACAGAACATTTTGCCCTGTTTTCAGAACTGCTCAAGATGATCAATAAACTGACACAGAGATGGGTGAATTCAAACTTCAGGTTCGTTCTGTAGAAAGCAGATGGTTAACAAATGTTAAGGAATCAATACATAAACTATTCAAACCTTGCCAGGTGTGTGTGTGTGTGTCCATGTGAACACATGTGTATGAATGGTGTTTAATAAAGCAGTGAAACTCAGAATTCATTTATTCAATTTTCTCCTTCAATCTGAACAATTTTGATAACATTCCTTTAATTTCCTTGCTCCAATTTGTTCATTGATTGAGGGTGTATCTACACACAGTTAACAAATTGGCTGATATTTCTGGCCATTCTCACAATCAATTATGCATTGATCAACTGATTGATCATTTAGCAATCTGATTTGGTAGTTAAGACAGCTCCAAGTACTATATTGACTGTGCCATAGTGAAGTTATTTCAGTTGTATAGACACAACAGCAGACATAAATTTTGGAAGATCCGCTAAATGACTCATATCCTCAAATGACTATCTAACTAGAAAGTCTATGTTTCTAACATTTAATTTGAACATTCTTTGTTTTCACAGGTTACAGAACTTAATTACATTAAAAAGATTGCCAAGTTGAACATATTTTAAAGGTGTTTTAGGGAAGCTAGGTGGCACAGTGGATAAGTACTGGCCCTGCATTCAGGAAGACATTTCCTGAGTTCAAATCTGAACTCAGATATTAACTAGCTGTGTGACACTGGGCAAGTCATTTAACCTCCATTGCCTCAGTTTCCTTATCTGTAAAATGACTTGGAGAAGGAAATGGCAAACCACTTTAATATCTTTGCCAGGAAAACTCTTATGGAAGTCACAGACACAACTAAGAAAATGACTGACTGACTTAAGATGCTTTGACATGGTATGAAAAAGAAGATGTTTGACCTTCCTCTCAGCACATACACAATCTAAAGTAGGTGTGAATAATTAGCAATGCAGAATGCTAGATTGGAATTGTGGAAAATTGCAATTTTGTCCTTTAGAACTGATGTTCATATTGTTTGCCATGCATTTCCTGCTTGAAGTTTGTGGAAATATTAAAAATTAATGTAGCTTACTTTGTGCCATACATTATACAAACATGAATTTATACAAACATGAATTTCTTAGATTGATTTTCTTTTATAAGACAACTAAGATTGTGTTACAGATTAGTTACTGATATCCATCAGTGGAGGGAGGTTCTACAATGGGATCCCCCACATTGATTAATTTGTGGGTAGAGATTATATGCCCCACTCTACAACCATTTTTTTTTTGCAATTTGCCATTCAATTTTTCTACTCAATTGAAAAACAGTTTTTCCAAAGTTGCACTGATCTCTTAAGTGCTAAAGCTGATGGTCTTTTCTCAGCCATTTCTTGTTCTTTACCCCTTTGTAGCATTTGTTTTGTTCAGAATCTCCTCTTAGATACTCCACTCTTTTTGAATTTCCTTTGTTCTTTGTTTTCCTCCCATTGATTTGCCTATGCCTTCCTTATTTTCAGTCTTGTTTGCTACAATCAAATCCATATACCATGCTCTATTTGTGACCTTCTCCTACTTAGATGACATCAATAGAATCCATCCCTAGGCCAATGCTCAAAGTCTTTCTACTTTGGTAGGACTGCATAGAGTTCATGTGCTGATTTAATCTTCGAGACCTGAATGTCACATCCACACCACAGTGAGGCATCAGGGCAGGGCTTTAGTGGAGAGTAAAGATCATTAGAGTATTGAGTATTCATAGTAATGATATATGCACTAGCTAGAAAATGTTTTTTGAAAACTGTCCCAATTTACAATTATCCAGGATCTCTACCTTCTCAATTAGGAATTTTCTGGTGTCCTAAAATGTCTGGTGTATATAAAATGTACAATTATTTTCAAGGGTTTTTTTATTATTTCAATTACTTCAATCACTTGTCATTCTTTTGATATGATTTCACTATATCTAAAGTTAAACAAAAAATTAAAATCTTCATACTATTTTTGAGATTACTTTACATCAGAATATCTGGCATTCTGTCTCTCTATTACCATGGCTTATAGACACTAAAAGACTAATGTGTATATCATGCCTGAGTTGATGAGGTTTGGCTGCTGTCCATACTTGCTTGATTGCTCACTGGACCAGAAAGGAACATTCAGGCTGTCCTTATGATGCTATAAATTGGTAGGTGGAGTAGACTTGGCAATACACTAGTCACAAGGTTTTTGTGATGGAGGTGTTAAAAACTGGTGTGTGTGTGTGTATGTGTGTGTGTATGTGTGTGTGTATACATGTGTGTATGTGTAGTGGTGAGAATAAATGACAGTGCCAATCTTTGATGAGTGTGTATGTAATAGAAAAGTGATATGTTTATGTGGAATCTCAGAGAGTGATTTCCAAATATGTCTATGTTGGATTCTTTGGCAGTTTGTGAATGAGTCTTTATGTGGATCTACCATCAGATTTTTCCCTAGAGTGAACCTTTCTTTAGGGACTGTGGGGAAAAAAGAGGATTATGGAACAATGTAAAGATGAATGTTCTCAGCCTGTGGGAGGATGAAGCGAGATGGAGAACATGTTGGTCCCTAGTATTTTCTTTCAGAATAATTATAGAATTCAGGAAATAATGAGGAGAGAGTGGTACAGTTCTGAGTTCCCAAGAGTTTCTATATGACTTTGTACCAAGCCATTACTAATCTTATGAAACTTTTTCCATTCATACTTATAACAGTAATTTATATTTCCTTTTTCTAATGAACATTTGAGAGTTAATTGTTATGTGATCGCAAAGCATTTCATTTGCATATTTCATTATCTCAAATATAATAATCTACCTATCATTAAGCTGATTTTTCTGTCATTGAATAATATTGGTACTATATGTGTCTAGACACTCCTTTCCTGTCCTCTACCTCTTGGAAGCCCTAGCTGCATTTAAAGATCAGCCTAGGAGCCAGTTATTACATAGTCATAGTAATAAATATTTATTAAGTGTCAACTATGTGGCAGTCCCTGTGCTAAGTACTGGAGATGCAAACAGGAAAAAGAAATAATGTAATATTTATGGAGTTGAAATTAAGCAGAAAGTTGAAGAGAAATTATGTTAATTGGAAAATATGAATCCTCTGTAAAGTGAGACCCTTTGGAGGATTTCATTGCTCCTCTCTCCAGGCCTCCAATTGGAGGGGAGAGGCAACTGAGGGTGCTGGAGATATGCTATGTGTCAAACCTGAATTAGACTCCATGATGATGAGATGTCAGATAAGAAGATTATGCTAGAGGACACATGATGCCCCTGGAGTCAGACCAAGTAGAACAGCTGATGGAAAATGAAATTAGCTTGAAAAGTCTTACATGAGTCTCTTCTGATCTCTCTTACTCTAACTTGCTGTATAATGATTGTACACACACATATATAATGTGTGTATGATGCTTATGTGTGTATATATATATATATGTACACACATACATACACAAAAATGTGTGTATATATGTATATGCATTACATTTACTTTTTTGTGAATACAATATTTTACCATCAAGGAAAATGTAAATTTCTTGATTCCAGGAACTGTTTTGCTTTTCTTTTTGCATCCTCAGGACCAAGAATATTTCCTTTCATAGAGCAGATATTTTGTAAATGTTATAGAATTGAATTGATAAATATGTGACAAGAATTGAAAGAAATTGATAAAAACTTTGACCTAAATGGGTACTTTGAGTTTAGGGCTAAAATATGAAAAAAAATATCCTTATCTGGCACTGGACAAGAAAAAGAATGGTTGAACAATGGAATAGATTAGGTATACAATATAGAGAAGTAAACAACCACAGTAACATAGTGTTTGATCAACATGAAGGTTCAAGCTATTGGGTCAAGACCTTACTTCCTTGTAATTGGAAAATATGAGTCAGTAATAAAAACTTCTGGGAAAACTGGTAATCATTTTGGCAGAAACCAGATGTAGACCAAAATCTGTAATGTTAATGGGATAATAAGGTCTCCCCCACCCATTAACAGGCCGAATATGAAGCCCATTACCTACAGAGGAGCTTACTTAGGGTGAGGCTTACTTGTAGGAAGGCTTCCACAGTTTTCGGTACTAAGTTGATTAGACACTGAGTCATGAGGTTTGTGATGTCTTCTGGCACTGAGAAGTCTCTCTCTCTCTCTCTCTCTCCCTCTCTCTCTCTCTCTCTCTCTCTCTCTCTCTCTCTCTCTCTCTTTCTTTATCTCTTTGATTTCCCAGTTGAGACTCTGAGTAGCCCTATGTTCAGAGCCCTCTAACTGCTCAGATTTCTGTGCTCCCTTGTTCCAGTGACATATGTAAAATGTATAGCAATATTCCTTTACTCAGACAGTTTAAAACCTATCTATTGGTCTTTGTGCTTATGTCTCTGCTTGTATTTTCTCTGACATTCAAGGTGCTGACCTTTCCCATGAACTAGTGAATTTAATTAGAAGTAGGATTGCTAACCCCTTTTCAAGCAGTCTTTCCTAGAAAAGCAGGTCAAAGAACCTGTGCTAGCAGGTTATCCTGGGTATGCTAGAGTACTTACTGTTACAACATCTCACACCACATACCAAGAAAAGATCAAAAGGAGTGCACAACTTATATATAATATTGTTGATGTTATTGAGTCATTCAGTTGTGTTCAACTCTTTATGGACCATAGCATACTAGGCCCTTTTATCTTCCAGTATCTCTCATAGTCTGCCCAAGTTCAAGCTAAGTGTCTCCATGATACTACCTATCCATCTCGTCCTTTGCTGTACCTTTTTCCTTTTGTCTTCAATATTTCTAGACATAAGGATCTTTTCCAGTGGTTACCATCTTCTCATTATATGGCCAAAGCATTTAAGCTTCAGCTTCAGTATTTGAACTTCCAGCAAATATTCTGAATTAATTTCTTTAAATATTGAGGACCTAACTTTCTTGCTGTCCAAGGGACTCTGAAAAGTCTTCTTCAGCACCACAATCTGAAAGCATTACTTCTTTCATTCTCAGCTTTCCTTATAGTCCAACTTTCATAGCCATACATCACTACTGGGAAATATACATGCATACACACATACACACATACATATATACACACATATATGTGTGTATGTATGTATATATGATCACTGATATCCATGATAATGTTGTTATGCATGTAGAGCTTGACATCCTGAAGAATGAAGCCTTAGAAAGTATTGCCAATATAAGGATAGTGGAGGTGATGGAATGCATATATACATACATATATGTATGTGTATGTATATATATATGTATGTATTTGTGTATATATGTGTGTGTATGTGTGTGTATATATATATACACACACACGTATAGTTTTGACTATACAGACTTTTGTTGGCAAGGTAATTTCTTTGTTGTCCAGATTTGCCATATTATTCCTTCCAAGGAGCAAGTGTCTTTTAATTTCATGGCTACAGTTGCTATATGCAATGATCTTTGAGCCAAAGGATATAAAATCTGATATTACTTCCATTTCCTCTCCATTTTCCAGGAAGTGATGGAACTGGTTGCTAAGATACTAGTTTTTTTGACATTAAGCTTCAAGCCAAATTTGCATTCTCTCTCTAACTCTCATCAAGAGACTTGTTAATTCTTTTTTAAAACTTTCTGCCATCAGAGTAGTATTGTTTGCATATCTGGAATTGTTGATATTTCTCTGGGCAATTTTAATTTCGACTTTTGATTCTCCAACCTGGTATTTTGCATGATGTACTCTATAAGTTAAATAAATAAGGTGACAATCTACAGTGTTGTCATGCTTCTTTTCCAGTCTTAAACCAACCAGTTGTTTGATATTCAGGTCTAACTTTTTAGCCCATGTACAGGTTCCTCAGGAGGCAAGAAAGATCCAGTATTCCCATCCCTATGATTATTTGCCATATTTTGGTGTGATCCACACAGTCAAAGGCTTTAGTGTAGTCAATGAAGCAGAAGTAGATGTTTTCCTGGAATTCCCTTGCTTTCTCACAATCCAGCAAATGTTGGCAATTTAGTCTCTAGTTTCTACTTGTCTAGTAATTCTCAGTCCACATATTGCTGAAGCCTACCTTGCAGAATATTAAGCATAACCTTCCTGGCATGTGAAATGAGCACTCATTTTTTGGTAATTTGAAAATTCCTTGGAATTGTCCTTTAGTATTGAGACATAAACTGAGCTTTTCCAATTCAGTGACAAATGTTGAATTTTCCAAATTTTTTTTGGCATATTGAGAACAGCATTTTAAGAGAATCATCTTTTATGGTTTTAAATAGCTCAGCTGGAATTCCATCACCTCTGCTAGCCTTATATTGGCAATATTTTCTAAGGCTTCATTCTTCACAATGTCAAGCTCTATATCCATAATAATGTTATCATGGATATCAGTGATGTTGAAATCTTCTTGTATAATTTTTATATATTCATAATTTTGTATATTCATTCTTCTTTCATGAAACTTTTCCTTGATCTCTAATTTTCTTTTAGCTACCTTATCATTCTCGTTGTATCATTTTCTTCTATTTCTTTGTATTGTTCATTTAAGAGAACCTTATCTTTCCTTGCTGTTCTCTCAAATTCTGCAATCATTTGGGTAGATCTTTGCCTATTTCCTTCCCCTTTCCTTTTTGTCTTTAACCATGTGTAAAGCTTCATCAGACAGACATTTTTTTCTTTTTTTACTATTCTTTGTCTTAAGAATGTTTTTTGTTGCTTCCTCCTGTACAATATTGTAAACTTCTGCCCGTAGTTCTTCAGGCACTCTACCAGATTTAATCCCTTAAATTTATTTGTCACATCCACTCATATTCATAAAGGGTTTTATTTAAGTAATACCTAAATGATTTGGTTTTCCCTATGTTCTTCAATTTACATATGCATTTTGTGGTAAGAAACTCATGATCTGAACCACAGTCAGCTCCACATTTTGTTTTAACTGACTGCATAGAGCTTCTCCATCTTTGCATAGAATATAAGCAATATGATTTCTATATTGACCATCTGGTGATGTTTGTGTGTAGAATCATCTTTTGGGTTGTTGAAAAGGAATTTTATGGTCAGCAAGTTATCCTGATAAAATTCTTTAATCTCTGTTCCACTTCATTGTGTTTTCCAAGGACAATTAGTTAGTCCAATTATCTTTTGATTTCCTGCTTTTAGCATTCCAACCCCCAATGATGAATGTGACATTTTTGGTGCTATTTCTAGAAGATGTTATAGGTTTTCATAGAACTGATCAACTTTGACCTCTGTGGTGTCAGTGGATTGGAACATAGACTTGTATTACTATGATATTGAATGGTTAGCCTTGGATTTGAACAGATATCTGAATTTGGTCATTTTATGAGATTATACCCCAGTACTTCTTTTCTCATCCTTTTATTGAATCTAAGGACCAATTAATTTCTTCAAAGGGATTTTTGCTTATATTAATATATGTAATGATCATTTGAATTAAACTCGCCCATTCCCATTCATTTAAGTTCACTGATACTCAAGATATCAATGTCTATTATTTCCATCTCCTGTTTTTCTACATCCAGTTTACCTTGGTTCATAGATTTTACATTCCAGATCCTTATGTGATATTGATCTTTTCAGCACCAGATTTTCCTTACATCACTAGGCACATATGCAACTAGAGCTATTTCTACTCTTCTTTGGTAGTGTGTTGGACATCTTTTGACTTGAGGGGCTTGTTTTCAGCTGTCATCTCTTCTATTATTTTAGTACTGTCCATGGGGATGTCCGGGCAAAGATATTGAAATAACTTTCCATTTCCTTTTCCAATGGATCACTTTTTTTTTCAAAACACTCTATTATGACTTGTCCATCTTGAATAACCCCATATAGTTTCATTGAGCTATCATCATGACAACACAGTGATTGGAGAGTGGAATTGGAGGTGGGATTTAGACATAAAGGGTGACATTATAAGTAAATTAGGGGAACACAGAAAATCACCTGTTATATCTATGGGTAAGGGAAGAGTTTATGACTAAACAAGACAGAGAGGGTTATAGGAGGTAAAATGGATAACTTTGCCTACATTAAATGAAAAATTTTACAAACAAAATCAATGCAGCCAAGAAATGATTAAACAAAATATGAATAATGAAAAAATACAGGGGAGTGAAACACCTTACAAGAAAAACAACACTTTTTGATAAAAGATCAAGAAGAGAAAATATGAAAATAATTGGACTAATTGAAAGTTACAATTAAAAAAAAGAATCTTGATACAATACTACAAGAAATAATTAAAGAAAATTGTCCCAATGCATTAGAACAAGAGGGGAAAGTGGAAATAGAAAAAAAATCATCAATCACCACTTAGAAGAGATCCTATTAGGAAAATTCGTAGGAATATCTTATTCAAATTCCAAAATCCTCAGCTCAAAGAAAAAATATCAAAAGCATCAAGATTAAAGCAATTTAAACATGATGATGCCACATATCATACCCTTCAAAGTTAACTATTATCTTGAATGAAAAAAGGACATTTGATAAACTCACAAATTTTCAATACTTTGTTAAAAATATCCTGAACTTAATAGAAGATTTGCCACACAAGAACAATTATAAATATGAGGTACATAACAAAGACTGATTATAAAAGATCCATAAGAAGAGACTGTTTACTTTTTATATATGTAAGGTATAAATTTTATGTGTAAGATTCTTATTAACAATTGAGTTGTTTGTAAGAAAGATTGGGGAAAACCTGGGCTTGATGAATTTAAAAAGAAAAATAATTTAGGAATAGCTAAAAAGAATAATTATTTTATACAAATGATGTACAGGAGGAAAAACTGATACATAGGAATTATATGGTGGAGGGAGGCTGGTAGTTCTGGTAACCTATTTTCATCAGCAATGAACGTTAAAAGGGAACAATACATATATATTTAAAGTAGTATAGAAATCTTCTAAAATCAGAAGAAATAAAATAGATAGGAACATAGGGAGGGGGAAGTGGATAAAGGAGGGATCTTTAGAGAGGAGGGTGAGAGAATAGGTAGATGGGCACTTAGAAGGGTGTTTTACATTTATGGGAATTGGAGGATAGGGGAGGGATCCTTGGAGGGGGGTAGGCAAATCATAGGAGTGCAAGGTTGTGAGTAAAAATAAAGTAGAGGAAGCAGGAGGGGAAGAAAACAAGAGGCATGCATATATATAAAGATCAGGAGTAGAATAGGTTTGGGAATGTTTATATCTATATATGTATGTATATATGTATATGTGTGTATATATCTATAGCTATCGAGAAACATATTTAAACTTTATTGTAGCCTTCTGGGCAGTGGGGGAAGGTATGTATACCTTTATAGCTATAGAGAAACTTTATTTTGGTCTTCTATGTGGGGGATTTGGGGAGAGAGTAAAAAAAGAACAAAGTATAAAAGTGCACAGCAGAGAGCAAAAGAAAGTTCACAAGGAAAAAGAAAAGATGGACAATTCTCAACTCAAAGTGTATTATTTATCACATAGGCTTTCTTGAAATGAAAATTTAGTGTTAAATATTTTGAATCCTCTCATGTTCTGCTATATACATGACATGCTTTGATTTATTTCTAACTTTATATTTAACTTCCAATATTTAGGTTTATGATTTATTTCTTTTTTTTAATTCTCTGTGTCCTGGAGTTTGAGTCTAAAATAAAACTTTGGGGAAAAAGGTCTAATTTCTCAAATGTATGGGGAACCGAGTCAAATTTATAAAAATGAGACTCATTCTCCAACTGATAAACATGTAGTTTTCAGAGGAATGAATCAAAGCTATCAAAAATAGTGTGAAATATGTTCTAAATCACTGATAATTAGAGAAGTAGAAATTAAAACAACTCCGAGGTACTACCATACACCTATCAGATTGACTAATATGACAATAAAAGAAAATGACAAATGTTGGAGTAGGTATGGAACAGGTATACTAATTCAGTATTGGTGGAGTGGTGAACTAGTCCCACCACTCTGGTGAACAATCTACAACTATGCCCAAATTGCTATTAAGTGTGCATACCCTTTGGTACAGCAATACCACTACAAGATTTGTACCAAAAAGAGATTAAAGAAAAAGGAAAATTACCTATATGTTCAAAAATTTTAAAGCAGCTTTTTTGTAGTGGCAACCCTCCCTCCCACACACAAAAAACTGGCAATTGAAGAGATGCTCATTAATTGGGGAATGGCTGAACACATTGTGGCATATGATTGTAATGGGGTGCTATTGTTCCATAAGAAATGACAAGGAGGTGATTTCAGGGGGAAAAAGACCAAAAGCAAAACAAAACAAAAGAAACCATGACAAGATCTATATGAAGTGAATCAAAACGAAGTGAGAAGGATCAGAAGATTATTGTGCACAATAATAACAATGTTGTCATGATGATCACCTGCAAATGATTTGGCTACTCTGATCAATACAATTATCCAAGATATTTCTGAAGTACTTAAGATGAAAAATGCTATCTACCTCTAGAGAAAGAATTAATGAACTCAGAGTTCAAATCAAAGTACAATGTTCATTCATTCATTCATTCATTCATTCATTCATTCATTCTTTTTTTCCCCAAATATGACTAAAATGGAAGGATGTTTTGCATGATTTCATATACATAATTTGCATCACATTGTTTGCTTTCTCTGTGGGTGGGGAAAGAGTGGGAGGGAAGGAGAGATTCTGGCACTCAAAATTTAAAAAGTACAGAATGTTAGAAATGAACAAATAATTAATTATAAAAAAATGTGATCAAAAAATATTTATTTTATTCTCTGTGACCTTTTCTATGTTTTCTTTGTTCATAAATTCT
>CM053593.1:275354417-275376732 GCA_028646575.1 Pseudocheirus occidentalis
CCTTCCTCAACAGGCTTCGGGCGTCCCCGGCTCCCAGCTTCCGCTTTCTCCGGGAGAAAGAGATGCACAGAAAACTTAAGACACAGGACTTGCTTCTAGCTACTTTCTCTTAGGCTTGGCGTGGCTGGAACTCCCTCTCATTCTCTAAGCTTGGCATGGCTGGACTTTCTCTTCTTTAGAATTCTCTAAGCTTGGTGTGGCTGGACTTTCTCTTCTTTAGAGCACAACACTTGCCTCTAGCTGTGTTCTCTAAACTTGGCGTGGCTGGACTTCCTTCTGCCTCCGGTAGCCTGTATTTAAGTCCTTTCTCCAGGGCCCGTTTCTCCCCTGGCCTTGCCCTCGCCACAGCGAGCCAATCGTGCATCACCCCGAAGGTGGAGAGATAATCCTGCTTATTGCAAACAGGTGCAACCTTCACATTCTGTCCCCAGGTGATCATGGGCCTCCTGTTAGCTGAGGACCAATTCAACCCACTACCAACAAGAGCCCCAACAATCTGTCTTGCTCCTCTAATTTGTTTATCATATGACCTTTAATATTTAGATCATTTATCCATTTGGAGTTCACTTGGCACATACTGTGAGGTATTGGCCTAAAATTTCTACTAGCCTGCTTTCTAGTTTTCCTAGCAGTTTGTTCAACAGGGAAACCTTGGAAACTCAGAGAAACTCTAGTTTCCAGCACCTTTGATCTACTAGGTTCATTTGATATGTGGCATATGATATGCAGTATTATCTAATCTATTCCACTAAATAACCTGAGTAATAAGTCAACAAGCATTTATTAAACACTTTGCTATGTGCCAGTCACTGTGGAACACAATGTAGGACAAAAGCAGTCTGTGCTTTAAAGGAGATCAAAATCTAATAGGAGAGGCAGCATGCAAACATCTATGAACACAGAAGATACATAAATGGTAAATCAGGAGGCAATTTCATAGGGAAAGCATGAGCAGTAGGGAGGTTGGGAAAAGGCCCTTTGCAAAAGATCAGATTTGAGCTGACTCCTGGAGGAAGTCAGGGGAGTTAGAAGGTGGAAATAAAAAATGAGTGCATTCCAGGCCTGGGGAACAGTCAGTGAAAAGTCATAGAGTCAAGAAATGGAATATTTTGTTTGATGAGCCAAAGAAGCCCAGTGTTGCTCAATTGTAGAGTGCTTGGAGTGGATTAAAGTTTAAGAAGAATATTTTTTTAACTAGTACTAAACCATTTTAATGACTACTACCTTGTAGTGTAGTTTGAGATTTGGTATTACCAAGCCCTCTAACTTCTCAGTTATTGCCTTCCCCCACCCACCTTATTTCCCTTAAGATTCCTTGCCTAATCTGATATTATAATCTTTTCAAGTAGAGAATTGAGGTCAGGATCAGATGAGCTCACTGGATCATGTGCCATCTATAATGACATGCCTAGTTTCCTGTCTCTGCTGCTCTTCAATCTCCACAGTTGGGCACACTTAACCCCAGGCTCAGCTCTACTCCCTGCTCTGGGACCAACTTGACCTCTATGTTGGGGAGATGTAAGGATTCCTGCTTGAATAGCTGATAAGCTATGGGTCAAGTTACTTTATTGCTGGTCCCGTTTTGATATTGTACCCAAGTTCCATTACTTGCTCTTTCCCTTGAGACTAAGGTCTCACCTTTTGCCTTATTTTCAGAAATTGAGTCATTACTTTTCCATCCCATGCCTGATTTCCTGACTTAGTTGCCCATGTAGTGTTCCAGTTTCTTGCAGATGGGATCAACAGTTCAGGTTTATCCCAGAAAATAATGCATACTTAGCTTCCTTTATCATTTTTACATGATATAGGCTGAAACTGACTTTTGTCTGTAACTTTGTGTTCATACTTCTTGCTTTGGAGAACTTTTAACTTTTCTTCCTTTATTTTTGTTTTCACATACTTCTATTCAGAAACTCAGTATCTCTTCAAGGTAATAGAAGTAGGACCCTGGGTCACTATCTGCCCAGTTGGTCAATTTCTTTCCTCAGATCTTTTTGAAGAGACCCTCACCAGTTGGGGAATGGCTGAACACGTTGCGGCATATGATTGTAATGGGGTCCTATTGTGCCATAAGAAATGACAAGGGGGTAGTTTCAGGGGGAAAAAGGCCACAATCAAACCAAAACAAAAGAAACCATGACAGGATCTATATGAACTGATTCAAAATGAAGTGAGAAGGACCAGGAGATTATTGTGCACAGTAACAACAATGTTGTAATGATGATAAGAGTATGATTTTTTGTTCTTTTTGGATATGACCATAGAGGAAACATTTGCATCAACCTATTATAATCTCCTTAACAGAAGGGGACAGGATCTTTTTTCTTCTTCTTCATATCTCCTACACAAAATGTAGTGGTTTGAACATAGGAAGCATGTAATAAATGATAGATGAATCTAATTGTTTGGATTTCCACCTTTTAGATTTAGCCTAATATATTGAATCCCATGCCTCCATAGACATCCTCTTAGGACATCACTGGGTTCTCCACTTATGGATATCCCTTATGCGAATTAATCAACTGCCTCCACTTTTTGTTTGGTATTGGATCTTCCCTGACAAACTGTTCCATTCCCAATGACTAGGCTTTAGGTTCCATTTCTTCTTAACTGTCCTTTTTACCTCCTGGTGATCTATGCTCTAATTCTGAGGTCTAATGACCTAATGGATTAATATGACTTTTCAGAATTTTGAGGGAAAAGGGAAAATGGCTTTCCCTCTTGGAAACTTTACCAATTGGCTTATGATTATGGAAATTCAACCAAATTTCTTTATTGTCTACTTGGAAAAGCATATCTCTAGGGTCTAGCAAAATGTCTTGCAAATATTAGTTGCTTAATACATGTTTATTGAATTGAATTGACTAGGGTACCAGAGTCAAGAGGGCATAAAAAATGACTGCTTCTTCCTTTCTTGGTGTGCAAATTAGTCTAGGAAATGGTAATGAAATATTATTCTCCATTATAGATGCCCCCCATTCTAATCTAATCCTGTTACATAATTTGAACTAAATAGCATAGAGTGAATTGGGTGAGAAGAGGCAAAAGAAAAAAAATACAACCCTCTTTTGAAATTAAAGCAAAATGACTTGGGTAGGCAGGTTGTTTTTTATTTATTTTTTATTGTTATTTTTGCTTTTTAGAGGGCAGTCGGGGTTAAGTGACTTGCCCAAGGTCACATGGCTATTTTTTTGTCTTAAGTGCCGGAGGCTGGATTTGAACTTAGATCCTCCTGGCTCCAGGGCTGGTGCTCTATTCACTGTGCTACCTAGCCACTCCAGGCATCTTGTTTTTCACTGAGAGAACACACACACTTCTTAAAGGCAAGGACTATGTTGATTTTATCTTTATATTTCCAAGGCCTAGTACATAGTAAGTGATTACTAAATCCATTTTGCTTAATTGGTTGGTAGAATAGACATAAGTGGAGATATAATTTTGGGTGTTTGGGGAATGAGTTCACATACAAAACAAGTTCATATCTGTCTTCTGCTTTCCCCTTTGGATTTGTTATTCCCAGAAATTCTTCAAGATAAAGGTTTTGCTCCATTATGGCTTTGATTTATCCTCTCTGATCATTACTTGGACCATATCCTCTTTCTTCAAGTGGGTTCTACCCTCAAGTCTGTTCTTGTCCACACTCCTCATAATTTTATTTTAAAAACTAGGTTCTTGCTTTCTTCTTTGTTTATAAAAATCTTCTTTGTTTTTCCTCAGATCACATAATTTGGTACTTAACTAGCCCTGCCATGTTTGAATTAGTCACTAACTTGATTTCTTTACTATCTTCTGTGTCCTATTTTGTCCTCACCTTAATTATTTCAGGCAAAGGTTTTGCCCCTCCCTTCCACTTCTAAATGTCAATCCACACAACTGGACTTTTGTCACAGATGGCTAGTTATATTATTATAGATTTTGGCCTGAAAGGTACATGAGTTGCCCTCTAGTCTAACTCTCTCGTTTTACAGCCAAAGACACTGATGATTAGAGTGTCTAAGTGAATTATCCAGGGTCACCCAGGTAATTAGAGAGAAAGGATTTGACTCCAGAGCCAGGAGTATTTCAATCATACCATTCTTAATGATATTCTCTAAATAGTACTACGATCTATTACCAGCTTTCAGGTGCCCTGATACTATTTCCCTTGTTTGATGTCATATCTTCCTGTTGCTCATTCTTACATGATTGTGACTGCCTGACTGCTTAGATTTCTCTCAATTCTCATTGCTAGGATCGTTCCCTCCCCCCACCTAAGTCACCAGCTTTGTCTTTGTGAGTCTCTTTGCTTTCTGGATTCCAGCTACTTTTTGTTAGAAATCAATCCACACTTAGGGTAAAAAGGAGTATGGGAATGTCTGGGACCTTAGGGTGTGAGAAGACTCTTTCAGTAAGAGAGTAAGAATGTTGAGAACTTTAGGTTTCAGGTGCCAAAAAGCAATGTCATCTCTTTCACAAATTTGCCTTGGTCAGATAGATGCCCATGATCTTTGGTCAATTCTAAAATTTTCTCAGTATTTTTTTAATCCAGTATGATTATTATTTTTTCTTCAAAGAAAATAATTGATTTTTTTGTATTGTGTTGTTGGATTCCAGATTAAATCATGACAGGATTTGCAAGGATGTCCTGAAGCTTTGTCTACTTTTGTGAGAACAGTCATTAGTAGATAATCATGCCTTTGTAGAAGTTAAAAGAAGTAATCGTGTTTTCTTATTAGAGTCACATATAGGTTTTTGGATTAAGTTCAAGCCCAGGAAAATATTTTAACAGAATTTGTGGGGATCACATAACTCCTGGCCATCACAACCTTTACTGGACTCATAAGTTCTCTCTCTCTCTCTCTCTCTCTCTCTCTCTCTCTCTCTCTCTCTCTCTCTCTCTTTCTTTCTCTCTCTCTCTCTGTCTCTCTCTCTGTTTCTCTCTCTCTGTCTCTCTCTTTCTCTCTGTCTCTCTCTCTGTTTTCTCTATCTCTGTTTCTCTGTCTCTCTGTCTCTCTGTTTCTTTCTCTCTCTGTTTCTCTCTGTGTTTCTCTCTGTCTCTATTTCTCTCTCTCTGTTTCTCTCTCTCTCTCTCTCTCTCTCTCTCTCTCTCTCTCTCTCTCTCTGTCTCTGTTTCTCTTCTCTGTCTCTCTCTCTCTGTGTTTCTCTCTTTCTCTGTTTCTCTATCTGTGTATTTCTGTCTCTGTCTGTCTGTTTCTGTCTGTCTGTCTCTCTGTCTTTCTTCCTATCTCTTTTCTCCTGAGTATGCTGTATAGTTATGTTTATCTTTGCATTTATATAAGGTCAAACTGAGATATGGAAGAAAATCTCCCAAGCTATAGGAAACAATATTAAACAAGCAACTTGAGGGAATTGCAAACTAGTCTATGTTTTATCAGAATTTTTCAATTCCAGTTGTCTGGTTTTGCATTTGTTTGTGTTACTCAGACATCACTCATCAATGATCCATTTCAGAAACCTCTACCACAGGATTTTTTTTTCCAGGTGTAATCCACAGAAAGAAGAGGAGAGATTACAATCTGTTTATTGTCACAGAAATAGGTTGTTGTTGTTGTTTTGTCACTTGGCTGCAACACTTGCAGATTTCTCATCAAGAGAAAGTATGTACTATTTTTCTGTTCTTACAAATACTGATGGAAGAGAAAAAGGTATCCCAGTATCACATCTAATGCATTACAAATAGTTGTTTGTATATTGCTTGTATTTGTTTCAGTCCATACAATTGAGACCTTATCCAGGTCAGATGCAATAGAATTTCAATGTAATGCTTTTATTTTATATGTCACCAATATTCTAAAAGGCAGTGTACAGATATATGGTAGATGTTGTCAGGTGGCATTTTAATCCTTTAAAAATCAGCTTCAAGTCTACCTTTTCATATGTATAAGACTTCATTTCCCTTTAAATACTCTTAGGTTCAGTCAAACTAGTCTACTTGCTATTTCTTACACAGGAAATTTCATCTCTCATCTCTGTGACATGGCCCTCGTGCATGAAATGTGTTCCTTTCTCATATGTATCTCTTAGAATCCTGGGCTTTCTTCAAAACTCACCTTAAGTATTAGCTCCTCCATGAGGCCTTTTATGATTCCCTTCCCCACTCCCCAAGTTCCCAGTACTTTTCTTATGAAATTATCTTCAGTTGACTTTATATTTATTTTGTATTTACTTTCATATGCCCATTTTTTTTCCTCAAGGGAATATATGTTTCTTAAAGGCAACAAGAGTATTATTTTTATCTTTATATTCCTGCTACCTAGTCCAGTTCCTGGCATACAATAGGTGCTGGTTATTTTTTGTTAAATGATTGAATAATTGATCTAAGTGAATGACAACATTTTGCTAATAATGGATTGAATTTTAGAACTTAGGATCATGGGACAATAGGTCAAGAGCTAAAAGGAGCCTAATAGGACAACATGTTCATTTTTGTAAGTGAAGAAACTGGGGTCCAAAGAAATAAGGTGATTTGTTTGAAGTCACACAGTTATTAAACTGGAGAACCTGAATTCATGCTCAGGTCTTCTGATTCTATACAGTATGAAGTGTAAGGCAGAAATCTTGAGTGGTTGTGAGTCTCATTTGGATACTACATATTGTCCTGGGGCTTGGTGCAATCAATACAGGGTCACCTGGCTGCAAATAGAATAATTTCATGGACTTCACTAGGTGTAGAAAATACCTTTTCCATTTGAAATCTACATTGAACATTCTTTATGATAATGGCAGGCATCTTTGGCTTACTTATGTCCTGTTTGAAAAAGAATCATGATGCTAACATCACTTTGCTGGAAGATAGATTTTGACTTACTAAGCCTATATTTTTTTAAAATAGCAAACAGTATGCACAGTAAGATATTGTAGTTTCTGCAACTTTCAGTCATCTGTGCACTATAATCTGTACTCTGCTAGAGATCATTTGCACAAGCCTACTTCCCTACTCATATTTTCATCAAGGATGTTTTCAATATGTATTAAAAATCATTCTTGAAAAAATGTTTTTAAAGCTGAGAAAGTAGACATGTTTTGGTAGATAGCAACAGATGCCTTTTTGGTCATCACCTTTCAGTAATAATATAATTCATGATTTTTACCATCACTTGAAATTTTTTGCCTTTAAATATCTTGACAATTGCACCTTTATTATTCTCACAATGGTATATATTACTTTTGGTATGAACCTTCTTTGTGTATTCTAGGTCTGATGTAGCTGCTTTTATCTTCTTCGGTTTCTTTGGTCCATTTCTCCTATAGTAACAAAACCTACTTCCCCATAACTACCAATCCATTGATCCTGGTTCTGAGGTAACCCCTTCTCCCACAAAGCATTTCCTTTTTCCATGTGACTTCAAGTATTTAAAAACATTTATTCTATCTTCCCCAAGTCTTCTCTTCTCTAAGCTAAATTTCCCTAGTTCCTTCAAATGTTCCTCAAATGGCTTATGGCTTTTCAGTCCCTCGCCAATCTGATTGCCATTCATTGAACATATCAGTCATAATATATACATGGTTCATTTTGAACTTGTCAGCTAAAACCCCTGGATCTGTCATTTCAACTATTACTTAATGAATCATCCTAGGCCACTCTAAGTTGTGTGATCTACTTTTTGAACCTAAATGCAAGACTTTGTATTTATCTCTTAAATTTTCTATTTATCTCTTAAACTTCTTGCTTTAATCAATACTCTCTATATATTTCTGACAGGATTCAGTTATACAAAATATATAATGCCCCTTCCAGCTCTGTCATCTGCAAATTTCACAACTGTATCCTTGATGTTTTCATCTGAGCTGTTGGTGAAGCTGCTGAAGGAAAATGACTTTTGACTAGTGGCTCTTGAGAATACTGACTTTAATCCTATTTGGATATTTCCTTCTCTTTGCTGTTAACCTTGAATAATCATTTAGTGATTATTAGCCAGGGAATCAGAGTTTGAGGGGCCCCAGAGAATGCTTATTCTGAAGCATACCTAAGGAGCAGTAGAAAACCTGCTCCAAAAGGTCCTCTAGTCTCTATTTACAGACCATCAGTGATGGATAATTTATGACCTTTCAATGAGGTCTCTTCTAGCCTGTTTGATCATTATGATGTTTTTTCCTCCTATCAATTGAAAATCTGCCTCATTGATTTATACCCACTGCTTCTAGATCTTACCATTTATCAACCAAATCTGAAAAAAGTCACAGTGGCGCCAGTGATTTGTAATTTTGCTTCCTTTCTAAGTCTTTGCTGATATTCCTTCTTTTTCATTCACAATCCTGTTTGGCAGCTGGGAAATTATGTACATATTTGGGGCTTGAACCTATCTTTATTTCTACTGATCGAATGTAAGAGAATCAAAATGCTAGAATCAAACAAATAACAAACATTTATTCAGCACCTCATAAGTGCCAGACACTGTGCTAAGTGCCGGGGATGCAAAGAGAGGAACCACCCTGCAAAAACAAAACAAAACAAAACAAAAAACCAGTTACTGCCCTCAAGGAGCTTACATTCTCATGGAGGAGGCACCACACAAACACCATGTATAAGGAAAAAAACTACATAGGACAAAATGAATGACATTTCAGAGAGAAGGTATTAGCATTAAGGAAGAATGAGGAAGACTTCTTACATGAAGGGGATTTTATCTGATGGATAAAAAAATTATCTGATTTTGTTTGATGGAAGACAGAGAAGCCAGGAAGCAAAGGGACACATTCCATATTTGGGTGATGGCCATTAAAAATGAACAATCTGGTTATAGTTTCTTATTCAAGGAACAGTGATATGCTGGAAGGGACTTTAGATATCATTTAGTCCAACTCATTCTTTTTAAAGGTGAGGAAAGAGATTCAAAGTGAATTTTGCACCATGTCTGAATTCATACATCCAGGTAGTATCAGAGCTGGGGATTAAAGACAAGTTGATACTCAGGTCAGCTTGTACTCATGATGCTTAGTCATCTGAGTGATCTGAGTCAAATCTCTTCCAGTTTTGAAACATTGGTTCACATTAAGGTTCTTTGTGAGAGACACATTTGGGCTGTGAGCAGTCATTCCTAGGTTATGTCAAGTAACTGTCAAGTCACCTTAAACCCTTACTTGGGAGAGACTTTTCCAATCAGACAGCAGAAGCTGTATTAAGCAATAACATGCTATTAGCAGACTTCTGGGTCATATGACCAATAAGATGAAGGTCTACACATTTTTTTCTGATACTTACAATGTCTCATAACCTTTCCAAATAGATATTATGCATCAAAGATAGAACAACTTTGACTGTCTTGATGACCTAGATCAGTGGTTCTCAACCTTCCTAATGCCACAACCCTTTAATACAGTTTCTCATGTTGTGGTGACACCCAATCATAACATTATTTTTGTTGCTACTTCATAACTGTAATTTTGTTACTGTTATGAATCTATCTGCTATGCAGGATGTATTTTTGTTGTTACAAATTGAACATAACTGACAGGCTGAGATCTTGCTGGTCTAGATAGAACACCAGGAACTAACAAAAAAAGTTTCAAACAAACAAACAAAAATCTTTGGGATAACAACTACCTTGAATTTATTCAGCACCCTCTTCCCCACTGACTACTGTGATCCTGACCCACAGGCTTGCAAAAAAAAACCCCAGAACCCAGCCCAAATCCTGCACCCTGTCCCTCCTTTTTTTTTTTACTCTTGTCTTGGTTGTGATAGATCTCTGAAGGAAAACGTAGGAACAGAGAGAATAAGGCAGGCCATTCATGTATCTAGGCTTTAATGGAGTTCAGCCTCACACTCTGACTTCATCCACTTTCCCAGAACCAGAACCACAGAAATATAAACCTTTAAAAACAGAAATTATCTCCAATTGCAGTAGTACTAACTGTCACATCAGAAAACTGAAGAATAAAGGGAACAGAACTAGACACTGTATGTTGCTGGGTAGAGGGGATGGAGGAATTGTGGTCATCCACTGAGCTTGAAGGAAGGAGTCTAGCATCTATCTGGGGTTGGTTCCATTTCCCCCAAAATCACTTGGGGCAGAAACCTAGGTTAGTGAAACATAAATTGACCCAGGATGGGAGGAAGCCAAGATGTTTTGAGATCCAGCCTTTAGGGAAAATACCATTAGGGGAGAGGGAATCAGAAAGTGAATAATGATGGGGGGGGAGAGACTGAACTTATCAAAGATCTCAGGAGGAAGAAAACCCAAACCCCTTAAGATAAACTAATAAATCAACAGGGTAAACAACAACAACAAAAAGAAATATAGCCTCTAATGCTTGTAAATGAATTCAGACCTCTATAAAGAAATACTGCAAAAAAATGAAAAGGATTCAACACTTGAGACAGAGGACCCTGTGGAACACAAGGGGAACATGGAACCACACTACATTGTTCCTGAGTGTATTATAAGAGAAACGAGAATTATGAGAGCAGAATTTATGGCTTATATAGCAAAAAGACTTGGTAGAAGGGAAAAACTTTAATCTGGAATAGCCAATATTCCAATAATCTGGAATCTAACCAAGAAACAAAAGAGAGGGCATTTGATTGGGAAAGCAAGTAGACATAAATGAAGGGCAATCTAGAAGAAGAAAAGGAAAAAAAAGATTAATATTAAAAGAAGATATGCTCTTAATTCAAGCAAAAACTATTGATCCCAAAGAGAGGTTGTCTAGAGACAATCTAAGGATCATAAATCTGCCAGAAGAACATGCCAAGTCAAAAAACTTGAATTCCATAATGCAAGAAATAATACAAGAAAACTGCCTAGAACTTCTGATCACAGAAAAAGAAAGACCAATCTTAAGAATGTATAGGTTGCCTCTAGAAAACAAAAAAAAACAAAAACCAAGGCTAGAAACTCAAGTCATATAGTGCTTAAATTTAACAATTCAATTTAGAAACAATAAATTCTATTAAGGACTAGGAAAAGGCCAGAAAATGCAAAGGAAAGAAATGTGAATAGCATAAGACAATTGTGCACACAACAGAAAATGCAAAATGGGATGGAAAATGTATTATGAAGAGCAACGGGACTAAAGATGCATCCCATGATGACCTACCCCACAAACCTGAGTTTAACGATAAATGGAAGAATGATGTATGCTTACTAATAAAGAGAGATTTGAAATATTCTTAAAAATTAAAATCAGACTTTGCTTCTCAAACACCCTAACCAAAAGTATCCATAAAAATCTTATTTTAAATAAAATATGCTATTAAAAAGTTTAATTAATGTCAGCATCTATACCCTTCCCCATCCTCCCCTTCTGGCCACATTGCACATTCACTCACAAGGCAGATTCCTCTTCTCTCTTCAAAGTTTGCTGACCCTGATCTTAATTTTAAATAGACCTTGACTGTTTATCTATGTATCTGTTTTGCAACATGTTTCTCTAATAAAGGTCTCATATCCAATATATAAAAGGAACTTATTCAATTTCATGTCATTCCCAAATGATGAACTTATTTCTCAAAAACTGTTCTTTTAATTATTTCTTACATCATATTGACATTCCATTCTTTTCACATACCACAATTTATTTAGTCTTTCCCTAATTCATGGCTATTCCCTTAATATCCTTTTTTTGCTACTACAAAAGAGTTTTCTCTCTGTCTGTGTCTGTCTGTCTTTCTCATCTCTTTGGGGAACATAAGTATAGTTGTAATATTTAAAAGTAAAAGGATATATGTTATTTTGGGTATAGTTCCAAACTGTTTTCCAAAACATCTGGACCAAGTCACTGCTTCACCAATAGTGTATTAATGTACCTTGATAGAGAAGTTTCCAAAAGAAGAAATACAAACTATCAACAACAATATGAAAACAATGTTTCAAATCAATAACAAGTAAAAGAATGCAAATTAAAGGAAAGTTAGGGTACTGCCACATACCTATCAGTTTAGCAAAGATGACAAAAGAAGAAAATGACAAATGTTGAAAAGACCTCACAACAACAGGCACATAAGTTCTGTAAGTAAAATTGTGAAATGGTCCAGTCATTGTAGAAAGCAACTTGAAAGTGTCCTCAACCCAACTTTAATCTATGTGTATTCTTTCCCCTAGAGACCAAAGAAAAAGGAAAAGACCCAAATATATAACCTTTTTTTAAACAGTTCTTTTCATAATAGAAAAGAACCCACAAAAAACTAGATACTAGAGAGATTTCCACTTGGCTAAACAAATTATGGTATGTGAGTATAATGGAATATTATCATGCCATAGGAAATGAAAGGCAGTTTCAGAAAAAAAACTGAGACCACTGTAAACTGAGTAGAACTAGGAGCGCAATTTATACAATGACAACTTATAAGGAAAAACAAATTTTAAAGACTTCAAAACAGGAATCAATGTAGTAATCAAACAGAGGATTAAAGATGAAATAAATTCCTGCCAGAAAAAGTGATGCTTTAAATGCAAAATCATCTATGTTTGTATGTGTATATATATACATATATATATACACACACACATATATATGTATATATATTTAAACATTACAAATTTATTTGTTATTCTGGTTTCTATTTTTCTATTATTTTATTGTTCAGTAGGAGAATGGAGAAAAAATGCTTGCTAGTTACTAAAAGTAATAAAACTAAATATTAAGAAATATAACATAAAGACTTGAAATTTAAAAAAAATCAACTGTCTCCTACAAAGTTGTTTTAATGTCAAATTATGGCACAGACTAACTCTTGAGTTCTCAAAGATTAGGTCAGTTGAGCAGAAATTCTGGAAATCCCTAAAATACTGGAAAGTTTTCAAGTGCAGACCAGTGTCAATCTGCATGTCTGTCATCCAAAGACAAATCTAGCTCTAAATCTAAGAACCAGCCTAATTCAGTTCGGAGAGAAAGGCTGGTCATTGTAAGGTTAATGACTAGGTGATATGGATTCTTGAAGAACGTTAAAACATTTCATGAGTATTTTGGGGGATGAGTGAGGGACAGAAGGAAAGAAATCCCCCAAACCAATATTATTTTGTGCTTTTTGAAGAAAATGGAAATACTTCAGAGGTTATTAATACATATTTATTAAGAACCTACTATGGGTCAACCACTCTGCTAAGCACACAGAATACAAAAAGATGCAGCAGAGCCCCTGATCTCAAGGAGCTTACAATGTAATGGAGGAGATAACATACATACATACATACATACATACATACATACATACATATATACATACACACACAAGCTATATATAATATATAGGAAATAATTAACAAAAGGAAGGTATTAGAATTAAGGGGGATTAGCAAGCCTTCCTGTAAAAGATGGGATCCTAGTGGGGATTTAGAGGGAGAAGGGAGAGCATTCCAGGCATGAGGGATTGCGATTGAGGGATGCCTTGAGCTGAGAGATGGTATTCCATTCATGGAACAGCAAGGAGGACAGTGTTACTATCTCTATACTATTCATACTTATATAAGTACCTGTTGTGTCTCCTGTAGAATGTAAGCCACTTGTGAGTAGACAACGTCTCATTCATTGCATCTGTATTCCTAATGTCTAGTATAATGATTGATGGCATATAATAAGTATTGAAAATGTTATTTGATTGAATGAATGATCAACATTAATCAAGTAGAATGTGTTCAGAGGAAGATGACAGGAATGATGATGAGATCTGGTAAGAATAAATCATATGGAGACTAATTAAACAAAACAGAGACATTTAAAGACTAGAAAATGAAAATCTTGAAGAAAATATAATCAAGTAGATTGTTATAACAGAACATTTAGTAAGGCTTTTAAAAAATGTAAGATTTTAAGGGAAAGGGTAGAAAGTGCTTGTCTTCCCAAATATCCTTCTGTCATTTTTTGATGCTTTTATTTATTAGCTTCTATACACATTCTTACATCAATAGACCTATATAGCTGACTATCAAATGGATTGAAAAAAAAAGGTTTGGTTGTAAGAGATTAATTCAACTTTATATCCTTTTAATACAACTTTGTTAATCAAATGAAGAAAACTGATGAGAGAATAACATTTGTTAAATTACATCTTTTTTAATGTTTTAAAGCTTATCAGAACATAATAATTAATATATATGATATGTTAATTTGATGCTATTATTTCTCTTGTGAAATGATTCTTCTTCATTTAATTAATCAAAATATATTGCTTTCTAACAACCACACCCTTTTCTCCATTCACCTGAGGCTCAGCTATATTTATAGACATATATATGCATGTATAGAAAAAAATGTATAGAGACAAATATATTTAATATTTTGATCCCTTTCCTTGAAAACATTATATATATATGTATATATATATGTATATATATATGTATATATATATATATGAATTCACTAACAAGTGTTTGTTAAATGCCTACAACATACTAGGCACTAGGCTAAATACTAGTGATACAAATGCAGTGCATAAAGTAATTCCTAGTAGCAAGGGGCATATATTCTAATGGAGAAGACAAGTAGATATGAAATATATAATGCATTAAATATAAATGCATTTAATATGTATGCATATACATACATACATGCATATACATTTACATAAATATACCAAGTAGTTAAAGACAGGGTGGTTTGAGACCAAAGGCAGTTGGGAATCTCAGTAAAGGCTCTATGTATAAGATGGTATCTGAGTTATACCTTTTGACCACTACCTCCCTCAATTTTCCCTCCTTTCTAACTACCCCTCCCTTTCTTTGCCCTGTCCCCTCCTACTACCTGTAGAGTAAGTTAGATTTCTATACCTGAGTATTTTATTCCGTCCTTGATAGAAAAGTTCAAACACTGCTCATCTTCTTGCTTTCTTTCCTATTACTGTAATATGTGTTTGTGCCTGTTTGTGGCAGGTGACATTTTACTGCATTTCCCCCTGATTACACTGAAACTATAGGTTGAAGGGTGGGGTTGGAGTGGTCAGGCTGCTGCAGGTTGTCTCCTCACTGTGGGATGGACTAGACCACTGGTTAGCTCAGCAGCTGGTGGAAGCCTGTCTGCTGCACAAGAGGTTGTTCTCTCTGCTGGTGTCTGCTGGTTCTTCTGTCTGTGCAAAGGCACATGGGAGGGGGGCTGAGGGTGTGTGTGGGAGTGGGAGTGGTCCTGATATTGGTGCTTGCCTGCTCAACCACTCTGAGGCTCAGGATCTCAAGTCAGTTTGCTGAGGTGAGGCTTGCTAGGGCACTTCCTGTCCTGGCTCTCCTTCAACTACAGCGAGAGGGACCTTTCCCATTAATCCCTCAGTCTCATGAGCTAAAAATCTGCTGCATACCATCTTTCCACTGTTCTAGGATTTTTCCTGGGGCAGTATTTTCTGGATTTTTCAAGGTCAGTAAGGGAAAATGAGAGTGACTTATTATTTACTCTGCTGTCTTGGCTCCTGGAAAACTGAGCTATATCTTAAAAAAAGAGAGGGAATCTATGGAATAGATATAAGGAGGCAGTGCATTTCAGACATATGAGGTAGCTTGCACAAAGGTATGATATGGCAAATGGGGTTTTGTAGTGAGAAATAGTGGGAAGAAAGGTCTGACTGGATTGCAACATGTAGGAGGGAGAGTAATAGCCTGCAAGGTCAGGAAGGTAAGTTGGAGCCAGGTTTATGGGTTTTTAACATTTAGGCAAAGTGGTTTATATTTTGTCCCAGAGGCAAGAGGAAGCCAATGGAATTGGTTGTGTAAGGGATTTACATAGATCTGTGCTTAATGTGCATGTGTATATGTGTCTATGTACATATATATATATATATATACACACACATATAGATACACATACACACAGACATATATGTACATACATACGCATATATGCATATGCATATATAAAGATCTATCTATCTATCTATCCATCTATCCTACAGATTGATTGAATTCATCAAGAAGCTCCACCAAAATTAAAATAACTAGTATTGTGATAGGCCTTACATTATCAGGTGAGAACACCACTAATGAATGAATGCATCAATTAAAAGCATAATACTAGGTAAGAGAAGTCTTTGACCAATTTGGAAAGACTGAAAGAATTGGATGAAATGTCTTGGTGTGGATTGGAAGTGTATTTGGTTGGAATGAAGAGACTTCTACTACTATGAAGAGAATACTACTATTCCTCCAATAGTAGTAGCTAATATCAATGTCCTCATCAAGATTTAAAGACAAGCTAAATACTTGAGTAGAGACAACTGAGGAGGTGCCACTTCATGCCTTTACAAAGAAACTAGCAGTAAGCATGAACATAGCTAAGAGGAAATTCATGACAGTCTCACAAAGGAGAGAAAATGACTTCCAGGATTTGTGAATTACTCTTACTCCCTTTAGCATATATGTTCTCTAAACTTGATCCTTTTTGCCCTTTGTGCTCTGTATATGCTTGTGGGAGAATCTGTGCCAAGGTTTTGTGAAGAATGCTCTCTGAATGTTCTTACATCAAAGCTAAACCTATTTGTATGGGTAGTTGATATCAGCTGACAATCATGGGACATCTGATGGGATTCATGAACTATAATATTAGGAAGTCAGCCCCAACCTTTCAGGGTACCTTGAAGAGAGACATAAGCTTTTCTCTGGGAACCCAATCCACCAGTGAGAATGGGGTTTTGTGATAGTAGCCTCAGGTCATGCACAAATTTGTATCATATAAAATATACACATCCACAGGGGAAAAAATATATATGAAATAAAATGAAGTAAAAAAATATGAAATAAATATACATAGCCAAGCAAAACAAGTGACTCCATTGACCATATGTGAAAATATATGTCTCAATCTATTTCTTGAATCCATTGTTTCTCTGTCAGGAGGTGGATAGCACATGTTTTATTACTGGTACTCTGTTTTTAAGACCTTCAAAGTTATTTCTCCTTATATCAATGTTGTTATCTCATAAATGGGTTGATCAACATATGGATAAGTAGGCATATAATAGATACATACAAACAACATAAGTATATGAAAATTAGCAAACCTATAAATAGTTACAAATGATAATTAACCTTGGGGCCATTAATTATTAGAGTATTTAGGAAAGACTATAAAAATAAAACCTGAATTTGAATCCCTCCTTTGCTGTGAATTACTTGTTTGTTTTCCTCTGTAAAAAAATTAGATAATTTCAAAGGTCCCTTTAAGCTTTGAAGCCTACATATCCACAAATTTCTTCTTTCTCACCTCTTTTCCTCACTCCTGTTCTCAATTTTTCCTTTGCCTATTGTTTGCCTTATCTCTAGATTAGTCCTTTCCTTTCTACCTCCATCCCCAATCTAACTGGAACTAGCTCATGCTTTACTTGAGCAACTCCTGCTAATTATTTGTTTAAAGGAAATTAAATGTAAATTCAGTTGTTTTTACATACAATAGTTAATATGTCAGGCAAAAAATGGATGTTTAAATAAAATAAAACCTTAAATAAACCTGAAATAAACTTAGATAAAATGTGACGGGCAGTCAATTTCCACAAGATTCATGCTAGACATTTCCCTATCCATACACATACCACTTTCTTTTAGTATTTTGGCTTGTCTAGAATAATGGAGAATGATTCCATTGGAAGTGAGAGAATGTGAAAAATTATAAAAGAATGAAGCATATAATGAAAAAAAAAAGAAGTTGGGGAAAACAAACTAGAAAAGGGGTCAAAAAGATCACTGGGAAAATTTTCTTGATAAGAATAAAGGAAGTAGAAAGGACAAATGAGAGAGAAGCAGAAGGTAGCTATGGTGGATGATTGGCCCAAGCTCTACTATGATATTCTGTTCATCTTCTTAATCACACCATACCTTTATAGTGTCTTGCAAGGCAAAACCACAATATGAATCAGCAAACATGCTATGACTTGAACTCACCTTGACAACAGGTTTCATCTCATTGGTGCAACTGTAGCATAATTTTTGAGAGGTTTAAATGTCCCCACTGATCAGAAAATGCCTATTATACCCCAATAATCTTGCTCTGTCTGGTGGAAGTTTCTATTTGGGGGATCTTAATATTTGACAGAAACAATGAAAAATTAACTGAGCAAAAAAGTTTTTTCTCATTTCTTTTTTTTATTGTACTCTGTTTTTTAAAGGTTAAAACACTAGTATTATTTTGCTTCAACCAAAAGGGACCAATTCAGTGTTTTATTGATTTGGAAATACCATGTTATATCAAATTTTAAATTCTCCACTTTGAATGACTGACGGTAGGATTTTGCTGCAGTCTTCGTTCTTAATAACATTGTTTCTTTGCTGGGAAGTCAATAAAAACAGTGGGTCCCATTTTATTGCAGGACAGCAATTACAGGATGGAAAGGGTTTTCTAAGTCAGGGTCTGTTTATTTTGCCTTTCTTCTTCCTTTCATCAAGATCCAGGAAAGATAACAGGCTTTTCTTTCCCCCCTTCAAAAACACATACAAGAGATAAAATAACCATGAAGTATTTTCTTTTTAAGAGGATATAGAAATTCCCCTGTGCATTGAAACACAGCTTTATTGTAACTTTTGTTTAAGCTTATGGATTTATTTCAAGTTTCTAATTGAGTGTTCAGTTCTATTGCTTCATTTCTTGTAAGGATCTGAACCACATCCCATTTGCTATGAGAAACACATTTCCTTACCAATCTATTTTAAAAGGCTTAATCCAAATGTCTGAGGAAGAAAAGTACATGTGGAACAGGACATTCATTCACTAAAGAGACCCTTCAGTTGGAAGGTTGTTCTTTGATCTCTAAATTGAGGTGACCTGATATCCTGATATATTTAGACCATAAGTTTGTTTGTTTATTTTATCAATATTGGGTTAAGAGGTATCAAAGAAAGCATTTCTGCAGACTCTCAGGTGTTAAATATACCAATGGATCTGTGTGGTCATCTTTATTAATGCAGATCAAATCCTATCTCTTCCTATTTATAGAGTATAATTCTAGGCTCTTTTCCTCTAAGTCAGTCATGGGTGCTTGCAGCAAACAAGGAAAGGGAAACATTCCTTCTTTTTTCTATTAATACTTCAAGGCTCTCACTGGAGCTCCCAGTCTATCAGTTGTTCCTCTTAAAAAGTGGCCAACCTTCTTACCTATTTCTTCATATATTTCTTTGGTGATTTACATTCACCATAGTAATAATAATTTTCATATTCACATTCATTTAGTATTTGGGCACACTGAAGTGCCCTATGCACATTACCACAGCCAAAGAATCCCAAGTTGAATTGTATGTATGATAGTTTATACAATCATTAATGTGCGTTAAAGAGACTTAATCAATTTGTTTCAAGCTGACAATGAGGTTAGGATTCCATGATGTCATCCTCTGTTCTATCTCCCATCCAACTACATTTGCTATAGAGATTTTGCCTGTGGTCTATGGTAAAGGGAAAGAAGTTTTTTTCTGTTATCTTTTAACTCATCTGCCCCTATTGCTGCCCACCAGGACTAGTTGACTGTTGTAAATAGGGTCTTTTTTAATACAGCTATTTTGACTTAGGGCTGATTTTAAACAACATCACAATGGATTTCTTGGTGATTTCCTTTTAAAATTCTAACCTGCTTATGTTTTGGAGTTATTTCAGAATTTTTATTATACTTAAATTACTCATAAAGAGTTCCTTCTCGAATCTCCTTCCTTACTTCTCTAAGCAATTACTTGTATCAATTACTTTATCAATTACTAATTGATAAATGATCATAGGATGCGAACAGGAAGTTTTCCAATCAAGAAATCAAAACAATTTATAGTTATATGAAAAATGTTCTAAATCATTATTGATTAGAGAGATATAAATTAAAACAACTTTGAGATATTTTACACCTATCAGATTGGCTAAAATGATTGAAGGGGAAAGCAACAAATGCTGGAAGAAATGTGGAAAAATTGAGACACTAATTCACTATTAGTGTAACTGTGAACTGACCCAACCCTTTTTGGAGAGCAATCTGGAATTATACCCAAAGAGCTATTAAACTGTCTATCCCCTTTGACCCAGCAATACCACTACTAGGTCTGTTTCCAAAGAAGTTAGGAAAAAGGGAAAAGAAACTACACATTCTAAAATATGTATAGCGTTTCTCTTTGTGGTGGCAAAGGACTGGAAATTGCAGGAATGTTTGTCCATTGGGGAATGACTGAACAAATTGTGGTATATGAATGTTATGTAATACTATTGTTCCATAAGAAATGAGGAGCTTGTTGATTTTAGAAAAAAAAAACACGAATAGACTTGCCTGAAAAAATGAGGAATGAAATGAGCAGAAATAAGGGAACACTGTATACAGTAACAATAATGTTGTTTTAACCACAACTTCGAGTGACTAAATAAATCATTTTTACTGTTATAAATACACAAATTAACTTTCAGGACTCTATGAAGGAAGATGCTATCTGCATGCAGTGAAAGAGCTGATAAATAAAAATCTGTATAGAATGATTTTAAGTATAAATGTGTATGCTTTTCTATACTTCTGTATATTTGTGTCTAATTGTAGTCATCTCTAGGGTGGGAGAAATGGAAAAAAAGAAATGCAGATGACAACTTTTAGATATTTAAAAGGAATAAGAAGTTGTACATAATAGATTCAGTTTCATTTGTAATAATGTGTTTTTAAATTCCACTACGTTATGGAAATGTTTATTTTATTTCATAAGTTTAAGATAAAATGAAGAAATTAATTGTTATCTACATTTCTTTTTCTTTTCATCTCTAAAGCCAGTCTCCAATATAAGTACTAGTCTCTTCTGAACTAGGCTACTAGATTCTCATTCTACTCAGGAAAATTCCTTGAGGCAGCACCTTCCTCTATGATCTGTCTTGCTGTAAAACTCATTTTTCTTACCTGATTGAGTGACGAACCGTTCATTCCTTTCTTCAGAGCATTTGTGTAGTTTCTCATTATATTATGTATTAAGAAGAAGCTGCCCTTTATCTCCGTATTTTCTATACTAATAAACTATCAGGTGTCTTTAGATGACTTGTCTCCATGTACGCACTCCTGAAGTCTGTTCATTAAATATTCCTCATGCTAACGTGTCAATATTCACAGTGTTTAATAGATTCTCAGGTAACGTGTGCAGAGATGCCCTAATTCTCCAAATGGATGTGTGATCTCATCAATGTACCTCTTATCTTCAACAATGTAGATTATAGAGTTTAAATGTATTACTTGCTCTACTAAATATTTTTACTTTAGAGATCCATAACCTTCCCTAAAAGAGAAATATATGTGTGTACATATATATGTATGTATATTTACTGAAAGTCTTGACTACCAATATAAAGTCTATTTAAATTACTTGGAACAAGTAAAATTCTCCATATATGAGTCCAACAATGTGTGTCATCAGCTAATTTCTTTAAAAAATTGTTGTGTATTTAGTGAGAATCAATTTCATTTAGAAAAAAAGGAAGAAAAAGGAATGCTAGGTAGATGTAAATATAGAAGGTCAGGGAGAAAGAATGAGAGAGAGAGAGAGAGAGAGAGAGAGAGAGAGAGAGAGACAGAGACAGAGACAGAGACAGAGACAGAGACAGAGAAGGGAAGGAAGGAACCCTCTTCCCCCAACTCTATCCTTTCAGAGGCTTTCAATGATTCTACTGCTGCACAAGCATTCTCAGGCACAAAGGATGCAAAGTAAAAACAATGATGTTCATGCATAAAGTATCTCTACATATTTTGAAGCAAAACGTATAAGCAAGAGATTCATAATCTATATATTTCTTGGTTTGAGCTCTTAGATCATATCTGTCATAGTATAAGAATATTCAGTTGTCATCTGATACTTGGATAAGGGCTAAATCCAATAATTTCATTATTATGGGAACTTCTAGATGAGTTAACTCCCTCTACCAATGCATATCCATGTATTTTCAATAATTTATTGTCTTTGAGACTTTCTTAGAAGATTGAGATGTCAAAGGATTTGCCCACAGTCATACAAGCAGCTTGTGTCAGAGGAAGGACTTGAACCCAAATTCTCCTGGCTTCAAGGACACACACACACACACACACATATGTAAATATAGATGTATATATTACTTCTATTATGTGATATTTAACTTAATTGAAATCTTATAATAATAGCAAAGAAATAGTGTTAGATTGAAAACTCATTGACTTTTTTAATGAATTATTTTTATTTTCTTGTTTACATCTTTCATTTCCACAAGATTTTGAGTTACAAATTTTCTCCTCATCTTTCCCCTACCCACAACTCCCAAACAGCAATCACACTGTAAAGCCCTCCCATGTTTACCTTCTCATGCTTCTTGTGTTTGAATGTCAAATTTTCTGTTCAGTTCTGTTTTTTTCAGCAAGAATTCTTGAAAGTCCTCCACCTCACTGAATGACCATATTTTCCCCTGGAACATTATATTCAGTTTTGCTGGGTAG
>CM053593.1:275377232-275416358 GCA_028646575.1 Pseudocheirus occidentalis
AATACAGGCTGTGGATATGTGGTTATACAGGACATCTTCATAGTGGACATATCATGACAGTGATCATCTGTCTCTCCTTCCTATCCCTCCCCCCTCCTTGTTCTGTTCTCTACCCTCTCCCTGTCCCTTTACTGAAGTATGTGCTTCCAGCATCCCTCCCCCAGACCCTGCCATCCCCTCCGTCATCCCCCCTCTCATCCCCATGCCCCCTACTCTCCTGTGTGGCAGGATGCCCAGTTTAGAGTTTATGCCATTTCTTCCCTAAGCCAAATCCAATGAGAGTAATTGAAAGTAAAGTTGTAACAGTTACAGGACCTCTATCTTCAAAGACTCTACCTGTTATTCCTAAAAGCATCCTATAGTTCTGACTTCTGTAATTCACCTCCCAGAATCTCCATGCCCAGCTCCACTGTCAGTTCTTCATTTCTGCCATTTTTCTAACATGATAGAGGGACCAACTTTCTACCAGTTGGCCCATGGAGAGCAATGACACTGTCTTCAGAAAAATATGCTTGTAGCTCATTCCACCTCCAGACCACAGGAAATCTGTTCTTTTGAAACTTACTAATGTAAACCTAGGATACAGAGACCCTGTTTGCCCTGCCAAGGGACTCTTTGGATCCTATGGGAACCCTCCCCTTTTGCATTTCTTCAACCAACTTCTATTTTCCACTTCTGTCTACATAGTATGAGCCAATACTGTTTGCATCATTTCCACCCTTTCCCCAGAACTACAATTATTTGTCTCACTTATTTATTACATCCAATAGCGTTGAGTTCAAAGTCACAATTATTCTTTCCATTCTTCTCTTTATCTTCTTTGGGGCAGCTACACTGGGTTGTTCATGTTACCTCAAGAGCTGTTTCTTGAAAGATTTCTAAAAGTGGAAAGAGAAAAGCTAAAGCTTATGACTCTTAACATTAGTGCCTATTCAGAAGGCCATATCCATCCATGTAATGCATAATACTGTGTTACTTATGTACATGTTCTTCCCCCAGTCATTACCCAAGAACTGACTACACTCTTTTTTTCTGTATCTCAACCCAATTCATCCCTATCCTATTTAATACTCTTGAATGTCCTTTTGCTAACCAGGCCTTACCAAAGCCCAGCTCTACATGACTCATATCCTCCACATCATTGCCTTTCTATTCATGTGCTACTCAACTGAGCTGGAGGAAATCACAAAACCATGCCGATTGGACCCACTATAATTTTTAAATCCAATATAAATTGGACCATCACTGTAGTGACATAATCATTCTATTCCTTCTCAATTGTTCCACTATCCCACCCTCCAATAAGCTATTCTAAACCTACTCATCTGTCCTCAAGCTTGTCACAGTAATCCTCATCTTGACCTTCTCAAAAACTAGGGTCAAATAAAAAAAACCCTCTGTTTGGCATTTAAAACTCTTCATGCCTTAATAATTCCATCCCTTTCCAATTCTTCTTAGTTTTTCTCCTCCCTGCTCTCTCTATGACCTACTTCTACTGACCTAAATGTTGTTCTTGGCACATGATAATCCAACTCTTATCTCTGGACCTTCATGCTGGCTATCTTCTGTGACTAGAATGTTCTTCCTTTTCACCTCTGATGACTCCTATCTTCCCTAGATTTGTCTCAGTCTCAGATCTAATTCTACCTTTTGAAAAAGACCTTTACTGGTCCATCCCAGTTTCTAGTACCTTCCCTTCTGAGATAATCTTCCATTTCCTCTGTGTCTATGTTATATATTTCTATTTTGCCTCCTCCTTTAGAATGTGAGCTTCATAAAAGCAGAAACTATTTTTATGTTTGTATCTCTAACAGTTAGCAAAGTGCCTTGTGTGCAGTAATCAAATAATAAATTCTTAACTGATTGTCTCAATATAGTCTGATTCTTGGAATATAATGATGTCATGTTATAGTTCCATATATATGTCTCTCTGTGTATTATATATGTGTATATACATATACATGTGTGTGTATATATAGTGTATATACACATACAGGCACATATATTCCACAGTTATAGCTCAATGACAGTATATAAAGCACTGTGTTAGACATCTGGAGATATACACACACATACACACATATAGATACACACATACATATGTAAGTATATATAGGTATGTGTGCATACACATGTGTAATGTGCATATGTATCCACATATAGTTACATGCATGTGTATGTATATACTTATATATGCATATGTATATATGCATACCTTTGTGTGTGTATCTAAATATCTCTCCCTGTGCCTTGCATACTGTCATTGAGCTATAATTGTGTATCAACTGGACCATGGGGTCACTTACTCTAACATAATTTTGCAGATGAGAAAACAGGGCCAGAGGGGTTTAGTGAGTTATCTAAGGGGATTCAGGTATCAAATTGTAAGACTCAGATCAGGAACCAATCCTTTTTTCATCTGAACTAGTTAATGCTGCTCCCCTTGCAATAAAAGGGCTGATGGTCTATTGTATCCAAGCAGAAACTTGTGCTCTGACTTTTGCTGACTCCCTTGTTCCATCAAAATCTTTCCTTTTGTTCATATTTTTATTCCTTATGCTTAGCACAGTTACTGACACATACTAAGTACTTGGTAAATTGTTTGTCTACTGTTGACTAATGACCTTTCAAGAATGAACTCTTAGCCAGATGACAGATTATGCTTTATCAATACTTGAAGGATATGAGGTTTCATCAGTGTGGGTTCTCCTTCCACTAATGAATATCATAACTCATCCTCATCCCCCTCATGACTTAGTAGATGGTCTTCAAAAGTTGCTGGCATCAAAAACTTTATCACTCTATAGTTGAGAGGCTTTTACCTTTTGAGGGTATCATGGGCCCCTTCAGCAGTCTGATATGGACCCCTTCTCCAAATAATGTTTTTAAATAATTAAAGAAGTGGAGATTTTAAATTAGAGATTAGTGAAATTAAAGAAATGAAAATAAACTATTTTTTCCCATGTGAGTCCATATACCCCCCTGAAGTCTATCACCCAGATAAAGAACCCTATACAATTGATGACACAGTGATGTTTTTCCAACATGGTCAGACTTGTCCTCAAATAACAAAAGGTCACAATCTGTGATTGTTCTCATATTCGAAGTCTTTAGAACTTAGAAGGCTCTGTTAGGTAGATGAAATAGTGGATAGAGTGCTGGGCTTAGAATCAGGGAAGACATGCATTCAAATCTAGTCTCAAACATTTACTAGTTTTGCTACTCTGGGAAAGTCTCTTAATTCTGTTTGCCCCAGTTTCCTCATCTGTAAAAAAACAAACAAAAAAAAAAAAAACTGGAGAAGGAAATGGTAAACCACTTTTAGTGTCTTTGCCAGAAAACTTCCAAATGGGGTTACAAAGAATTGGAAATGACTGAAATGACTGAACAACAAACAAATGCTACATCACAGCAGACATTGTATTTTATAATCTCCCAGAACCCAGGTTCACTTCTACAGAATGATGAGGCATTGAGTTAGGACATGAGAGGAAAAGGAAAAATCTCTAGATAATAGAGATCCTTTAAATAAACCCATTTTAGGATTTATTTAAATAGCTGCTGAGTTCATGGTGTTCCCCACAGTCAACACAGTTTTATTTTAACAGAAGTCTTTGGAAGATATAGCACAGTCAGTAGGTAGGAGCTTCAGGTGATATGCTAAACTGATGAAGAAATGTCTTTGGAAAAACTTCTCAAATCGTACTATATAAACGTGTCAAATTGTGCACACCCATGGCCCTGACTTGTGGAGGTTAGACCATTTCCTGTATGATTCACAGACAATTGTATGGACAGAAGGAAAAATATTGAACTGTTTCTTTTTACTGCAAAAGGAGACCCAGACCAATATCTGAGTCAGAAAACAGCTTAAAAGATAGTGTATCGCTGTGTATTCAGTGGCAGTTGTCCTCAACTCAGCTCACAGAGAAAACTGTTTTAGTTTAAAATTTTAAAGCATTTTCTATAAAATAATCTCATAAAGCCAACTGTTAAATGTGTCAATGCCACATTGGGAATATCCAGGACATAGTTTTAGCAAATGCACCCTACCCTTCGTTAACTTTTAAATTAAGTTACTTCCAACCCTGCTGAGATAAAGGCATGGGAATTATGCACATTGATGTAGAGAGAGAAATAGATAGCTAATGGGGATTGCCTCACTTATTTCGACCCTAACATGTTCTCTGTTTCCTTTTACACTATCCACTTTTACACCAGCACCATGTAAGTAATTGATACTCTGCAAGAAAAGCAATTTATCTTCATTGAGCATTAAACATAAAAGGTTTAACTGATGTAAAACTCTTTATCTCCATTATAATATTTGATCTACTCAATCACTTGGTGGGTTCAGCTGTGCATAATCATCCCCATTTTACAAATGAGGAAACTGAGGCACAGAGAGTGATTTGGCCAAGATCTCCCAACTGGTGAATGGCAAGAGCAGGATTTAATCCCAGGTACCCTGACTCTAAGTCCTGTATTCCTTCCATTATCCCATAGGTATATTTGAATGGGATGCTGTTTAGAGAGACCAGTCTCCAGATGAATTTGAAGCATATTCAAGTAGATCAATGCCCAGCCCACCATCACTCACTCAAAAATAACTTCTGGGTTTCTTTGGTGGAGGGATCTTGTTATGGGAATCTGAACATCTTCCCTGCCCCTAGGGCCTTTGATAGGCTTAAGTGGCTCTGAGAACCTTCCCAGATTTGAAAGTATATTCTGCCCCCTAATAGGCTAAATGTGGTCACATGGAGCCTGTGGTGGGAGGCTTGTTCTTCAGGAATGCCCACACCTTATTACTTTGTGATTAGGCAGTAGGTCAAGAGGGCTGTGACAGTCTCTGATCCAGGACAAGGCTATATACTTTGATGTGAGTTTTTGCTTTGGGGATCACTTTGAGAAGAGTTGTGTGATTTGGTTAGATGAGACTCTGGGAAGCTGTTGAGCCCCCTGGCTTTGAAAAACCCAAATGTTGGTGATTTCCTCTCTGGTAACTGAATAGGTATGGATGTAATGGTTAGATGGTTGGGAGCCCATCTGCTGATCTGTTTCTCTGTCTGCTTGTAACTTCTGTTTGTATTCTGTTTGCATTCTCTGAAGTTCAGGGTGCTGACTTTTCCCCCTGAACTAGGTAAATGATGTGTTTGATTGATTAAAGTAAGATTGTTAACCCATTTTAAGTTGCTTTCCTTTAGAAAAGCAGATCTAAGAACCTGTGCTAGCAGCCATCCTGGGTATGCTAGGGTGCTTGCTGTTACAGATCTCTTTGAGACTCCAATTTTTAAGCTATGAAGAAGCAGTCTTTCCTTCTGAGATAACCTAGAATTTACAGTGTATGTATCTTTTTTTGTACCTAATTGTTTGCATGTTGTATCTCCCATTAGATTATATGCTTCTAGCAAATGTTCCTAGCTTGAGGCTATGGATTATTTTGGCCTTTCTTTGTAGCTCCAGTGGTTGGCACAATGCCCGACACATAATAGCACTTAATAAAGTCTTCTGTTTGGTATTCAAAACTCTTCATATAGTGTTCCCTCCCATATTTTCAGTCTTCTGTTACCTTATACTCCCCTACATATGCTGTGATCCAACAACTTAGACTTCGTTGCTGTTTTTCACACACGCACATGCACACACACACACACACACACTCACATACTCTACCTTCTGACTTTGCATATTTTTACTGGCTGTCTCCAATTTCTGGAATTCCCTTTCTTCTCATCATCTCCTGACTTTCTTCAATTCCATCTAAAACACTGCCTTCTATACAATGCCTTTCCTTATCCCTTTGAATGCTAGTATTATTCTTCCCTCTGTTGATTATCTCCAATTTATTCTCTGTATAGCATTTTTGTACATAGTCATATGCATATTGTCTCCCTGATTTGACTGTGAGCTCCCTGAGAGGAGGGGCTTTTTTTTCCTTTTCTTGTTGTCCCCAGCTCTTTGCATAATGCCTAGGACATAGTTATTGTTGTTGTTCATCCTTCATTCTCAAAGAGGACCAATGACATCAAGAGGATGATGTATTGACTTGCAAGTGAATTGGATTTAAGTAAAGCAGGGATGTTGCAATGGTAAAAGTAATTTGAAGATCTTTCCTAGCCCTTAATAAGCCTAAAGGAATTTGAAGACTTTCCCTGCTTTGAAAATAGGCTCTGTCCCCTAATAGGCTGAATGTATTCACATGAAGCCTGTGGTGGGAGTAGTTTGCTGAAGGGTGGAGCAGAGTCCACAGGAAGCTGAGAGTCAGAGCTAACTAGACTGGGAGGAGAGCATGCATCCCGGGGAATCAGCCAGGCTTGTGAGTAAAAATATTTGTTTGCAGGAAAGCTAAAGGATTCTGTGACTCTCTGTGCTGTTATGATTTATTAACTTCTTTGCTACTATGATGGAATTGGCTTACTGGTTTGGGGATTTGGTTTTTGGGTATCTGAATAAAATTTTTCACTTCTGTCTTCTATTGGAGAGTCTGTTATATTTCCACTGAGCACCATGCAGGCATATTTATAGTGATCATGGGTGCTGTGAATATTGCATTGGTGCTACATATGTGCAAAGTCATTAACCTCATCCTCTCTTTCAGAGCCATCAGATTTCAGTGGCAAGACATAGATCAGGACAACTGGAGATGATCCCACTTGTAGTGAGAGACCTTGGCTTTTCTAAGCTAAGATCTTTCCCAGTTCTTAGTTTATCTGAGGTAACACTCATTCAATAGTTAATAATTGAGACAAATATGTCCTAGTTTGCCTTCATGGAAGAATTGTCTGGGAGGGAAAGACCCTCAGAATTTCCCCTAGGACATAGTGAATACTTAATAAATACTTATCAATTTTTTGCTGTTTTTGACTTAATTTCACTTAAGAGGTAGCTGTCCTTATGGTATCCATAGCTAGCCCATGGAGTAAATGAGTGTTGAAGAAAAATAATATGTTATTTTCTCATTTTGTGTCCTAATTGATCTCATTTGATAAAACCAGAGCCTGTGTAATGACAACCTAATGAGAACCAAGGCTATATTGTTAGGAAACATTAAAAATTTGCAAGATAATTGAGAAGTAATGAGCCCTGTTTCCCTCATAACACCTTCCCCCTGACACTGGCATAAAAACATGGCCTGAATTTGGGGTGGAGTGACATCTTCATAATATGAGGGATTAGCATTTGCTTTCATTCCTCTACTGAAGTATGTGTAGGTTACATCAAGTATCCTTGAACCATATAATATGGAAACTGAACATGCATCATGGAAACATGAACATGCATTAGGTATGGAGTATACCTCTCCTCAACCTGTTTTCTCTGTTAGTTCCTGAAAAATCATCTGTCCAGTCAATCAACATATATTTATTAAATATCTACCAGATACTACAAAGGTAAAAGTAAAAGTAAAAAGTAAAAGCCATACCATCAAGGAGTTCACATTCTAGTGGTGAAAGCAATAATACAGATATAAGAATATATATATTAGAATATATGAATGTGTGTGTATGCATCCAACTGTGGCTGATCAGACCAATATGAGCTCAGAATGCTCTGCCACAGGTCAGGCACAAGTAGTCCATGTGAACATTTGGGGGGTGGATTCTCTAAATTTGTGCATCTTGCATTTCTTTTGAGCTACTTCATTTCTGCTTTAATCATGCACCTCTGATGAAGGTACACCATGCTGGGCAGTCCTATGCCAGTGTCTCCTAGGTCACATAATCAATTCCAAAGTTCTTAAGCAAGAGCTTGAAAGTGTCATATCACTTCTTCTTACCATCATGTGAGTGCTTACCCTGTGTGAGCTCTCCATAAAACAATCTTTTAGGCAAGCATGTGTTTGACATTTGAACAACATGACCAGCCCATTGTAGTTGTGCTCTCTGCAGTAGAATTTGAATGCTTTGCAGGTTAGTTTGACAAAGGACCTTAATGTCTGGTATCATATCCTGCCAGGTGATCTTCAGAATCCTTCCACCTTGGGTGTCTACCTCATTCACCTATGACCTGTGACTTCAAGGAGTTGTAGCTTGAGCAGTGGCCCCCACCCCAGTAAGCTATATATAAACAGAATTAATACAAGTTGGGGGATGAAGGACATTAGGAAAGATTTCACATAAAATGTGGAACTTGAGCAGATATTTGAAGGAAACCAGGCATTTCAAGAGGCAGAGGTTAGAAGAAAATAATTTTAGGCATTGCATAGCTACTACAAAGAAGATGAAGGTGGGGCATGGGAAATGAAGTGTTTTATGTGAGGAACAGCAGTTAGGCTAGTATGGCTGTTCTATAAAATGTGTGGAGGAAGAAGAATGTATAAGAAGATAGGAAAGGTAGGACATGTTATAAAGTAATGGAAATGCCATAAGGAGAAGTTGATATATGATCCCATTGGTGGTATAGAGACCCTAGAGTCCATGTGGTGTATATTGAGGGAAGAGGTACATGGTCAAACCATCACTTTAGAAAAATCACTTTAGTGGATATGAAGTTGGATTGGTTTGGAAAGAGATTTGAGGTAAGGGGACCAAAAAGAAGTAAGGGTATTAGAGTCTAACCAAAGGGGGTGGCTGTGTAATTAGAGAATATAAACCTATCTGAATAAATGTAGAGAAAAAAATAGAAAAGATTGGATGGGTGGACTGAGAGTGAATTCATGATGACATCATAGTGACAAACACAGGAGACTAGAAAGATAGTTTTGTCCTTAATAGTGACTAAGAAGTTGGGACAGCTAGGTGATATAGTTGATAGAGCTCTGGAGTCAGGAGGACATGAGTTCAAATCCAGTCTCAGATACTTGATACTTGCTAGCTGTGTGACCCTGAGCAAGTCAGTTACCCACCATTGCCTTGCCAGGAAAAAAATGGTAATTGAGAAGTTAAGAAGAGAGGGAGTTTTGTGAGTAAAGATGACAGTTCCTATTTTGATCATGTTGAATTTGAGGTGACTATATGATACCTAGCAAATAATGTATTATAGATGGTTGTTAATAAGAAACTGGAATTTAAGAGAGAGGCAAGGGTTGAATATAGATCTAGGTGTCATTTTCATAGATATGATAATTGAATCCATGGAAGCTAATTAGATTGCAGTTAAGAGGGAGAGACAGAGAGAGAGAGAGAGAGAGAGAGAGAGAGAGAGAGAGAGAGAGAAAGAGACAGAAACACCTATAAATTAGCCTTGGTTTACACCAATAATTAAGTGTGTATGATTGAGATATTGATCCAGCAAAGGAAACTGAGGGATAATCGTCAGACAGATAGTAATAGAATCAGGAGACATCAGTGACATGGAAACCTAGAGAGAACAGATTATCCAGAAAGAGAGGCTGTTCAACTGTATCAAATGCTGCTGAGCATTACAAAAGAGAGCCCATCCAGTATGATAATTAATAGATTATTGGTCATTTTGGAGAGACTAGTTTCAGAAGAGTGAGGAAGTTGGAAGCCAGATTTCAGAGGATGTAGAAGAGAGTGAGAGGGAGGAAGTGAGTCATGGAGTATAGATGGCTTTTTCAATGAATTTGGCTCTGAAAGGGACCAATTATATATAGTTAGGAAGCAGGATGTTAGCTAGATCTAGAGAGGGTGTTTTACAAATGCGGGGGACTTAGGTACTTTTGCCAGCAATGAAAAAAGAACCAGTAGATACAGAGAGATTGAAAATTAGAGAGGGAGAGAGGGAGTGATAGTGGGGCAATGTGTGTGTGTGTGATGTGCTGTGATGTGTATGTTGAAAGGTTTGCCTTGGTGAGAAGTGCCATATCTTTAACATATACTTAAGAAAATCAATCAGCTACTATTTAGTAAGCACTTATGTGCCAGATACTGTGGTAAACATTAGGGATAAAAAAGAAAAAAATGAAAAGTCTCTGTCATCAAAGACTTTATATTTTATGGGGGAGACATGCATGTATGTGTACACATACACACAAGAACATGCACACATGCACATGTATACACACATGTACATATGTGCTCATACGTGCATACATATATAGGCAACGCAGCCTACACAAACATATACACACATGCACATAAACACCTATATGTACATACCTATATGCATATGTTCTTCAGAATGAGGACTAACCCCATGACACTTACTGAATAAATTGTTAGAGATTCCTTTCCCCTTCTTATTTCTCTGAAACCTATTGGATCACTAATATAAATTTTCTCTTGCTTTCCCATGTTTCCTCCCCTGCCATTATGTGTACATACACACGCACACAGAGAGTATAGAAGTCATTCAAATTAATTCCATGGGTTTATTTTCCCACTGATTACTCTTTATGAAAGGAAGAAACATACATTTGTTACAATTTCAGTGGATATTGGGTCAAGGTATCCTCCTCATAATGTACTATGTTATTGGTTAAATATGTCTTTTCTAGATACTGTAATTCATATATTGCACTTAATAATGTAAAATGGATTGATGGAATCAATACTTAGGGAGGGTAAAAAAGAAGCCTTTCTAATGTAGTAATTTCTTCTACTGGAGCTTAGTGATTAAGTTTTCCTAATGCATCATCTAACTCTAGGGCAATATATTAAATGGTTCTGTGGTTTTCTGCTTTCAGAAAGAAAAAAAAAGAAATAAACCTAGTATGGATTTTTTTATATCAGATCTGTGATTATGTTGAATTAGGGACTCCCATTGCGAAAACTCTTTACACCAGTGCTGACCAACAACTCAATTGTAAGTTTTAGTCTTAGAGACTCGTCTGGACTCTTTAAGATTGTGACTTGCCTATCTTCTGCTGGCTAGAATGGACCAGAGACAAGATGTGAATCCTGGCCTTCTTGACTCCAACCTGACATTCTATCCACTATTTCATACTACATCTCCATATGCTAAAACTCATGTTGAAAATGCTCATTTTATTTGGAACATTTTAAACAGTAGAGTAACTTGCAAAGAAGAAAAATGTAATGAATATTTGTTGGATTTCATTGGCATGTATATGATGTATTGATTATTGCTAAATTATTTCCTTATATTAAAAGTCTTTCATTTTTTATGAAAATACTTAATATTCTCTGATTATATTTTTAGATGATAATACAGTAAATTCTCACTAATTCTGACTAATTGATGAAGTCAGTGTGCATTAGTAAAACACACTTTTGCTTACATATGTATATACATATACCTACATATATATGTATATACACATATTATCTATCTGTATTTATATTCCTCAACATATAGTTGAACTTGCAAAGTGTTGGCAAGTATGGATATTATTAGATCTGTTTTAATCCTCTGTAATGATGACATTGTTTATATTCCAATCAAATACAGCTAAAATGTTTAAAATTATGAAATGGATTAAACATTCTTTTTACTCTTATCTCCATATTATTAATCTTCCTATTAAATCATTTTTATAGATAATAGAAAGAAAAACATGTTCTTCTTTGTTATAACAGGTCTACTTTAGTGAGATTCTCTAACACTTCCCCTACTCTAGTGCAGGTTCCCATCACCTGACACCTTGATTTTTGAAATAGCCTACTGGTGAGTCTGCCTGCCTCAAGTCTTTCTCCACACCAGTTTGTTCTCCATTCATGCACTAAAATGATTTTCCTAAAATTCAGGTCCAACCATGTGACCTTCTTATTAAATAAGTCCCAGTAGCTTCCTTTTGCCTCCAGGAGCAAATAGAAAATGCTCTATTTAGCATTCAAAGTCCTTTGTAACCTATTCTCCTCTTTTCAGTCTTCTTATACCTTAATCCCCAACACTTACCCTTGTATTCTGGCTTTCACAGATAAGACACTCTGCCTCTTGGCTCTGGGCACTTTTACCAGCTCTGCCTCATTTCTGGAATGCTTTCCCTCTTCCATTATTATTCTTGACCTCCCTGACTTCAAGTCCAACTAAACTCCCATTTGCTACAGGAAGCCTTTTCCAAAGTCCCTTAACTCCAGTGTTTTTCTTCTTTTAATTATTTCCTATTTATGCTGTGTAGAGCTTATTTTGTATATCTTTGTTTGCCTATTGTCTCTATCTTATTGTAAGGTCTATGAGGGCAGGGACTGTCCTTGCCCTTTTTAGGTACCCATAGTGTTTAGTAGAGTGCATGGAATAGAATAGGTTCAATAATATTTATTGATTGTTTGATTGAATTTACAGACATGTTGTTAACTGGTACCAGGAAAACATGACTTATAAAAAATGTAAATAGCATTTTATTTTTTCCAATTACATGAAAATATAATTTTCAACATTCATTTTTTATAAGACTTTGAGTTCCCAATTTTTCTCCATCCCTCTCTCCCTTCTCCTCCTTCCCAAGATGGAAGCAATCTAATATAGATTATAGATGTGCAATCAAGTTAAACATATTTCTTTATTAGTCACATTGTAAAAAAAGGAACAACAAAAGGGAAAAGCCACAACACCTGCCTCCTCCCAAAGTGAAAATAGTGTGCTTTGATTTGCTTTTAGTTTTCATAGTTCTTTCTCAGGATGTGAACAGAATTTTCCATCACACATCTCTTGCAATTGTCTTGGATCATTGTACTGCTGAGAGAAGCCAAGTCTCTCATAGTTGATTAATTATTACACAATGTTGTTGCTGCTATGTACAATGTTCTCCTGCTTCTGCTCACTTCACCTAGCATCAGTTCATGTGAGTCTGTTTTTTCTGAAATCCACCTGCTCATCTTTTCTTACAGCACAATAGTACTCCATTACATTCATATACCACAACTTATTCAGCCATTCCCCAACTGATGAGCATCCTCTCAATTTCTAATTCTTTGTCACCACAAACAAAGCTGCTATAAATATTTTTGTACATGTAGGTTCTTTTCTCTTTTTATTATCTCTTTTTGATTCAGACCTAGGAGTGGCATTGCTGCATCAAAGGGTATGCACAGGAAAACATGGCTTCAAGAAAAACAAACAAACAGTACTGCTAGGGGAATTTTATGTAGAGTGTCGTTGAATGTTATTTATTAACTGTAATAGAGTCATAATCTTTTTTGAGTTTTTGTAATGATAAAACTTATTTCAATATTCATGGAATGAGAGTATATGCAGAAATTAAAATTGGAATTTGGAAATTCTAGAATTAAGGAAATCAGGAGTTTGGTACTTGCTATTACCCTTAAGACTCAGATCAAATCATTTATCATCTCTTGGCCTCTGTTTTCTCTACCATGAACATAAGTTTAGTGTTTCTGAATTCGACATAATCTGCTATGTCTTTAAAATTAGGTGGTTAGATTTGATAATCACTGGAAGATTTTCCATTTCCAAGATTCTATATCTAGAGTTTGGGAAACCCTTTAGGTTGCTGAGAATCTTGTTTCCGGCATGTGTTTGCTTTTCAGCCTGAGCAGTTTGTTTGCCTTAGAAAGTTACAGTTTCTTTATTCAGCTGGAAGAAATTTTGGAGCAATGTTTTCTCCTCACATTCACTTGCCTTTTGCTTTGTTACATTTAATTATATCCTCCCTTAAGGCAGATGGAAGGAGAAAGAACCAAGCAAACATGTTCCACTTCAGAACTTGCTCTGCCCCCAAAAGGTATAATTGTAACTTAATAAACAGAGCCACATTGTGATTTAATTAACAAGTCACAGTAACAAACAAAACAGTAAATCTGTGATTTATTTTAATATAATGGAAATGGTTGGTCTCTTTTAGATGGGAATTCAAAGTGATGGGAAATCAAATTTATCTCTGCAGGCATCCTAGCACAGCATAGCATCTCCAGAATATAAAGTGCTGATGCCCTCATACAGTGTACTCTGAAAATAAGGGAATCTCCATGGAACAGACACCCTTATGATAGGCATCCTGAGTCTAGGATGCTTTTCTGTTTAGCTATCATCACGAGAAACTAAGTTTTGGGGAAATTTCTATGTTTTGAAAAAAGTTTCTTTCTAAAACAAAATTCCAGTACAACAAAAGGTTTAAATTTTTATTATGACCTAATAATCAACCTTTAAAGTATTACCCTAGGAATATAGATAGAAAAATTGTAATCTCATTACAGGTGTATTAATAAAGGATTTTTGAGAAACAAGGCTACAAAATATGAGTAGGACATAGAATTTTAGAAATGTAAAGCTGAAAGGTTTTCCAAACCCTGCATTATACAGTAATGAAAATTGTGACCCAAATATATTAAGACAACTTCTTGAGGTAAAACAATCAACATATAGTAGAGTAAAAATTTAAAACCTATTTGGTTTTAAATCTAGCATTTCAATTCATCAAATATTTGTGTATATTTATAATATGTAAAACACTGGGAATACCAAGGTATAAAAATTAAATAGTCCCTATCCTCAAGGAGTTTATTGTGAAATGAACACAAATAAGATAAATATCATGCAAGATAGACAGAAGCAAAAGATTTTCAAGTTTGCTGCTATGAGAAGCCTGAAGAGTAAAAACTGCCTTTCATTTAAAGTGAAAATGTTCAGGAAAGGTTTTGTGATAAATTAAGCTTAGAAAGGAGGAGACTTTAACAGACATAAATGAAGTAGAGCAAATCATTTTGAGCTTTAGTTTTAGGGAAATAAAACATGCAATCATCATGGACTCTGGAAACATGAATTATAGTTCAAAAGGCAACCTTCACACCTACACCATGTGTCTTTTGGCTTCATAATAGACTTATTTAACTTCTTTTTCAAGCATAGGATCAGATGTAGTTTAGATTTCACTACAGACAATTGCTAGCTATGAGATTTTGGCCAAGTCACTTAAACTCTCTGTCCCTCATGTAGAGATGCATTTTATTTTAGAAATAAAATGGCTTATCATCCATGAAAAACTATTGCGTGTTATTCATAAATAAAGCACTATTAGTTACTGAATGAATACAAAGAAGAATAAAACATGACTGTTGCCTTCATGGAGCTTACAGTCTAAGGTAGAATATGAAAGCACAATAAATATTTAAAGGGGATACCTCTGAACTATTGGTTCAGAAGAGAAAGAGATGAATAGACTGTTAGCTCCTTGAGGGAAAGGACTGTCTTTTGCCTCTTTTCATATCTCCAGGTCTTAGCAATACATGGCTTGTAGTAGGTACTTAATAAATGTTTATTGATTGACTATTGATCATGATCCTTGAGGTGATAGTGCACACACACACTTATTGCAGTCTACTCATCATTGAAGTTCCCATGTTCCCAATCAGAATTTATATAAGAGAGTAAGACTAAGCAAGCTTTTTCCCCAAATGGGTACCATGAAGTTTGCAATTTGATTTGGATTTCCTATGGTATTACCTACCACTCCATGAGATGCACAAATTTAGAGACATCTCCACTCCAAATGTTCATATGGACTATTTGTGCCTGACTGATGGTAGAGCCTTCTGAGCTCATATTGGTCTGAATGTACCAATGTACCTTTTAGTGCCTGTTCAAACACACTGTACCTTTATCCCCAATGTAGTGATGTTATGTTGATCTTCTTTGGGAACCTAGGACAGCAACCAACCTACCCACCTACTTAGCCTGTGAAAGTAGGTGGTATCACCACTGAAGAAGTCTTGATAGAGGATTGAGGGTTGTGGGCATTTCACTGACATAGATTGTTTCCCTATTTCCCAACTTTACCTAGGACTTGATGTATCTGTTGCAATGGCCTTGTTTTACTCTAAAGCAAATGGGTTCCCTTGACAACGAATGACCTTGGATTCTAGAGCACAGGAAACCAAAGCATCTTGAGATACTAAACCAGTTTCACCTTTCTCATCCTATCAATATCCCACAGTCCTATGCAACTGTTTCATGAGAAAAGAAACAAGGGACATGAAAGCACACACACACACACACACACACACACACACACACACCGAGAGCTCTGACTCTTTCTAGCTGGTGAGGATGTTAACAAAAGCTGTTACCAGACAGTGTGTAATAGACCTCTGGAGAGGAGGACTGGGGGAAGGTGTACTGTTTCTTCCTTTTCTCCTTAACACCCAGCAGGGAACAAACACCTCTCTTGAGATCTTTGCCCCTATCCAAAGAGCCTGACTTTGGAACAGTATATTTATTTATTGCAGATTTTTTCTTTTTCTGTGTTCTCAAGACTCCTTGTTTACTGGGCACACCTGTTTGTCTCTATTTCTACCTTCTATAAGAACTAGGAGAAGGAAATCAGGGAGGAGAGGTGCACAAAAGTCATACAACTCATTCATACAGTCATTAAGCACCTATTAAATGGTTATTTCTGTGCTTCACACATTAAAAGAGTGGAGGATGGGAAAGAAGCTGTGTAACACATGATCTTTGACACTCTGAACTTTAGAAGTGAGTTGGAAATATCAGAAATATGTAGAAAAAAGAAATATGTGAAATCAAATTCACAACATTTCTATTTTCATTTGGGCACCCATGTTCAAAACTAAACCTAAATGAATATCTAAGAGATCTTTCTAATGACAGTTGTGCTTACATTATGCCCTTTTTGGCATGTCAACTTTTTTGGGTCTGTCCTTGTGATCTATCATTTTTCAGGAGTGTGAGAGAACTCTATGTCTCTCTCTCTCTGTCTCTGTTTGTCTGTCTCTCTCTCTCAGTGTGTGCATGTGTGTCTGCCCCTCCTTTTTTTCTTTTTATCTTCGACATAGAGACACTCTTTGTGTGGCTATTCCTCTATTCATTTTCTCTGGAACTCCTCTGTAACTTATTTGTAGAGTCACTGTGGCACTGTGAAATGAAAATGGTTTCTGAAGAATCAACCATTATGTTCCAGAGTCAAGACTTGAACCCAGATCTTCATGTCTCTAAGGCCACTACTCTCTACCCTAAAACATTATGCTACTCAACTATTATTGAAAAAAAAACAATGACCTCATTGATCTAGGGAACTCTTAGGAATGTGTTAAAGAGCCATGGAACTTCCTCTGCCAGCTTAGAAAAGCACTTTCTTGGCAATGTGTTACCTTAGACAGTAGCCTGGGTACAATGAGACATTTTGGGATTTGTCCAGGTTCACTTAAACACTATATGTCAGAAACAGAAATATAACCTGGATCTGCATCTGAAGATAGATCTCTGTCTACCATTTCACATGGACTCTTAAGTGTCACCTGTAGAAGGAAAATAATAATGTGAAAATGTAGGGAAATGGAGACTTCTGTTGGTGTCTGTAAATTTGCCTCTTGACATTTAATTATATAACATGGATTTTTTCCTTCTTAATTTCTACATATTTCCAGACCTTTTTTAATGCTGTGTGCTTTCCTAACATCTATGGAGACAATTCTACATTTGATCTATTCAAAATGGTACAACTTTGACCTTCACAATGCTGATGTCTTGTTTTGTGAAGGCACAGGCAGAGTTTATGCTATAGACAAAAGAAAGAGAGAGAGGGAGAGAAGTAATTTCAGATCCTATTAATTCATAATTTCTGCTGTGATAGAAGATCTTTTGCATTATCCTCGAACTGATTTTTTTTCTAATTTTTGAAGGGAGAATTGTTCACATACAATGTATTTTTCAAGCATGGAGTTCTGTCTCTGAACTTGCAGTGGGCCATGAAATGAAGGAATGTATTGAAAAGTGTCAGTCAAAACCCAGAGGTGGATATATACCACTTGAAGAGTCCCTGTGACCCAAGGTCAGAATGGAAAGAGAAAAGCCCCACAACTACTATTCACTTAATTTTCAGCTAGTAAATGAAGGGATTTTTCAAGTTTGGCTTTCTGGGTCACAAACAAAGACAATGAGAGTTTACATCTTGACTGTAAGTTCCCTTGTATATTTCATATTTTTAATCATTTTAAAAAATGAACATTCATTAAGATCTTTAGATATTTGTCATTTTATGTAACAAACAAGGAGAATTTTGGTGGTACTCTAGACCATGAAACTTGTGCCATTAATCCTGTCTTGATTATGTTAGATGATAATATGTTTATGGTATAGAGTATATGGGGTTCACAATTGTTTATTTACTTTTAACACCTTAAAATAGCAGTGACATTTATTTTGACGTGAAAATCTATTTTTGTTTCTGCATATTGGTTTTAGGAGTATAATCAACAAACAACTGCTTTTTAAATTATTTGTATTGAACCAAGCAGAGGAAGGTGAAGAATGTCATGTTAATAGAATTTAATAGAATTATTCTTTATTCCTTAGCCTTCCTGCCCATCATAGAAAAGAGTCTATATTTACCTGTGAGTATATCCATTTTTAACTTTGTAAGCTATTATGGAAATGCCTTTTAAATTTTTTCTTGGTCTATTCTAATTGAAAGTTGGCAATTACCCTATGTAATCTCTAGCACTTACAAAATGTTGGTGGTTACCAACATTTGGTAATGTTGGTACACAGCTAATGATAATGTGCTAGCAAGTTAGTTAAAAAGATAATGTAATTATGAAACTTTTAGTTTGAAGGGAACTCTCAAGACAATCTAAATGATGACTACCACCTTTAAGGAAGAATAAGCTACCTAGAGAAAGATAAAATCTAAGAATGCAAAGTTTTATGGGATGAATTGATTATTCTACCTGATTCAGGAATCTATCTCTGTATACCCAATATCTTTGCTAACTGGTCATAGAACCTTTATTGGAATGTGTGCATTGATGGGAGACAAACTACCACCCAAGGAAGCTCATTCCTTTTTTGTGGGGAGGGACTAGTCATGGTCAGAAAGCTCTTTGCCATATGGAGATGAAATATGCTTCCCTAGCATTTCTACCTTTGGTCCTATTTCTGCTTTCTGAGATCAAGCAATATAAATTGCATATCCTTCAAAGATTTGGAGACAGTGATCCTGCACCATGCACCTAACGGAATCTCAATAAATATTGATTGGGTTGGATGGGTGTTCTACCTAGCTCTTTGTCATGCTGGTTGCCCTTCCCCAGAAACACTCCTGGTTTTCAGTGTCCATTGTAATAAGCCATTAGGTAAGCTTCCCCTATTTGAAGGGCCCCCTCACATTGATGCCCATCACAATAATTGCATTTTAAAAAATCTCTACTGTCTTACTCAGTCTCCCTGAACCTCTGTTTTCTGATCTGAAAAACTAGAAATGAGACCAAATAAGGATTCTTGCTTAGTCCAGAAGAGTATATAAGGAAAATTCTAAGTCTATGACCACATGATGCCATTGTATCAATGGTGGCAAACTGTGGGATTACTTGTAGAAACTAATCAGGCATCTTTCCTATCAACATGGGTCAGTGGAAAGGACACTTGATTGAAAGCAATTTACATTATCACAGGAGATATGACATTATGGGTTATCTAGCACTCCAATGTCCCCACTTATGGATACTCTGCTACTTATCAGTTGTGTGATGTTAGAAGATCCATCTGACCTCAGTTTCCTCATCTATAATATGATCATGATCATACTTGTCCTATCTCCCTCACAATATTTATGTAGAGTGAATATGAATGAAATAATGCATAGGGATGTCACATGAGGAGAAAGCAATGTATAGAAAAGTTGCTCAAGAGCCCCCAAATGTAATAGAAATTGGAGTTTTCATTACTTCTTGTATTGCAACATTCTAAAATTACATCTTGATTCAGATACCCACAAATCAGAATATCAACAAAGTATTGAGTAAAAGTGGCAACCAAACAACCAGGTATTCCTTTGAACTCAGTCCATAATTGCCTATGGGCTATGAACTTGTTTTTATATGCACAGCTAAGTAAAGTTGATAATAGCTGGAGAAAATCTTCAGATTTACTCTGTCCTTTGTTACAGACATTCTATCATGATTTGGAGTGTATATGGAGGGGGACAAAAGTTAGAGGGGAAGGCATAGAAATTCTCTGGGGACATTGACATTTAATATTTTCTCAGGCTTGTCTCATATCTGTTTTCAGCATTCCACATAGGAGAAAATCAATTTTAGCTTCTAGTAAGAATTTATCTATATACATATTTTAAAGGTGTTTGTTGGAAAGGAAGATCCCCTCTCCTCACAAAACACCATACTCATAGCAGCATATTTTTTGAAAGCAAAAAAACTGGAAACAAAATAGATGCCCATCCAGAGACAAATGACTAAACAAGTTGTGGTATATGAATGTTATGGAACATTTCTGTGCCATAAGAAATGACTATGAATAATTTGAAGAAACATATGAAGTAATGTAGTGTGAAGAAAACAGAACCAAGAAAAATATACAGAGTGACTACAGCAATGTAAACAGAAAAAAAACAAAATAAAAATGAAACTCAATACTGTATAATTATAATGACTAAACTTTGTTCTGGAAAATAGGAAAATGTAACTCCTTCATTTCTTTGAAGGGGTGAAAAACCATGTATATAAAATAATCCTTCTGCTATGGGAGAATACATTTATTTTTGTTAATTATTAAATGTCCTAAGAGTATCTTATTTAATTTAATATCAAGCATGAAGTAACCAGAGACCTGGCCTTGGCTATCTGCAGCCCAAACAGAATCAGACATGGTGTGTCTATTGGTAGGTTTTGCTAAACTGTTTTAAAAATACATATTTATAGAAAATTGATGTGGAGTTGCAAAGGATCTTGGGGGAGGGCAATGAAATCAACTATCTCATTTTAAATATGTAGAATCTGGGGATCACAGAGTTAAAGTGATTTTTCCAGGGTCATATAGATAGTACTGAAGCAGGATTTGAATCCAGTTCTTCTTGATTTCAAGTTGAGGGCTCTGTTACACTAATGGTGTCAAACTCAAATAAAAATGGACCTCACTAAACATGTATAAGATATATTTATTCAGAAAAGCATGTATTAATATTACTTACATTCTATTGTATTTTTATTTATTGTGCTAAATATTTTCCAATGACATTTTAATCTAGTTCTGGGGTGCTTGAGGTCACACTGCTCTTGTGTTTAACAATTCTTTAGTACATCAGGTTTCCTTTCTTTTTTATTCCTTATTTCTTACTAGAAATGGAGAGATGTATCCAAAACTTAATGTGACATAAAGAACAAATATTAATAAAAAATTTGAAAAGCAATTTGGTCTTCCTTCTGACTCTTTTTGTATTATAGTGTGTACTTAAAGTTCTGCAGGCCCACTTATCAGAGTATGAGGAGACATTGGGCTGACATATACATAATCTTATATGTGCTTTTGGTCTGAGGCTGGTGGCAGCTATCCTACCAGGTTATAAATATGATCATTTCTGATGTGATTATATAATTCCCAACCACATGAAATGAATTTCCATTACCCTCATTTATATTAAGACTTATTATTTTTTTTACCATTACCAATGTGTGACTTCCAAGGACAATCTTATAATGAGGTTGTTATGAGGAATGGGGACATCAATCCTGTATAGATTCTGTTATTAGACCATGCCTAGTGCACACATAATGTGAGTTGAATATCTTAACTAAAAAAGTACTCACTCCATGCTCTCCATTACTATTCCTACCTTACCCATCTCCAGAAAGTACATATTTTAGAAAAATCCTCTTTAATTTTTCTAGATTAAAATTATTCTATATAAATATAACAATTTGCTTCTAAGTAGAATGATAATTTTTTTTCTTCCCTAAAAATATGAAGAATGGAATCTTGGAGCTACTCACTGGATCAATGCAAAGACTGATGTGTAAAACCTCTATGCATGGATTATGCAGGAGGTCATGGGCAACAGGCATTTTGGAGTTGTTCACATATAAAAAACAACACTGGGTTAAAAGCAAGGATGATGGATGATGGATAGATTGTTAATATATTAATAGTTAATATATTAGTGCCTTTGAGACCATAAAGGGCTGATAGAAAGTACCCAAACTCAAGGGGATAAGCCAAGTGTTCTATTTGGACAAAGGTGGAAATAGTGGGGGTGAAATAACTGATTCTGTAATTCAAAAGCTCAGTACCAACGTTGACATGTAATGATGGATTAGAATATATACGAATGAATATGAAAAATGTAACTGAGATTAAAATATAGTAACACCTCATTTATCTGGTACCATCAGGGAATGGAGTGTTTCATACAAGTAATTTTTCAGATAACAGAAACTATAAAAGCCTAAACTGAAAACAATCTTCATTATTTTGATTAAAATATTAAATGCTTCTCAGATTTCTTAAAAATGTATACTAAAGTAATTTAGCCATTTATTGATGTCTGAGGTACTTCACTATAAAATCAATTGTAACACTCTATGTTAAAATGTTGTCAGCAGTGGCTATTGATGGGTTTTGGGCTATTTTTATAGAAAATGACTGCTATGATTTTATAGAACTCTTGCCTACTTTTTATAGGGTGTGTGTGTGTGTGTGTATGTGTGTGTGTATTCTCTTTCTACTATCAGAGGTATCACTTATCTACACTTCTAATCTTTTACCTTATTTTACATTGTCATTTAGATGGCTCTCCCTTATAGAACCAAGTGCATAAACTTTGTGACCACTATTTTCTCCCTTCTCAGAGATCCTTCATATTTTCCTATGCTACAGATGTTGAACTTGTTAGAAGTCTTGTCTCTGAGTAAGTCAGATGCTACTTCATGTATTTTGACGATTTAACACAATCATAAAATCAGAATTTAGGGAACAAAAGGGAATGTAAAAAGTAATCTATTGAGTACGTTAACCCTGCTGTTCTGGGCAGAAAGAAACTTTAAACCACCCTAGATAGACAAGAGATTCACCTTAAAGAAATAATCACCCTCAAAGAAGGGAATCTTACAGTATGCTAACTCATTTTTGAATGTCAACAACACAGTGTCAGGAAACTTTCTCTTAAACTTAAGTTTTTCACATTTCCATTTAGCTTATAAATTCAGTCTCCACTTAGATTAAAATGACACCTGGAGCTGCAGAAGGTTGTTTTGGAAAGGAAGAAAATTAGTCTTGTAGTTACTCTTATGAATATTTCCCAGAGCAAACAAATTCTTAACGGGATATGTCCCGGTATGTGTGTGTGAGAGAGATAAAGAGACACAGAGAAATAGAGAAAGAGAGATATATAGACACACACAGGGTTTTGCTAAATCTGCCATCTGTTCTCTTCTATGACATCACTACACATTTCATAAGTCCAGTGAATAAAGATAGGGATATCATTTCTCTCTATGAAAGAATTGTATGACAAAAAAAACCAGTGAAAAGTAGTACAAAAATGCTTTATTAAGATTGAAAAGACCTAGGTTTTTGCCCTACCTCTACTATTTTGATCTGTGTCAGTCCAAAATTGAGTAAACTCTTACTATGCCATCCAACTTTGGTGTCTACCTGTCATCTAACTGTCAGCTGTGCCTCCAAGAAGCTGTAGCATATGTATCAGCCACACCCTGGTAAAACATCTTGGTAGATGGGCTAAACCAGGTTGATGGTAGCCAACAGGTTTTAAACCTGTTGATGAGTTAGAGGGATGCCTACCACAAGCATGTGAAACCTCCCAGTGGAAGGGGTAGACAAGAACCGTTTGTTCAATTAGTCATAATGGCAATTGGAGCAAGAGTTATCAAGTTATCAAGTTATCAAGCAAGTTCAAAATCATCCACTGACCTGGGCCATCACCAGTCATCCTGACTTTTATTGCCACTAGATTTAGAAAACTTGGGAAGAAAGAGAGAGCCTGATGATTTGTGCAACTCAGCCTCAATGAATTCCAATTTATATGCACATCAAGACATCCCTCATTCATGATGTAATTGATGTTTTTTGAAAATGAAGGATTAACAAAAACAACAACTATGCCACTTAACTTGTCTGAGACTTATTTTCTTCACCTGTAAAATGTGAATAATAATAATACTTATCTCATAGAGCTGTTCTTTTTTTCCCCCTGTACTTTGATCACCTCAAATGTACACAGGAAGTTAGTCTACTGTTAATTATACGCAAGTGAATATGTTTCAGATCTTTCCCCAAATGTAAGTTTGATAAGGGATGGGTAAGGGCTGATTAAAAGAACAAGAGATCACTTAGGAAGGTGGGGGCACAAAGACAAAAACCTGTTTTATAGTTTTTCTAAGAGCTAATTTTGAGTACTATTCATACCCTTTTCATGAGAACCACAGAAAGTTCCATGACTTGCTACATAGATAGTCTTATTGCAAGACTATTCTTGTTAAATATAAGGTAAAGTAGGTTGAGGTTAATCTGAAAGGATTAGTACAAGGGTTTATTATCCAGACACCAAAGAATATGAAAATCTACCATTAGAGATTCATTTGTTTGACTTCTTGCAAGCTGTGTCCTCTTTTAAAATGTAAGTGTTCTGGGGAATAGCAATACAATAAAACATATTATTTATCAGATTGCTCTTCCTTTTCACAGGAGGGTTCTGGTACAGCTCTGAGCACAAGATGTTATGGAAGTTAGGTAGGGTACTAAAAAGAAAAAATAAAGTGGATAATAGGGGAAGTTGAGGGATAAGTGTGAAAGAAAGAAAAGAAAAGGCTATATTTGTTTTGTCAAGGTCTGACACTGTTCTCAAAGGAGTCTAAATGTAATATAGTGGAAACAACTTGTTATAGTCAGAAGACCTTGGTTCAAATACTGGCTCTACTACATACTAGTTGTCTAACCTTGGTTAAATTACACAACATGTCTGGGCTTCTGTTTTCTTATTGATAAAATGAGAGGGCTGGACTAAAGCAAACCTTAAGATTCCTTTTGATATGATCTATCTGTGCACTGTTAATCCATGGATTGAAGTGATGACTTTGGATATGATGTTGAGTGAAGGTAGATTTCAGCTATTATAGGTCATGTACACAAAGATTTCTGTCCTTACCGCAGTCAGAGAATTCTATAATTTTAGGGGTTGAGAGACATTTTCAAAGATTTCTGCTTTGCAGATGAATTTGTAAGGAATGTTATAATAAGCCAGATGAACAAGGAAATCAGCATATTTTTACCTCATTCATTTTTAGGGGTAGCTTGTTTTCACCCCAATTAATTTTTCCTGTTTATCAAGTCCTGTTCAACTATTCAACCAGTGTTCCCGCATTTCCTTTGTATTAATTTCCTCCTGTTCAGTTCTTTTCCTTTAGTGTTTATCATGATTGCCAGCTGTCGATGAAAAGGGCAACTTTGGAAGGGTGGGGGGTAATTCTTACATTTGATGTATTTCTCTCTCAGTATGTGTTTATTTGCATTTGAGTTTATAGTTATAATAAGTTAAGCTACAAGTCCTATAGAATACCAAGGGTTTTGCTATTTGCAGGGGAGGAGGGGGAGGAGGAGGAAAGGGTGGTAGAGGGACAAGGAAGCCCAGAATTCCAATGGTGCACTAAACAACGAGTAATTTGCATATTCACTAGACAGAACTTGAACTTGCTATCCAGTCATGTTCAACTATTCATCAACCGTCTCTGTGTTTCCAGTACATTCATTTTCTCCCTGTTCAGCACGTCTTCACTTCACATTAATCGTGATTGCTGGCTATCAACTAAATGGGAAATTTTGGAGAGGCTCTAGTACATATTTTAAGGGCTTAATGCAACTGCTTAAGTAGCAATGTAGGGCATTGGTAGGCAGGAGACCTGAGTCTGGTTCAGTCTCTACCATTAATTAGCTATGTGATTTTGGATAGGCCCCTCATCTTCTATCTAGACCTTAGTTTTTTCAGCAGCAGAATGAGGGAGCTGTCCTGGGTAATTTGCCAGGTAGTTTTTGAAAATAAGCTAGCTAAGGTTTTCTTAAGTGAATTGTACTTGACGCTCAGATTAATTTGTCCAAGGTCATGCAGCTAGTAAATAACATAGCTAGAATTCAAAACCAGGACCTCTGACAGTCAAAAATCTAAGGTGCTTTCCATTACATCATGATGCCTCCAAGTCCCTTCCAGCACTAATATTTGATCCTATAATTTTATGAGTTTGCAAGTCTTTATGGAGTAGTTGTACCCTTTTTCATTCTTACTCTTTTCCGCTCCCTTTTCTCCCCTCCCCCAATCCATAAATTAATGCTGTTTTCCCTTGTTGATGTTAACTTGTAGTTCCTACTTCTTTCCTTTCCCATATCACATTGTTTGTTTGATGTTTACTCTTAGTTTAGAATTATGTTTTTCTTTGTTTCCTATTCTACTTAAACTCTTCAAATTCTATTAGAAGATCTAAATCCTGTTCAAGTTTCTGCTGACTTGTCATATTTTATTTATTTTATTTCCTTCGTGTAGCTCTTATACTAAGCAAGTGCTGGCTTGAGGATCAAGGGAAGAGAGATCAGAGAATACTGAGATTACACATCAACTTGTGGCTAATTATTGGAAAAGCTAGATTTCCCCCCTGCTCTTTAACCTTTACCTCAATCTAACAAGGCATTCCGTCTTGATAACTTTTCAAGTACTTTTGGATTTGCTGATTACCATTAAATAGAATGTTCAAGGCGCTATCTAAAACTTACTCTTTTTTTCCTACTCAACATCAAAAAAAGCTGAATATGACATTTTGACATTTTAAATGTGTGTGGAGAGTACCAGTATAGGGATGACTGTCTAATGAAAAATTTGTTTTCAAACTGAGTATGGATTTTTCAATAGAATTAAGAGGAAATGTAATAATAAAAAGCTAAAAAGCAATAGCAATAAAATCAATCCACATTTCTTGCTTTCTGCAGGCTTTTTTTGTTTAATGATAAACACACTAGATGCCATAAACCCAACTAGAAATTGGATTTCAATTCAGAAAGGTAAGGTTCACATCTTAGAAAAGAAGCAAATCATATGTTTTTAAAAAATAATTGGAATTATTTTCCATATATAAGGGTTAGTGATATTTGTATAATGCTGGATTCTTTGGGTTTAATCTTTCCTCCCATTATGGTTTATTTAGAGTCTCATTTGCAGGCTTTAGGTGATAAGTGGACAAATCTTTTGGTTGTATATATAGTATGGCCATAGGAAAGGACTTTGTAGCAGTGGAATTACCAAAAATAATTACAGGACATTTTTTTTAATACAAGTGATGTCATCAGTCAAAGGAGGCAGAGAATCTCTAGGGTCCATTTAAAGTGAAATATCCACTGTACCCAGCATGCTTTGTGTTGTTCTGGCTCTATTCTATTGTTTATACTCTCCCCTAATGCTGGAAAGTTTTCTGATCATGTCACTCTCCTGCTCAAGAAGTTTGTGTATAGGATAAAATATGAACTGATGGGTCATTTTTATGGCATTTAAAGTCCTTTATAATTTTATTCTAACTTAACTTTCTAGATATGTTTTACATTGTGTCCCTTTATGTATTATATGTTCCAGACAAACCAGTCCGCCAGTTTTTTGCCACATGTGTTATTTCACTTCTTTGCCTTTGCATGAGTTGTTATGCTTCTCCTGACTCCCCCCACCCCACCTTGGAACGTTCTCCCTTTCTCAGCTCTATTCAAGGTCAACCTCAAAACCAGCCTCCTACATGGAGTCTTTCCTGATCCCCATAGTTGTTCATCCTCCTACCAAAAATCACTTTGAATTCATTTGGTAAACATTTTGCCTTTACTTATCTCAGCATGTAAGCTCCTTGAGGGCAAGCACTGTTTTTTTTCTTTGTGTCCTCAAAGTCCCTGGTACATGAGAGGTGGTTAGTAAACACTCAACTGATTCATTCATTGATACAAGGAAAATTTAGGAGGTGGTCCTTGCTCGTCAAGCTTACAGTGTACTTGGAGAAAGAAAAATAAAATACAAGAAACATAGAATAACAAAGTGCTAAACTACATCATATTGACTCTTAGTAGGAATTCAGAGAAAAAGCAAAATTTATTGTATGCTAGAAGGCTTGGTATAGAAGGTGGGAATTATCAGAACCTTGAAAAAGACAGAGGATAGGGGCAATACCATTAGCCAAAAGCCCAGCGGCAGAAATGAGCATAGCATGAGGGTCATATCTTAGTGACTCATTTATTCTTTGATGGATCTGTGATGTTATTAATGTAAATTGAATATGCAGATTGCATCCCTACCTTCTGATCCCATATAATTCTTATCTATGTCTTCTAATAAATTCTCCATAAAGGACCCACCCACTGATCTGGAATACTTTTTTCTAGGTCAATCAACCAACCAATAAATAAATGTTCATAAAGCACCTACTATGTAGGGGTAGGGTATGTTTAGGGAAGACTAGGACCTCTGGTGTAAGGTCTGCTGAGCCTTTTTCAGGGCTGCTTTCTACTTTTGGTGCCTACCCAATTCATTTAAGTCTCACCTGTGACTCCAAAAAGCTATAACCTGTGCAGTGGCTACATCCCAGCAAACTTTTGGTGGATAGGCTAAACTAGGTTAAGGATAACCAAGTGGTCTCAAAGCCTGGAGCAAATTGGGGGGTGGGGTGTGGATGGTATCTCTCTCAAACAGGTAAAGACCTCCCCTAGCAGAATGTGTGGATAGCAATTTGTTACAATGGCCATGAAAGCAACTGAAGAAGGCACTGTGGAGCACTTGGAACTTGGTTATATTTTGAAGATGTTAACATCATCTGCTGCACCTTTAACCATCACTAGTTGTCTTGACTTTTTCTTGCTACTGGACACCAATGACTCTGGAAAAGAGAGGCCCAGGATTTTGTGTAATTCTGCCTCACTTAAATTCATTTTGTGCATGAATCAAAAGACATCACCCATATTATTTTGTTTTTAACTATGTGGCACTTTGCTAAGTGCTAGGAATATAAAAAAGAAAAAAAAACAGCTCCTGCCTTCAAGGAGCTTACAATCTAATAGGGGAGACAATATGCAAACAAATATATGTAAAGCAAGCTATATTCAGGATAAATGAAAAATAATTAATAAAAGGAAGGCATTAGAATTAAGAGGGGTTGTTTGTAAAGGCTTCCTATAGAAGGTGGGATTTTATATATAACTTAAAGGAAATGAGGGAAGTCAGTAGTCTGAATGGGGGAGTCAGAACATTCCAGGCATGGGAATAGACAGAGAAAATGGAACTGAGAAACAGTGTGTCTTATTCATGCGTCAGTCAGGAAGTCAGCATCTGGATTGAAGAGAACACGTTGGGGACTAAGGTAGTTTGGAAAGGTAGGAAGGGGATAGGTTATAAAGGGATTTGAATGCCAAACAGAAGTCTTTTAACATTATATGGATAGATGAAAAGAAAAGTCCCCATCAACAGGCACTTTTGATAGTAACAGCAGATTAGAAATGAAGTACATAATTGTCAATGGCAGAATGGCTAAATGAATTGTGGTCCTACAGATAATGAGGTTACCATGATCTAAGAAAAAATAATATAAAAAATACAAATAACTATAGAATTATGTGAACTGATATAAAGTAAGCAGAAACATGAAAACAACATATGAATTGGTCACAACAATATAAATTGGCAAAACAACAAGCCAAACTAAAGGCTGTGTAATTTTAATCAATCAATCTTTGTTCTGGAAAAGAGATTTGATAATATCCTTCCTTCTCTTCTAGGAGACTAGAGTGTGGAACATTGCAAGGAGCACCATACTTGGCTGATATATTAGTTTTGCAGAACTGCTTTCCCTCCCCTCCCCTTTCTTTTGTAGTTTTTATTTACAAGGAATAGTATGTACTTAATAAATGCTTGCTGACTGATAGACTGGATAGGGGAGGGATAAAGAATACATATGTAAACTAAAGTAATGTAAAAATAAAATATATCAATAAAAATATCCAGTAGCTATCTGTAAAAAAAAACTCCATCTAGCTTTCTGTTATCCCTGACTTTTGCTACAAGACAATTTCTTCTTTTCATCTACTTCCTTGATTTTTTTGGTTTATTTCTCTACAGATAATGTGATTTTTATAGGTAGATGAAGCTTTCTGCTAATTAACCCCATCCACAAATGTAGCTTGCTTTGGGTGCTGAGAGATTACTTCTTTTGTCCAGGTTCATACAGCAAGTATATGTTGGAAGCAGAGCTTTCTGACTCTGATGTCAGAAAGGTTTATCTACTAGGCAACACTGCCTCTGATTTCCTGGATAATGTCTTTTATACAACTTCTTACTTGCAAGATATCACTGGTAATGTGTTCCAGGCTTTTTATATTAATACATGTCTCCAGATTTGCACTTAGCGTTCCTATATATTGACTAAGCAAATACAAATCAAGCAATATTATTTTGTCCTCAAGAAACTTGCATGCAAAACACAGAAAGAGAGCACATAGAGGAGAGTAAGAGTGTGGAAGGCTTCTTATGACGGGGCAAAGAGGTTGGCAAGGGGAGGAAAAGAAGTCTAGAGAACGAAGTTGAGAGTAACATGAAGTTTTGCCAGGTCCCTTTCTGAAATAGTGTTCTAGGCAGTTAATGACCAATAAGGAGAGCAAGTCTCTTGGATGCACGTAGTGAAGCAGCTGTTGAGTTGATTGAAATTTTGATCACAGGTGACTGGAATGATCATGTTATCATCCAAAACAGGATTGTCTGACAGATGGTCTAGATTGCTAAATCTTCATATGATTTCTCTCTTCATTCTGTGCAACAAGATACAGGAACATATGTTGTAATCACCTTCATGGTAGTCATTTTCTTATATTCATTATGACCATTGCAAAGCAAGATAACTAAGCAACGTATGACATAATGTTTCTTATTCCCTTTTGGTATGTGATGAAACTGAGTGTTCCAGTTCCTTCATTGTCTTCTCTGAAGCAACTCTATGAATTGTATTCCCACTTAGATTTCATTTCTTTATGTCTTCTCATTTCATCTATCAACTGTCAAAATAATTTGGTTTAGTTGCTCCTGTGATATACCAAATCATTCAGCCTTGGACAATGTTCTCACATTTATAGTACTACAACTTAAAATAATACCTGTAGAAGGTTTGTAAACTCTGTGAGTGTTAGTATATAAGCCCTCTGTATTACTGTTATTGGAGAAGTAAAGGGGGCTACACAGGATTGCATTTTGTTTGTTTTAATTGGATGCTGTGATCCAAGAATTCATCGCCTAATGGCCAGACTATTTCTAATGACCTTACTATAAGGTACCTATATGTGTGTGTGTGTGTATGTGTGTGTGTGTGTGTGTGTGTATAGCCTATTATCAGGACCATACTTGAAGTCTTTCCAATTTTTGTTAAGCCTGTCAGTTGCTTATATTCCATTTATAAAGTCTTCAGGGACTTATCTCTATTTCCAAGTCATCTCCATGACATGATAAAGTAGCAAAGTAGGGCTTTCATTAATGTTTTATGGAATACTAGTGGAAAATAAGGTTTATCTTTTGATCAATTTCTCTGCTCATTTATTTATTTATATAGATTTCTGTCTTGGTTGACCAAAAGAGGTATTTTGAATTATATTAAATTCCAGTTGAGTCTTGTGGGAAGAAGAGGACTTGTTAAATTCCTTTTCCTCATTAATACTTTATTTTACTCCCCTCCTTTTTCCTTAAGTCCTTTTTTGGTTCTCCTTCTTAATCCTCTATCTCCCATATCTCTGGTGGATTTAGGAGTGAGATTTGTTTAGTGTCTGAAGGCTGTACCAAACACAATTTAATCAATAAATAGAATACACAATTTTTATAAGAACATACTATATGCCAGGCTTGGTGCTAGGTACCAAGAAGGCAAAGATAACAAAGAAGCAGTTCAACCAGACATTGAACTGAAAAAGAGTGTCGATTTGTGTAGTTGACATATTTTCTTTATCTCCTTAAAAAACTAGGGGTCTGTGACATGAACATAAACAGAGTGACTTGCCATATCAACCAAGCCAAAACACTTCCAGGTATATGTATCAATATGATGAGTGGTGGTGATACATTACATGAACTGATGGGATTGGGGCCATTGTCCCTTTTACTGACATACCTACCCTAGGAAGAGACCATCTATATAATTCTATGAATGTTATAGACCCTCACACACCCAGGACAAAGAGGAATGAAAGAAAACTAGTAAAATTAGAAAACAAAATATTTGGATTGGTTGGTTAGTTGTACTTCATTCTGGAAGAGGACCAAAAATGCCATCACTATGTTGGAGTCAAGTTATGGTGTATCCGACTGACTGATCAGACCAATACATGTTCAGAAGACTCTACCACGGGTTAGGGACAAATAGTTCACATGAACATTTGGAGTGCAGATGTCTCTAATTTTGTGCATTTCATGTTTCTTTTGAGCTACTGCAATTCTGCTTTATTCATAGAGAATAGTATCTTCTTTGATGTGGACATGCCATGATGGGTTTTCTTTTGCTAGTGTCTCTCATTTCAGTCAATTCCAAAGTTCTTTAGAGAGACCTTTAGGGTATTGTTGTATCATTTCCTTTGACCTTTATGTGAGTATTTGCCTTGTGTGAATTCCCCATAAAATAGTCTTTTAGGCAAACATGTTTTTGAGATTCAGATACATGGCTAGCCCATGGGTATTATGCTCTCTGTAGTAGAATTTGAATACTTGGCAATACTGGTAGTTGGAGAAAGAACCCCAGTGTCTGGTACCTTAGATGACCTTCAGAATTTCCCCAAGACAATTCAAATGGAAGCAATTCAGTTTCCTACCATGGCACTGGTAGACTGTTCATGTTTCACAGGCATAAAACCGTGAGGTCAGCACAATGGCTCTGTAGACCTTCAGTTTGGTAGTCAGTCTAACCCCTCTTCTCTCCCACAGTTTCCTTTAGTCCTTCCCAAACACTAAACTATCTATGGCAATATGTACATTAACCTCATCATCTATGTGTACATTTCTGGAAATGATACCACCAAGGTAAGTGAACTTATTCACAGCATTCAATATTTCTCCATTTGCTCTCACTTGGTGGTTCCATATATGGATGATATGGGGCTGGCTGATGGAGAACTGCTCTTTTCTCGGTAACAATTATTAGGCCAAAATTAGTACAAGTAGCAGAGAATTGATCCATACTTTGTTCCATCTCAGCCTCTGAGGCTGCATTGAGTGCACAATCAATTTGGGTAGCAATAAGGGGGTAGAAGTAGGACAGGGATGTAATGAGAACACTAAGAGAACAATGAAATCAAATACTTTAGGGAGAAAGGAGCCTAAAAGGAATCTCAGATGTTCAGCTACCTCCCAATGCTGAGTTGGTTCTGAAACACTATGTATTTATTTGCAGGTGGGAAAAACATAATTCCTCATTCTGGACAAAGCAGAAATGTTTCATGGTATAGTGTGAGCAATAAGAATGTTCTCTCAAACAAAATAAATGTATATAATACAAACACCACATCTCTCCATCAAAGAGGTCTCAAATGGCTCCACATTCTGTTCTACCAAAATCTAAATTCCTCACTGTGAGTAGCAAACCACTGCATAGAACATTCTGTTTTGATATTGGATGATAGTATGATACTGGGAAGAGTATACTGGTTTTGGAGTCAAAGGACCTGTATTCAAATCTTGCTCTGCTACTTATAGTGCCTATGTGTCCATGGGTATTACACTTAGCCCCTCTGGGTCTCAATTTCCTTATTGGTAAAATGAATGGGGCTCTGTCAGTTCTTGATCAAAGATGCTATGATTTTGTCTAATAACGTTTTTGTACATAGCCTCTAAGAATGATTGTTTTATAGTTCTCAATGAGAGGACTTAATACAGTGCTTAGCGCATAATATTCTTTTCTCTGTCTGTCTCTCTTGTCTGTCTTTCTTGCTCCCTCCATCATAAATTTATTCTCTATTTATTGACTTAACAATAAGTGAAGAATATTTACAACTTTTTACACTTTCAACAGTATTTGCACTTCATATGCATATGCATAATTCAGGAAAAACAACAGAGCCAAAGCTACCTTAGTTCACTGTGGATTTCATTCTGCTGAAGAAGCAGGGACACAAACCTTTCACTTCCGTCATTCTGGTCTGAATAGAACAGATAATTGAGCAGTAGATTATAACTCATAATAAAAAGAAGCCTCCAGATTGTTGAGATCCTTCAATAAATCAATTATATCCCTTAGCAAAAATACTTCACATATATTTGATTCATGAGTCTTAATTCAATCTTGGGAGTAATTTTCCATTTGAATAAGAAATAGAAAATGGATATGCCTTGAAATTAAAAACAAACAAACAAACTAAACAACAGTGATAAATAAAATCAGTCGGATAAATTAGTTGGAAAAATTATGGAATTACTATGAAGAATACAGTCTGACCTGGGTTCACCTAATTATTTTCTTTTTAGTTATACTTTTATATAGATTTCATTTGGATTGGTGTTTTAATTTTATTTTTTTCTTTCTAATTCCAAATTCTCTGGATTTTATGTTTTCTTTTCAGATTTTGGGACTATAGGTTTATATACCACTCATTTGTCAGGCGAGGAAACTTAGACCCACGAAGCTTAAGTTACATGCCTAAAGTCATATCAATGAATAGATGTAGGATGTTCACCTAGGTCCTCTAAGTCCAGTACACTTCACTGTATTCCAGAGCTAACTGTCACACTAATACTGAATATAAATGGTCTACAAATCTCAAGTCCATACTTTCCATGTTGTTCTATTCTTTTCGTGGACTATGGTTCAGTATTCCCAATTAGCAAATTTATATCTGTTTCAACCAGTGTTATTAAGTACTTACTATGCCCCAGGCATTGGACTAAGTGCTGGGAATACACATATAAGTAGAAAGAAAGATAGTTCCTGCTCTTACACTCTAATGAAAGGAAAACAACATATAAAAGGGAGCTGGAAATGTTCGGGTGCAACATTATCATGAAAGAACCTCATGCAAGGACATCTGTGGAGATGAGTCAGGAGTCCAGACTGAAAGGAAATAAAAATATGTTTAGTCTGGGCCTCCTCCTTAAAGTGGAGATTCTAAGATGAGCCAGGCAATCAGAGGGAGCTATCACCAGAGTTGAAGGTGGTTCCAATGTAAGTAGTTGAGGAGTGCTGTGAGTTTCCAGAGCGAAGACATTACTACGGTACACTAGATAAACTATTATGGAGATGAGACCAGAGTGAATCCTGGAGAGCAATGGAAATGACTGAGTCAATGACTGTCTCAAATTTCTAATGATGTGTAGGTTTCTTCTCACTCTATTTTAGATATTCTCCTATACTGACTTTTTAAGTTGAATCTATGATCCTTCTGTAGGTCTATAGCAAATACTCATTGGAATGTTTTATTTTTCTTTTAGGTTTTATTTTCATAATGATTATCAAGTTCAAGTCATCATCTCCAGGAGTCTCTTCCTTCCATACAGCATTACTCTTTTTATTAGTGAATTTTATTGCCAATTTGTGGCCGTCTGTAGTATAAAGATAAAGAAGGCTTGGAGTTACAACAAGTTAGTTTTGTCCCTTTAATATTTCCTTTCCACATCATGTTGAAAATTGCATGGTTTAATAGAAAGAATTTGTAATTTGGGGTCATAGAACGTGGCCTGGAATCTCATAACTGCCACTAACTTGAGTGTGATTTTGGATGATTTTGGACAAGTTGATCCATTGCTTAGGCTTTGCTTTCTTTAAATGTAGAAGGATTTGGCCAGATTCTCTTGTTTCTGAAGTCTCTTCCAGCTCTAAATCTATGATATTTCTTCCCAAACCCATTTCTCATTTCTACAGAAGATATCATCATTTCATAGTCAATTGGGTCAACAAACTTTGAAATCATTCTTGACTCTCCCCTATCATTAATTCCTTATATTTAATCAGTTGCCAATAGTGGTGAATAAAATTGCATCAAATGCACAGTTTACTCCATGACAAAATATAATTTTAAATAATAGTGGAATGTATACTGTTAGTGAAAATGGTTGGTGCTGGAACCTCAAACCAGGGACCTGAACATGATCAATTTATTTGTTAGGCTGGCAGGAACGAAGAAATTATGTCAATAGTATTTTTAGATAACCAAAGATTCCTATTGAAAGCTGACAGGGTCTTTTAAACCTAGGTGTACTTTCCTTCTGTTTGGGCTGAGTATATCATTTGGGCCTCTGTTGGCAAAAGTAAAGCAATCCTGACTTGTAAGTGGATTGCTCAAGTAGATGGTCACACCCTTCTTTAGGGCAATTAAAGTATGTTACTTTATGGGCATCAACTGCCTCTAGTGATCTTGACTAGAAAATAAAACCGCACCAATTGGGATCTTCCCAGTTTAGTCTTCCCCTTAGAGATCAATTCACCAATAATCTTGAAAAAAGAAGAACCAAGGATAGTAAAGCAATCCTTTGGGACTTTGTTTACAGGGTAAACAGAAGGGAGGGCCATCCCACTTTAAACTTTAAATCAGCAGATTACCTGGGAGCTAGGAGTGATCCCATTCCTAAACCACTACTTAGTTCCTGCTGGGAAAGGTCCTTGAGTTAGGTTAAGAGAGGGGGTTTTGACAAAATTGGGGAAAAGGATGCATTACAAAGTAATATTAATTATCAAATGATACAGCACAATATTAATTTTTCTCACAATGTTATCAGTTCTACTTTTAAAACATCTCTCATGTTCACCTCCATTCACATAGCCTCTACCCTAATTCAATCTATTACAATAGTATTATAATTTATTCTTCCTATCACTTCCCTTTCCAATCCAACCTATACCAACCTGCTAAATTAATGTTCATAACACATAGATCTAGCCATGTCATCTATTCCTGACTTTCCTCTATATTCAATGCCTTCCAATTGCATCCAAGATGCAATACAACATCCCTAGCCTGGTGTTTAGAGTCCTCAGCAATGTGTCTTTTCCAACAACCAGTTTTATTATGTATTACTCCCAGTTGCCCGCTCTTCAGTCTCATGAAATTTTTCTACTAGCTATTTCCCATACATGGCAGGTTGTGACCCATCTTTGTGCCTTTTCACAAGAGTTTCCTATATCTGGGATCCCACTCCACCTTGCATCTGCTTGTTTTCAACTCTGTGTGACAAGATGCCCCTCCCTCAGTGCCCTCTTGTGTCTCATATCTTCCCCTCCCCCTTTCCTGTCTTCTTTTGTATGTTGTTTCTGCCTTTAAATTATAAGTTTGTTGGGGCCAGAGGCATATTTCTTTTTATTAATTGTATCCCCAGGACTTAGCACAGTGCCTGACACATGATCAATTTATTAATGTTGATTGGATTTGATTAGATTAGATCAACTCCCTTCTTCTGTTCCCTAGATTCCCTAGCTTCCTTAGAAGGGCAGCTCAGGTCTCACCTCCCGGGGTTGGCCTTTCTTAATTACTCTTGTTGTTAGCACTATTTCTTTCTCTTAAAATTATTTTGCATCTACAGAGAGGGTATCTCCAATGTCTTCATTAAGCTTTAACCTTTAAGAACTCAGATAGATAGATAGATGGATAGATAGATATAGATATAGATGATAGACAGATGGATTAAGAAATAGATATATAGTTATATAGATACACACAAGAACACACACACACTTATATATACACACATACCACATAGATCCACATATGCACATACGTATATTATATATACATACACATATACATATATATACACACAAATGCTGCACACACATATGTGTGTATGTATTGTGTATCTAAAACAATGAAGAGTTTTGGTATAATAATTGTATATGCTATATCGCATCAGTACAATTTCTGTGGGCTACTTGAAGCTAAGGACTATTTCCATTTTGCTCTTCTATGCCCAATGAATAAAAACCAACAGAGTTGGTCTTTAATAGTTTTGTGGAATTGATTCAAATGATTCAAATGATTCAAATGACTTATGAAAGTCAGAACTTTATATAAACATTAGACCCTCATGGAGTAGAAACAGCACTGAACTAGGAACTGAGAAACTTATACTAGGTTCTAGCTTTGACTTTACCACTAGGGTGCTCTATGATTTTAAATGTCTTCTAATGCCTTTGTGCTTTCTTTTTCCCTTATTGATAAATACACTTAAACTAGATTATTTCTACAGTTCCTTCCAACTTGAACATTCTGTGGATATATGAGAAGCTTGACTGAAGCTGATTTGCCTTAATTTCTAATGGTCTTAAAATAATGCCTAGATAGCATAGCAGATAAAGCAATGGGAATGAAGTCAAGAAGACCTGAGTTCAAATGTGAGCTCAGTTGTTTATTAGTCATGTGTTCCTTGGCAAGTCATTTAACCTCTTTCTTCCTGAATGTCCTTATCTATAAAATGGGGGTGAAAATAGAACCTTCCTCCCAGGATCACTGTAAGGATAAAATGAAATAATCTTTGCAAAATGTTTTTCCAATCTTAAAGCAGTATAAAAATGCTAATTTCATTATTAATCAATCAGTTGGATCAACAGCAGGACAATGAAAATATACTCTACTATCAACAGAAAAATTGTAAACCTTAAAGCACAATATCAGTTATTATTATTCATTATTGTTATCCGTCTATTCTTTTCACTGTGTTCATGTAACTAAAAGGCAGTTCAAAGTATAGAATCAATCGAAATACTCAAACATCTAATATAATTGTTAAAATTTTTTTTTGTCAAAAAGAAAGCACTGATATTAGGGTGGCACTTTCTATGTGTTGTGAATAGAATTAATCAATCAGAATTTACTGCTTGTAAGAATCATCTTGCCAAAATTTGATTAGTGTTTGTCAACGATCTCTATATCAAAATTAGGAAAAAAAAGAAAAAATCATTGAAAAAATGGCCCAGTACTTTTCCCAGAAACTGATGATATATAAGATCAAGTGTGGACTGCTGGAAAATATGTAGGCTTCACAGGATAGGAGAAATCAGACCTGAATAAGACAGAAGGTGGGGTATGTAATAAAGGACGCATGCAAAAGAATAGCACCAGTCTATAAGAAGAGAGTGAAGGATGGATAAGGTCCGAAATGAGCTCAGACTTATGAAAAAATGACCAAGTGGGGAGGAGGGAGGTTTTATTATTTATTATTATTGTGTCATTTCCTTATAAAGGTGGCATGGTAGATTTAAAAAAAAAGCCTGGAATCAGGAAGATTGATCTTTCTAAGTTCAAATCTGGTCTCAGATATTTACTAGCTACATGATCCTGGGCAATTCGTTTAACCCTATTTACCTCAGTTTACCCATCTGTAAAATGAGCTGGAGAAGGAAATGAAAAACCATTCCAGTATCTGGGGTTACAAAATGGGGTCACAAAGAAATGGACATGACTGAAATAACTGAACAACATTTCCTTCTCCACTCTTGGGCCCCTCTGCTCTGGACTCATGCAGTTTGTCATATTGGTTCAGTCCTAAGGAAACAGGACACTCATGAATGAGAGGGGAACTAGTATTCT
>CM053593.1:275416858-275444929 GCA_028646575.1 Pseudocheirus occidentalis
CTATCAAACAATCACCTAGATTCAGGTGCTGAAAGCTTACAGGTTCTCATCCAGTCCTCAGGGATGAACAGCTCCCAGGTCCTTGTCCAGTCCTCAAGGCAATCCCCGGCACACACTCAAGTTCACAAGGTTCAGCACACCTCAAACCCTTCAGGACTTCTCTTGCCTGGGACTCAAGGATCAGCCAGGCCACTAACAAACAAAGTCCCATATCTTCAGTCAGCTTCATGGAGGTGCCAAATCCAAAATCTGTCTGTCTCTCTAAAATTCTCCTGCTTATAAACACTGGTCTTCTCCCAAGTCAACAGGGGAGTGTCTCAGCCAATAGCATTCTTCCACATCACAGCTTTTCACCAATGGACAGAGTTCTATACTTAGCCCTAAGTTACTGATCTACTTAGCCCTAAGTATCCTATCCACTTAGCCCTAAATATTCAACAAACTGATTACCATTACACCTCCTTAAGCCAAATCCAATAAGAATAAGGTTCACCTATTCCCTCTCACCTTCCCTTTCTTCCCATCCAAATGTAAAAGCTTTTCTTTCCTCTTTTATGTGAGGTAATTTATCCCATTCTACCTCTCCTTTCTCCTTCTCCCAATATATTTCTCTCACCCCTAAATGTTATTTTTTAGATATCATCCCTTCATATTCAACTCACCCTGTGCCCTCTGTCTATATATATATATATATACACACACATATATACATATATACACATACATATACATCTCTATATGGACACCATATACATATATACACACATACACTACATAGAACACACACACACACACACACACACATACTTTAATGTGTCTTATGACTTCTCTTTCCTGTTTGCCTTTTCATGCTTCTCTTGAGTTTTGTATCTTAAAGTCACAGTTTCTATTCAGTTCTGATCTTTTCATCAATAATGCTTGACAGTTCTCTATTTCATTAAATACCTAGTTTCCCCCCCCACCCTAGTTTTGATGCGTAGGTGATTATTAGGTTTTATCCTAGTCCCTTTGACCTCCAGAGTATCATGTTCCAAGCTCTCCAATCCCTTAATGTAGAAGATGCTAACTCTTGTGACATTCTGTTTGTATTTCCATAATACTTGAATTGTTTCTTTCTGGCTGCTTGCAATATTTTCTCCTGTACCTGGGAAATCTGGAAATTGGCTACAATATTCCTAGGAGTTTCCTTTTGGGATCTCTTTCATGAGGTGATCAGTGGATTCCTTAAGTTTCTTTTTTCCCCTCTAGTTCTAGAATATTAGGGCAGTTTTCCTTGATAATTTCTTGAAAATTAATCTCTAGGCTCTTTTTTGATCATGGCTTTTATGTAGTACAATAACTTTTAAATAATCTCTCCTGGATATATTTTCCAGATCATTTGTTTTTCCAATGAGATATTTCACCTTATCTTCTATTTTTTCATTCTTTTGGTTCTCTTTTATAATTTCTTTTTTCTTTTGTTTTTTAATTAACTTTTGTTTATTTTTAGTTTACATCATTCATTTCCATAAGATTTTGAGTTACAAATTTTTCCCTGTCTTTCCCCTACCCACCACCCCCAAACAGTGATCCCATTGTATATTCCCTTTCCCAATCTCCTCTTTCCTATATCCTTCCCCTTCCCCCCTCTGACTTTCCAGTAGGGCAAGATGGATCTCCCTACCCCAGTGACTGTATATTTTATTACCCAGTTGCATGTAGATAATAACACTACTAATAATAATATACACATAAATATATATTTTAACATTTGATTTTAGAACTTTAAATTCTAGATTCTTTCCCTTTCTCCCTCATCACCCATCCCCACTGGAAAGACAAGCAATTCATTACAGGGTGTACATATGTAGTTATGCAGAACATCTCCACAATGGACATATTGTGAAAGACTGGCTATATTTTCCTCCTTTCTATCCCATCCCTCACTTTTTCTGTTCTCTACTTTGTCCCTGTTCCTTTACAGAAGTGTATGCTTCTAACAACCCTCCCCTCCGACATGCCCTCCCCTCCATCATCCCCCCTCTAGTCTCCTTACCCCTACTCTGCTGTAGGGCAAGATACCCACTTTAGAGTATATGCCATTACTTTCCTAAGCCAAATTCAATGAGAGTAATGTTGACCCATTCCCTTTTGCCTTCCTCTTCTGCCCCTCCATTATAACAGTTATCTTTTGCCTTATCTATATGAGATGATTAACCCCATTCTGTCTCTCCCTGTCTCCTCTCATTCTATTCTTCTCCCACCTCTCAATTTCATCTTTTAAGATATCATTCCTTCCTATTCAATTGATCCTGTGCCCTCATCTATGTCTAGACATATAAACATACTCACATATATATTCATACATATGTGTACCCTCCTATATAGACATATGTGCATGTATACATACACACACACATACACACATATATGTATATGCATTTATATTCCCTTTACCTATCCATGCTTACCTTCTCATGCTTCTTGCATTTGAATGTCAAATTTTCTATTCAGTTCTGATTTTTTCATGAAGAATGCATGAAAGTCCTCCACCTTATTGAATGACCATATTTTCCCCTGAAATATTATACTCAGTTTTTCTGGGTAGGTGATTCTTGGTTTTAATCTGAGGTCTCTTAATCTCTGGAATCTCATATTCCAGGCCCTTTAATTCCTTAATGTAGAAGCTGCTAGATCTTGGGTTATCCTGATTGTGTTTCCACAGTATTCAAATAGTTTCTTCTTGGCAGCTTGTAATATTTTCTCCATGATCTGGGAACTCTGGAAACTGGCTATAACATTCCTAGGAGTTTTCTTTTTGGCATCTTTTTAAAGAAGTGATAAGTGAATTCTTTCAAATTCTATTTTTCCCTGTGGTTCTAAAACATCAGGGCAATTTTCCTTGAGAATTTCTTGAAGGATGATTTCTAGGTTCTATTTTTGGTCACAGCTTTCAGGTAGTTCAATAATTTTTAAATGTTCTCTCCTGGATCTATTTTGTAGGTCAGTGGTTTTTTCAGTGAGATATTTCACATTGCCTTCTACTTTTTCATTTGTTTGGATCTGTTTAATAGTATCTTGATTTCCCATAAAGTCATTTGCTTCCATTTGCTCTACTCTAATTCTGAAGGAATTATTCTCTTCACAATGCTTTTGAGATTCTTTTGCTATCTGGCAAATTTGATTTTTAAAGGCATTCTTCTTCTCATTGGCTTTTTGGGCCTCTTTGGCCATTTGAGATAATTTATTTTTAAAGTGTTTTTTATTTCTTCAGTCACATTGTTGACTCTCTTTTCATGATTTTCTTGCATCATTCTCATTTCTCTTCCCAATTTTCCTCTACTTCTTTTATTTGGTTTTCAAAATCCTTCTTAAGCTTGTACATGGCCTGTAACCCATTTACATTTTTCTTGGAAGCTTTTGTTGCAGAAATTCTGACTACGTTGTCTTCCTCCTATTCCATGCTTTGATCCTTCTTCTCCTCAAAACAGGAATCTACAGTTGGATTGCTGTTCTTACTTTTCTTCCTTTGCCTGCTCATGTTGCAAGTCAATTACTTAACTTTTGGGCTCAGTAGAACTCTGCTTTCAGAGGGGAAAGCTTTGTCCCAAATTGCTGGGGTTTTCACAGCTGCCAGAGCTATTAGGAGGCTGCCATCTCTGCAGCCCCCACCATCTTTGGCTCACTGGTCACACACCTCAGGACCACCAACCAAGATCACAATCCCAATCCAGGAGGATTAAGGCAAGAGAATTTAGCCTTGGAATTATAGCGTGGCCCCTCTGCAATGTGCAGGCCAGGAGCTCTGAAGCAGCCACATGGAAGCAGCTGCAGGGCTGCCATGGCCACTTCCTGCCGTGGGGGAAGTTGACCGGATCCGCTTCTTTCCTCTAAATTTAGCTGGATTCCACTGACCTTTCACTTTGTCTTTGTTTCTTATGGGTTGATAATTCTGGAAACTGCCATAGCTGCTGGTGATCTGCTATCCTGAAAGCTCCATCCACGGCTTGTCCTGGTTGCCCTTGGGCTAAAGTCAGGTTTAAAACCAGGCTGGTTTTGGTTCCCAACATGATGTGATGAGCCCTTCCTGTCTGCCTGTCAGGCTGCTGTTAGCGGGAGCCTTGTTTTTCTGTCATTTTGTGGGTTCTGAAGCTCTAAAATTTATTCAGAGTCATATTTTGTAGGTATTTGAGGAGTATTGGGGGGAGCTCCCAGAATTCTCCTGATTCTATGCTGCCATCTTGGCTCTGCCACCTTCTTTTATAATTTCTTGCTTTCTCTTAGAGTCACTAGCTTCCATTTGTTCCATTCTAAATTTTAAGCAATTATTTTCTTCAGTGGGCTTTTGGACTTCCTTTTTCCATCTGGCCAATTCTGCTTTTCAAGGCATTCTTTCCTTATTGGCTTTCTGAACTTCTTTTGACATTTGGGTAAGTCTATTTTTTAAGGTGTTATTTCTTCCATATTTTTTGAGTGTCCTTTAGCAAGCTGTTGACTTTTTTTCATAATTTTCTTGTATCGTTCTCATTTCTCTTCCCATTTTTTTCCTCTATTTCTCTTACTTGTTTTCCAAATCCCTTTTGAATTCTTTCATCTCCTAAGATCAATTCATTTTATTTTGGAGGCTTTGGATGTAGTATCTTTGACTTTTTTGTCTTCTTCTGGTTGTATGTTTTGATCTTTTTTGTCACCAAAGTAAAATTCTATAGTCTGATTTTTTTCTGCTGTTTGTCCATTTTCCCCAGCCAATTACTTGATTTTTTAAATATTTTCTTAAGGTAAGACTCTACTTCCATTGTACTTCCAAGAGTGTACTGTCCCCAACTTCAAAGGTTTTGTGTAGCTATTTTCAAAGATACTTTTAAGGGCATATACATTTTCAATTCTTCCAAGGTGGTATGATCAAAGGAGTGACATTTTCTTCTTTCCTGGCCTGCACTTTGGTCTGTGAGTGGCCACAAGCACTCTTTTCTGCCTTGGAGCTGTGACGAGAATACCCTTTCCATTTCAGCAACAAGCTCTGCCACACTAGTACTCCTTGCCCCAGGATGGCCTCCCAGGATTGCAATCCAGAATGAAGCACAGGCAAAGCAAAAGAATCCTGCCTCAGGACCAGCAAAGAGATCTCTGCAATTGCCCTCTGATCAGCTGCTCGAGTTCCAAATTGTCTATGGGCCAAGAGCTCTGGAAGCAGTCACCCTGCCCCCCCCCTACACACTTTCAGAGCTGCCCTGGTACTGGGGCCCAAAGGTGCTCTTCTATCACCGAGGTCTTAGAGACCTTTCCTACTGACCTTATAAATTGTCTTTGGCATTTGTGGGTTGAGAAGTCTGGAAACCACCGCAGTTGCCAGTGATTCAGTGCCTTGAGGCCTTCTCAGGCCCTGGATGTGCTGGTGTGGCCCATGGTGAACTGTGATTTTCTCTCAGATTGGTTACCAGGCTTTTTCTGTTGACTTTCCAGGTTTTCTTGGGCTGGAAATCTGCTTCACTCCATCCTTTTATGGATTCTGCTGCCCTATAATTTGTTCAGAGCACAGTGACTTGGATGGGTTTGGGGGAGAAGTCAAGCAAGTCCTTGCTTTTACTCCATCTTGACTCCACCCACTTCTGTGCAATTTTTGACAGCAGCATTTAGAACTAAGCATTGTGCTAAGCACTAGGGACATAAAAGCAAAAGACAGTTCTTGCTGTCATGTACAAACTATATATATAACTATATATGTAAGTATATCTATCTATAAATTATGTATATATATATAATTTATAGATAGATATACTTGTATAGTTACACACATATGTGATAAATTGGGGATAATCTCAGAGGGAAGGTACTAAGGAGTAATGGACAGGCTTCTTGGAGAAGGCAGCTATAAGCATTTAGATATTTCCGGCTGTGGGGTAGAGCTAGTGTAAACACTCATTCAAGAGATGGAGTATGTTGTTTGAAGAATAGCAAGGCAATATTACTGAATTACAGAGTACATGGATAGGGCCCAGTTTAGCTTTAGAAATCAAATACAGGATGATCTCTTTGACCTTAGATGTAATATGAGTCAGTGGAATTTATTAAATGGGATCATGGAGTGTTTTTTTTTTTATGTAGTCAAGCCCTCTGAATAAGGAAGCACAATTTAACATCGGAGTGGAGAGTAGATTTTAGAATGGAGAGAAACCTGTGACAAGGATATTAGCCAGCAGTCTCCTGTAGTAGTCCAGGCATGAGATAATGAAGACCTACAGTCAGCTGGAGATAGCGTCAGAAGAGAGAAGGGTCAGTATACAAAAGTTCTTTCAAAAGTACAAACAACAAGACTTTGCAATTGATTGATATTGACATGGTGGGAAAGAATGAGGATTGGAGCAGGACCCCTAAGCTGCGAGCTTGAGTGACAGGGAGAAAGATGGTGCCTTTACCTTTAAAGGGCAAGTTAGGAAGAGGAGAGAGTTTTGGGGAACATATAATTAATTCACTTTTGAACACATTGAATTTGTGATATCTACAGGACAGCAGTTGCAGACATGAGACTAGAGATCAGGAGAGAAGTGAGGTTTTAAAAACCAAATAGAATATTTTATATTTGGCTAAGTATTAGGTAGGTAGATCTAAGAATTTTCAGCAGAGAGATGATAGTTGAATCCATGGGAGCTGAATAGTAAAAGAGTATAGAGAAGAGGGTCCATAACAGAGCCATGGGGGATACCCATGTTTAGCAGGCATGACTCAGACTGAAGATTCAGCCTAAGAAAAAGCGACTACGAACAATGTAGATCACATAATGAATTTGAATGTTGGGCTTTAAGACTTGTAAATGATTTGTTAGATTTCTCTGCATCTCTTGTTGGTGTCATCAAGAAATTTCAATTCTCTACTGAAGGTCTGACCAAAAAACAAAACAAAACAAAACAACAACAAAACAAGACAACAAAAACCCCACCAAAACATGAACTGAAAAAACAAAAACAAAACCTAAGCAAAACAAAACAAAATCTAGAGAATGAGAGAATTGGAGAGCAATGTGTCCCTCTGAAAACGTCACGGTAAGAGCTATGAAAACAGGAACAATACCCACATTGCCTCTCTTTTCTGAGCCATGAGCCTAGCTTTGTACCACTGTCTAAATCACCTAATAGTATAGGGGCAACAATAAGAACTAGACCCATGGTTTCACTCCTATGGAGAACTTCCAGGTGAAGAAACACACTCCATCAGTGCAGGTCTACTCTTTCTTTGCAAATTAGTCTTAGAGAATTGTTTGGAACAATGAGAGGTTAGGTGACTTTCCCTGGGTCACACAGCAAGTGTATGTCAGGACTTGAATGTGAGGCATGAATGTAGTTCATCCTGATTTTAAGGCTAGCTCTGTATCCACTGTATGTACTGGTTCCGACATTAATAAAAAAAATATTCAAGAGTTCCAAGTAGGGAATCATGGGGAAAATGCCTTTTGATTTGTTCCTTGGGCAGGACATTAAACCTTGTGCAAACACCTGATCCTACTACGAGTTGAATACATTTTATTATCATTTCTGGAGCTCAGAACCTCATTCAAATAGCAATGGATTTTTCCTCTTTACTTGGGGTCATTTCCCCTAGATAATCAGACTGATTTTATCTATTGATTCTCTGGGCATGTCACTCCATCACAGAAGGAAATTAGATCAGCCCTGTGAGATTTATTCCTTCCAGATGATATGAATTTTTCCTTTTTAAAAAAATTCAATCCTCTATGTACTTGTAAACTAACACTTAGAAGATGAAGTTTGGTATTTTGAGTCCTAATGTTCCTAGGGTTATCCCCTTTCTCCTCTAAAACAACAGTATATTTATATAAACATGTACACACATATATACATGTGCAAAGATATGTGTAAATTAAAATCCTAAATCTCTTTTATCTCCTCTTCTTTCCCAGATCTATACCCCCATCCTTACTCCATAGAACTCATTTGTTTTTCATGTTAATTTCTCTCCTGGTACCATGGGTACCCAGGAGAGAGCTCAGAGAAGGCTGTATCTATACACATGGAAAGTGCTGTTAGTTTCTTTAAAAAGGTCTTTTTTCTCCCACAGGGGACAGGAACAGGGTGGTATCAGCTGGCTGACTGGTACTGTACAAAGCAAAGCCACCCCCCAATGCTATTTTCCCCTCAAATGAACAGGGTGAGCACCTGCCTGTGGAAGCCATAATTAATGATATACCTCCCTGAATCTAGCTCTCTTCCTTAGGCTAAATCTCCTACGTGAGTGTCTCCAATGGATTTGTTCTCTTGCAATAGTAAATTCCAATTTGCAACACATTTCTTTAGCAGACAAGAAGCCCATGAGCTACTGCTTGTCTTCCATAAGGCTCCTACTGTGAAGAAGCAAGCAGACTGATATTGTCTTGATATGCAGCCTTGAGGGACCTTAGGAAAGATCTTTTTGTCTCCCCTCCACACATAGGAAAGCACAGAAATGGACCATAGTCAGTCAGAACTAATAGACATCTTGATAACATCCAATTCAACTACATGTGTGTAGGAAAAGTCAATGGCTCTAGACCAGGGTTGCAGACATTTGGCCCCAAATGGCTTTTTTCTCCAAATTCTCTGTGTACATGTGGTTAGAGAAAATGGTAGACATGGGAGGAAGATGAGAATGATGGGACTCTCATAGGGAAATGGAACCTTTTAGTGCCAGAAAACTCAAAAAATGGAAGAAACATTGACAAAAAAAGCACAGAACAAAGGATGAAAGAATGAAAAGCAAGCACTTGTTTAGGCATTAAGACCCTTTCGTCTAGCCACTTATACACAAATACATTTTGGCTGATATGCTTATAAGTCTTCCCATCAAGGTGTGTTAAAAGAACTGATACTAGTCTTGAAAGTTCCACAGTTTGTTCCTGGTCAAGTTAATAAAAGAATGTGCTGGTGTAGCTCATTTCCATTCATTTCTATATTCATGCTATTTTACAAGCAAACTATAGGGCAGGAATTGTTACTACCCATGTTACAGATAGGTAAAGTGAGAAATAAATAATTTGTCTAGGCCACAAAGATAGTTCCCAAATTGTTAAAGCTGGAGCAAAAGTTAAAGGTTCAGAAGTGTCAAACTCCCGGCTAGCAAAACTCCTGAGTGTGGCCTGAACCAGATTAAAATGTAATTGAGAAACATTTAACAAAATGACAAAATACAACAAAGCATAGACAACATTAATGTGTGGTTTTCTAAGTTAATGTGCCCTAGCAGGAGGACATCTTTACTTGAATTTGACACCTTTGTTCTAGTCCAACTTCCTCATTTTCTAGATGAAGAAACTGATGCCCAGAGAAGTTAATTGCATTGTCCAAAGTCACAGCAGTAAAAAATGGCTGAGACAGGATTTGAACCAAGGTCCTCTGACAGCAAATGCAGCATTTTCTCCACTTTACTATTCTGCATCTAGTCCAACTCCCTTGTTTTACAGATGAAGAAAATGACCTTCAAGTTGCCACACAAGAAATTAGTGGCATAGCTGGTTCTCCAACCCGCATCTTCTTGAATTCTAGTCAGTCCAAAGCTTTTTTTTGTTGTTTCATTTTCTGCCTTCCCATTGGTAGAACTGAGATTGTTCAACTCATGCCTTTTGACTTCTAAGTCAAGGATCTCCTCTAGAATTGACCATGCCACCATGCTTATTTGTACAGTTCTTTGTTATTTTTATTTGTAGTATGAATAAAGAGAAATACTCTGGAGTCTTTGACATGCATGATGGCAGTTTCCAAAGAAGAGGGAGAGCTATGCTGCACTTCCCCTAAGAAGGATCAGGTTGTCATCAATTGCCAGACCCAATACCACAGCCATCATTCCCACTTTTCAAGTCCATACTTTTTATAAAACTGCATGGCAAGCACCAGTGATGCCAACAGAGGGATTGCTATCATCCTGTTAGTTGGCTACCCTTTCAACCTAAAATGCCTCAGGCCCCATTCATTTTTCAAGGGCTCTGCAGTGCCAATGGATGTAAATCTTTCACCTACTTGTGTTCCCTCATTATGCTGCGTTTCTATATTTTCTTAAAAAAAAAAAAAAGAAAACAACAGTGGGAAGTTCCCAAGCTGTGTTCAATATTTTAAGTGCCAGAAAGGTTAGTGGGCTAAGGCCAAAGCCTCATGTCTGGGCAGCATCTTCTCTTTTGTGGTGTTCCTGCTGATACTGTTATTCAGTGATGGATGTTTATGATATTTCCTAGTGTTTCTTGTGACAGGGTGTTGTTGGATAGGCAGGAATCCATTGCTATAAAACCCAGTTAGGGTCATATAATCTGTCGGTCTCAGCCTCAGAGAGATCAAATCATAACCCATGGGCCTTCCAGATTAGAAGGGCTCTGATTGGCAAGCAAATCATAGTGACAGGTGATGGAATTTGCATGGCAGAGAACATGCCGAAGTCCCAGGTACAGCAGTGAATGACGATGCTGGGACACAAATGATGCTTGAGCATGTGCCAGGACCATGAGGAATTTTGCATTAGATAAAGTATTCCCTGCACCTGGGAAAGAAGGAAGACCAGAAATAGCTACATGGATGCAAAAATCATAGTTTTCTTAATTTCTACATGGATTGTGATTTTGAGTTCCTCCTCCCTATTATTGTGCATTTGATCATAGGATAATATACTAAGAGATGGGATAGCACCTAGAAATCAGCTAGTCCAATAGCCTCATTGTTTAGAAATAAAGAAGATGCCCAGAGAATTGATTTGCCAGGGTCACATAAGTAATGGGTGTCAGAGTTGTGGCTCTAACTTCCCTGCCGTTTTTTTTTAAACTGTAGAAATGAAAAATAAGAAACATAATCATTGATGTAAGTTATATAGTATGTTGTGCCAGGTGCTGGGAGTGCCAAAAGGAAGACTGCTTTATTTCTGCCAGTTGGCTGCTCATTCACCTGAAGTGCCTTGTGCAGGCCCCACCTACTTTTTATAAGCTCTGCATCATCACCATTCATAAATCCTTCACCTTCTGCGCTTGTTCCTTTATTATCTTGTTTAATCCATCCATCCTTTGTGGAATGAATGAATGCTATGATGGGGACTCTAATGAATTGGAGCACAAAAGGGGTTCCTACCCTGGGGTAAGTTTCTCTTCAGAAGATAGCAGAAATAGTAAGATGGTATTATTGGACTGTGACTATATTACAAGAACCTTGATTCAAATCCTAGTGTAATTTTAGGAAGAATCCTGGTGATTTTGTACCTTGCTATGGAGGTCATAGAATGTGCCAAGGGCAGAGATTTCCAAAGGATATTTTATGTTATGGCATAGCTCATTTCCATTAAGTTCTATATTCATGCTATATTACAAGCAAACTATAGGGCAGAAATTGTTACTACCCATGTTACAGATAGGTAAAGTGTGAAATAAATAATTTGTCTAGGCCACAAAGATAGTTCCCAAATTGTTAAAGCTGGAGCAAAAGTTAAAGGTTCAGAAGTGTCAAACTCATGGCTAGCAAAACTCCTGAGTGTGGCTGGAACCAGATTAAAATGTAACTGAGAAACATTTAACAAAATGACAAAATACAACAAAGCTTTAATTTGTGGTTTTAACAACCTCAAACAACCAATATGCTGAGTGAAGAACAATATGAAGTGCTTATCAAATGGAGGAAATAGGCAATAGACAGGCCAAGACTCATCATCACAAAGGGTAGAGACAGAGAGTGACTCTCCATTCCCCCAAACCAAAAGCTATGGGAAGAAAGAAACGGACAATCAAGAAACAAGACCATGGAGAGGTTGATACCAAGAAATCTTCTTTTGGGGGGCTATAGGTAACTTTGGGAATCTACATTGGGGGATCCTTGGTGCTTATAGTTGATTATTTTACTTTTTTATTTTCTTCCTTCCCTCTCTTTCGTTCTTTCCTTCCTTCTCTTTTTCTGTTCTTTCCTTCCCTCTTTCCCTCTTTCTTTTTCTCTCCCTTTTCTCCCCTTCCCTCCCCTCCCTTCCACTCTCCTCTTCTGTTCCTTTCCTCTCCTCTCTTCACTCCTTTCTTTTTTTTCTACTAAGAAGTGCTTCTAAATAGGAAACAAGTCTCAGACTTCCCCAGGTATCCTTGGTGGGACATCAGAATCAAGAAAAGTGAGAAAGTTCCCAAATGCTGTGGCATAATAAAGAAGTCAGTATGGTATGATGGGAAGATGATTACTTGAATCTAGACTATGCTACTTACTACCTCTATGATTTTGGGCAAATCATTTAAATTCTTTAGGTCTCTGTTCCCTTACCTATAAAATGAAGGAATTCAGCTAGAGGATCTTCAACATTCCCTCCAGTCTTATATTCACTAATTTTTCTTTCATTAGAGTAGATGTCAAAATAGTATAGCTTACTGCCATGCTCATTTTGTACAGTGCTTTTCCCCCCAAGGGTTAAAGTTCCTTTCAGTTCTAGGTCTAGGACTTCATGAAGTTTTAATATTCATTCTTATTGAAAAAAAACAAGTCTAATGAGACAGTAAACTATCCTCTATTAGAGCAGTTAGTCAACAAACATTCAGTGCTCACTATTTGCTAAATTCATTTTTGAAACATGAATAAAATGGTTACAAATCCATTTTGAAAGAAAAAAACTTGTCATAAATGTTTTACTTTGTATATAAGGTATTCAATTATATACACACACATACACACATATATGCTCCATATACGTCCACACAAATATCATCTATGTACTGTGTATATTTCTCTCTATCACTGCCTCTCTGTGTCTCTGTCTTTCTCTGTCTCTCTCCCTCTTTCTTTTTTCCTCACCTTTTTTCTCACTCAAAAGGTAAAGAGAAAAGAAAACATCTCTTGTTCTTATGCACACAGACCTCTTGAGAAAAGACATAATCTGCTTGAACTCATGCTATAAAATAAAATTTAATGTGCTCTGTGTGTCATGTAACCAGGCAGTGAAATGAAAAGCCTATCAAGCAGCAAACAGAACACACACTGGATGGATGGGCAGAGCTCTTGTAGCTTTTTCATAGAAGATATGCACTGCAGGGGAAAGCCAAGTGATTCCAAAAGCAGGGCACCAGTTGGAAGATGTACTTTCCTATTTGAAGTTGAAAAGCCAGGAGAGACATAAGGTATAGACACATACAGGTGGATGGTATTAAGGTAGTGATAGACAAAAACAAAGCCAAAACCAACTTTGGATTGCATGAACTTTAGACAATGATTTCTCTGCCTTGTCAGCAATGTAACTATTAGAGAAGAATTCATATCTATGTTGCAAAAAAGTGGAAATATATTGGGATGTCTCTATAACTTCTGATATTGAAAATAGTTTTAGCTGAAGAATAATCTTTGAGCCTATTTACATAAATTAACTACTGAAGGATTTCCTTATGTGATGTTCTTATCTATAGATGCTATGGAATGTAATTCTGGATTAGCATCATGGCAAAATTCTGTCTGTAATTTACTCATAGTTGGTAGTTTAATTGGGAGCAGAGCCACTATCACTCACTTCACAAAGCTAAATGTTGACAAATTTTCCTGGATATCATTGCTCAAGGAGAACTTCATAGGATGACAGGAGTTAGGACTACAAGGAACTTTAAAAATCATTTAGTCCATGGGGCAGGTAGGTGGAGCAGTTAATAGAGCACTGGCCCTGGAGTCAGGAGGACCTGAGTTCAAATCCTACCTCAGACACTAAATGCATTTTCTAACTGTGTGACCTTGGGCAAGTCACTTAACCCTAATTGCCTTGCCTTCCCTCCCCCCAAAATTATTTAGTCCAAACCCCACATAGAAACTGAATAGAAGGAAGGTTAAGCGACTTACCCACCTATTGAGTCAGATCTTTTGTCTTTAAATCTAATACATTATTCATGACTACATGCTGCTACCTACCTTAAAATAGTAAAAGAACAACAAAGAAAAGGAATGAAAAATGTGAAAAGAAAAACTCTTCAATGTCAAAATACATAAAATAAAAATTTCTTTTTCAAATAAGAAACAATTATTTGATTGCAAAATGAAATTCCCTAAAATGTAAATAATTATTAGTGTCTTAATGAGGAAAAAGTGGATAATACCAAAAGGATACTGTGGCACAGTGAAAATAACACTGACTTTGGAGTCCGAAGACCTGGGTTCAAATCCTATCTCTGACACTTGTTTGTATGACTTTGCATCAATCACTTAAGCTTCTTATGGCTCAGTTTCCTAGTTATAAAATGATAGGGTTGACGTAGACTGCTTTTGAGGTCCCTTGTAGCTTAAGGTCTGTGATAATTTGTTATTACAAGCATTAAAAAATTTACAACTTAGAAACAGATTGTGTTGGAGAATAATGTATTTATAAGTGATTTATTTGCACCTCAAAATTTCCTGTAGGGGAAAAAAATATGATGAGCAGTAATGAGTTCATAGCCTTACTTTAAAATGTCTCCTTTAATTTGCAATATAGCATTTTCTTTTTCACTAAAAACAATTTGGACCATAAAAAAGAAGAAGAAAAGGACTGGGAATTGGAAGGAGAGAAGGAGAAAATCTTATCTTCTTTTTCCTGGGCATAGAGCTGACCTCAGGCAAAATTTAACAATAAGTGAAATTTAACCACCCAGCCTCCTTTCTTCACCTTCCCTTTCTCACCTCCCAGGGTCACTTTCCCCAGATCCTAGTGCCACACTATCCTAGCTCCCTGTTCTAAAATTATCTTCCTTTTCCCACTCAACCTCTCCAATCATGTTATAAAGCAAGCCAGATGACTGAATTCACACAAATATGTCAATGTGTATCTTGAACAATTGATAATGAGCTAAGTCCAGAAATGAGTAGGAGGAGGAGAACAGACTGTGTGCATATGGGAAACTGCACAGTCTTTTCTATGTCCCTAAACTGCTCACCAATGCAAAAATCCATCTCTTTAATAGCATTTTCCCCAAGAGATGCTATATGGATGTTAATTAGGTAATAATACCTATTTAAAGAATTAAAACGAGAAACAATCCAATAAATCCAGGCATGTGTCAGACACTAAGCTAAGAAATAGTCTCTGTCCACAAGAAGCTGGAATTTTTGGGAGTGAGACAACAGATGCATACATGTACATTCATACATTCATACACATATATACATGTGTATATACATAACAATGAAAGATATAGAGATTCACACATGGATTTATGATATATTCTCATGTATGTGTATATACATATATATATATAGTATGACACAAAACTATAGAATAACAATATTGAATATCAATTACCTATCTCTATTCATCCATTCATCCATCCATCCATCCATCCATCTATACATCCACCCATCCACCCATCCGTCTGTCTATCTGTCTGTCATCTATCTATCTATCTATCTATCTATCTATCTATCTATCTATCTATCTATCTATTCATCTATATTCAAGGGATAGTTTGTAGGTCCAGACTTCTTTAAATAGTAACTCATAAGCCCTTACTGGTATACTTAACAGAAGACACAATTAGCTCAAAATAAATGTATTTCCTTTAATAACCTAGTGATAGCAACATGTCCTGTCACAAACCTAGGGCATACTCTATCACAAATGCACACATTGTACATGAGAAGAGTAGGCAAAAATCTAGAGAGCAGTTAGTGAGGACCTTTATTAGGGAGCCCATATATCTAAGACATTCCTGTGCTTGTTACTTCAGGGTCCTGATGTCCTTTTCTCTTCTTAGGGAATCCTCACACTATTCCATCTTGACCACTCTGTATTTGTTGGGTGGGTTGCTCTGTTGGACTCTCTATGTCTGCTCCTTTATGCAATTCTACTGCCAGCTTCTAGGTCTAAGTCTTCCTTAGTTATTTCTCTTCTCTGCTTTCATGGGTCATTCTCCTTGAAGCAACTTCCTTCTTTAAATGTTTTATTTTTTTTTCTTTTATTCTCAGTTTATAAATTATACATCCACTTGACTCTTCCCAAAAGTCCCTGGTGTACATCCCCCTAATTCCCCCCCTCAAATCCCAGTTCTTGAAGATTTACGTTATATAGGATTTAGATAAGGGTTCACACACACTCACGCGCGCACACACACACACACACACACACACACACACTGTATATAAATGGTTAAATAAAGTTGCCAAGAAGGCAACTTGAAAGTGAGGCAAAGTGAGGTATTTATGAGTAACTGTAAACATCTTTAAATAAACTGGGCAAAGCCAAAACACCAAGGGATCCATAATAAAAGTTTGGGTGAACCCAAAACAAAACCTGTGTGTGGGGACTCAAAATAAGAATGCTTAGGGTAGATTTAGGACCTGAGAGAATGCAAAGTACCCTGTAGCCATCTCTAACATTTCTAGAAAGTTACTGGAGTCAGGCAATATGAATGCAGACATCCTTTAATCGTGTTTTATTGAATTTAAGTAGTATAGTTTTCCCCAAAAAATATAATAAATAATTTCCCTTGCAATTTTTCTCCTTTTAGGCTTTTTGAAGCCCAACATTCTTATACTGGCTAAAGAATAATTGCAGAAGCAGAAAAGCTGGATTAAAGTATCAAAGAGAGTTTTCACTAAAAAGTAAATCTTTCCTCCTTATTTTCGATCTTGCCTATAGCTTGATATAATTCATTTAAGGAGAGGTAAGGGCCAGACTGGTGACAAACTTTTCCCAAAGTCTCAAGTTAGAGAGATCAATCTGAGTAAGCATTAATGGCTATAAGTTAGGATACTTACATTTATAGTAGGAAAGAAGTGCATGTGACCATGAGTATCATAGAAAATCATCATCTCATGTTTCCTTCAATGTCATAAAAGTTTATCAAATTTAGTTTAGCAGAATTGTTGTCTTATACATCTTTTTTTAGTAGAAAAACCTCATTAAACAGACATTATAAGAAAACTAAATGACATTACAGATTAAACTTCTTTTAGAGGGTTCACAATGGACTGATTTGAGAGGGTAGATTTACATATCACCAAAGTAACCAAGAAAACTCAATGTCAGGAATATCCTCTCATACAATCAACTAGGGTAATAACTAAACCATTTTGGGAAACTTCAAGTTTCTCTTTGGCTTCTACTTGAAGGATGTTAAGCAATTAACATTATTCTTCCATAAGTCAAGTTTTTATCAGATGAGGTTAGTAAAACAGAAAAATAGATTTTCAGTTGACCAAGAATTGCTGGAAAAATGGCCTTGAACCTGAACCAGTAAAAAGAATTCGGACATTATTTTCTTGGAGACAAACATAAGAAGCATGAAACAAACAAAAGAAAAGTAACACAGTGATCATCCCTACTAAATAACATCATCTTCTAGTTACCCACCATCAGTATCTGTTTAATCAGTATATTTCATCTTGAGTCCCAGATGTCCAAAGTAGTTGTTTAGTGCTTCTTAGAAGCATCATTCCTTGAAAATTCTGGAATAGGCCTCATTCTCAGGACAGTTCCCTCTAGTGAGCTCTTCCCAGGAGAGTTATTTCCTTTGTTCCAAGTAACTTACAGAGATTCCTTAGGTAATTCTGCTAAAAATTTACCAGTAACAAGACTCAATACAATTTAATATAATCAATACAATTTAAAAATTTATTTTTCCAATAACTAGTTTATGTGGTAAGAACTAGTTCAAACCTTAGCAAGTTAATCCAGTTAATGACAGAGCTACAAGAAAAATGTGAGGGGCAGCTAGGTGGCGCAGTGAATAGAGCACTGGCCCTGGAGTCAGGAGAACCTGAGTTCAAATCCGGCCTCAGACACTTAACACCAAAAACTAGCCATGTGACCTTGGGCAAGTTACTTAACCCCAATTGCCCTCCAAAAAGGAAAAAAAAATGCCGACTGAGAGACTGGTAATTTAGTTGAAATTTCAGAGAATTTCAATTTTTACATGTTACTTATTCTTTCTCGGTCCACTTGAACCCTGTACCTGATGTGGATAGCGTCATCAATAGGCTGAAAGAAAAATCTTTATAAAAAGGATCCATGAGGTCCCAAATTATAAAATTAGTCCTTTTGCATTTTAATATTATGACAGAAACATCAAAACAAGAACATTTTATTTCCTATTTATTTATTTTTAGTTTTCAACATTCATTTCCACAAGATTTTGAGTTACAAATTTTCTCCCTCTTTCCTCTACCCCCCACCTTAAGAGAGCAAGTCTACTGAATACCCCTTCCCCCAATCTATTCTCTCTTATGTCTTCCCAGATTTTCTTCCTAAATTTCTAATAGGTCGAGATGGATTTCTATACCCCATTGCCTGTATATCTTATTTCCTAGATGCATGAAATTTAAAAAAAAATTTATTTTTAAAACTTTGTTTCCAGATTCTTTCCCATTTTCCTTCCTCATCCACTCCCACTGGGAAGACAAGCAATTCAATATAGATTGTACATGTGTAGTTACGCAAAATGTTTCCATATTAGCTATATTGGGACAGACTAACTATATTTCCCTCCATCCTATCCCACCCTTCACTTATTCCATTTTCTACTTTGACACTGTCCCTTTTCAAAAGTATGTGCTTCTAACTACCCTCTGCCCCAAACTGCCCTCCTTTCTATCATCACCCCTTTTATCCCCTTTCCTCTCTACTTTCCTGTAGGGTAGGATACCCAATTGAGTGTGTATATTATTCCCTCCTTAAGCCAAATATAATGGGAGTAAGGTTGACCAATTCCCTTTCTCCTTCCTTCTCTTCCTCTCCATTGTAACAGTTTTCTCTTGCCTCTTTTTGAAACAATTTGCTTATTCTATCTCTCCCTTTCTCCTTCTCAAAATATATTCCTCACTTACTTCTTAATTTTATTTTTTAGACATCATCCCTTCATATTCAGCTCATCCTGTGCCCTCTGTCTATGTATACATGAACATGCATATGCCCACAGTCACATATATATATTTACATACACATACATTCTCCTATACATATATATATATATATATATATATATATGCATACATATATATTCCCTTCAACTATCCTCATACTGAGAAAAAGTCTCATGAGTAACAATGATCATTTTTCCATGTAGGAATGTAAATAGTTCAACTTTAATAAATTTCTCATGATTTATTTTTCCTCTTTATCTTCTCATGTTTCTCTTGCATCTTGTATTTGAAAGTCAAATTTTCTGTTCAGCTCTGTTTTTTTTCATCAAAATGCTTGAAAGTCCTCTATTTCATTGAATGACCATATTTTCCCATGAAACATTACACTTATTTTTGCTGGGTGGGTGATTCTACATTTTAATCCTAGCTTCTTTGACCTCCAGAGGATCATATTCCAAGCATTTTGATCCCTTAATGTAGAAGCTGCTAGATTTTGTGTTATCCTGATTGTGTTTCCACTGAACTCAATTTTTTTCTTCCTGACTGTTTGTAATATTTTCACCTTGACCAGAGATCTTTTGAATTTGGCTATATTATTCCTAGGAGTTTTCTTTTTGGGATCTTTTCCCAGAGGTAATCAGTGAATTCTTTCAAATTCTATTTTGCCCTCTGGTCTAGAATATTAGAGCAATTTTCCTTGAGAATTTCTTGAAAGATGATATCTATGGTCTTTTTTTGATCATGGCTTTCAGGCAGTCCAATCATTTTAAAATTATCTCTACTGGATCTATTTCCCAGGTCAGTGGTTTTTCCAATGAATTTTCACATTGCCTTCTATTTCTTTTATTTGTTTGGATCCGTTTCATAGTATCTTGATTACTCATACAGTCATTAGCTTCCATTTGCTCCAGTCTAATTTTGAAGGAATTATTCTCTTCAGTGAGTTTTTGAAATTTCTTTTCCATCTGGCTAATTTCGCTTTTTAAGGCATTCTTATCCTCGTTGGCTTTTTGGACCTCTTTTGCCATTTTAGTTAGTCTATTTTTTAAGGTGTTATTTTCTTCAGTCGGGCTGTTGACTTGCTTTTCATGATTTTCTTGCATCATTCTCATTTATTTTTCCAATTTTTTCTCTGCTTCTCTTACTAGATTTTCAAAATCCTTCTTGAGCTTCTCCATGGTCTGTAACCAATTCATATTTTTCTTGGAGGCTTTTGATGCAGGAGTTTTGACTTTGTTGTCTTCTTCTGGTTCTATGTTTTGATCCTCTTTGTCCCCCAAAAAGGATTCTATTTTCTGATTGTACTTCCTCTGTTTGCTCATCTTGCCAGCCAATTTCATGACTTTAGAGCTCTTTCTCATGGTAGAACTTTGCTTCCAGAGTGGAGAGAGCTGTCTCCCAAATTGCTGATGTTTTTGCAGTTTCCAGAGATTTTGTCAGAACTATGAGGAGAGCACCTTCTCTACAGCCACCACAAGCTCTGGCACACTGATATTTCTCACCCCAGGACCACCACCCAAGACTGGGACCCAGATCCATGCAGATCAAAGCAAGAATGATTACTCTTTGAATGGTTGATTGGTCCCCCTGTGATCTACAGGCCAGGAGCTCTGCAGGTAGCCACATGGCAGCAGGTGCAGCTGCAGAGCCTCTTCCACCTCTTGCCCTGGGTGCAGGGGAAGGACTGTGCTCTTCAGTTAACTGTTTCCAACAGAGTTCCTAACTGATCTTTTACTTTCTCATTTGTGTTTATATATTGAGAAGTCTGGAAAATGCTACAGCTACAGGTGATTAACTCTCCTGAAGTCTGCTGTGGCCAGTCTGTGCTGCTGGCCAGGGCTGCCCCAGATCTGTGCACAGCTCCCAGCTCAGTGTGATAGACCCTTCCTGTTGGCCTGCCAGGATACCTTCAGTGGGAGATTTGTTTCTCAGTGTCACTTTGTGGGTTATGTAGCTCTAAAATTTGTTTAGAGTCATATTTTATAGGTATTGGAGATGGTTGAGTGGGACCTCAACCAAGTCCCTGCTTTTACTCTGCCATCATGGCTCTACCCCCAAGAAAAAAGAATTAAAAAAACTTTACAATTATTAATGTATATTTATATTAATCCAACTTTGAGAACTTATTATTAAAACATACACAAAGCCTGTATGGGGTGTATGGGGGTATTTGGGGAAAACTAATACCACTGGTGTGATGGCTTGCAGAGACCTTCTCAGGGCTGCTCATCTACTTTTGTTCTTTATCTTCATTCAACTCTCACCTGTGGCTCCAAGAAGGTATAGCATGTGCAGCCACCACACTCTGGTAAACAGTATCAGCAGATGGGCTTGACAGATGAAATGTAATTGGCAGGTCTCATACACATCAGTAATTTAGTGGATGTCTGCCCCAAGTATGTAAAGACTTCCACAGCAGAATGTGCATATGAAAAAATTTTGTTCTAATGAGCCTAAAGTCATTTGAAGCAGGATTTGTTTCCATGTGACTACTGATAGCTTTGATTTCTTCTTCTTAAAATTGCTCATTCATATCTTGTTACCATTTATCAACTGGGCAATGGCTCTGATTTTTATAAATTTGGCTCAGCTCCCTTTATATTTCAGAAATAAAGCTTTTATCAGAGAAACTTGCTATACATCTTCCTCCCCACCCCCAGTTTCATTCTAATTTTGACAATATTGATTTTGCTTGTGCAAAAGTTTTGAAATTTCATGTAATTAAAATTGTCCACTTCACTTCCCATGATCCTTTCCATATCTTCTGTGGTCAGAACTCTTCTCTTATCCATAGGTCTTATCCATAGATGCGTACATTTTTTCTATGCTCCCTTAATTTGTTTATCATACCACCCTTTATATCTAAATCCTTTATCCATTTTGACCATACCTTGATATACAGTTTGGGGTGTTAGTCAATCCTAGTTTCTGGCAAACTGCTTTCCAGTTTCCCCAGCAATTTTTATCTCTTTTAGAAATTCTTAGCTTTACAAGTATGAAAATAATTCTTCATACAAAATAGAACAAAAAAGAGTATTTGTGAAATTTTGAGTATTTAAAAAAACAACAAATTCACTATTTTACTTTCAAAGTTATTCTTAGTTTTATTTGCTTTTGAGCCTCTCTCTGCTTTCATACATGCAAAATAATTCAGTAACCCTTTCCCTTTTTTCTTTTGCAATACTACCAGTTCTTTGATCCCTATCAAATCAAACCCAGTTACAAAGAAGAAAAAGAAAAATCCTTGTAATCAATAAGCATAATCAATCAAAACAAATCTCCACACTGGCCATTTCAGAAAAAGTATAATTCATTCTAAGTACCTTGAGATGAGAGATAATTTTCATGACGTTAAAAATATACATAGTTTTATAGCCCTTTGGGCATAGTTCCAAATTGATCTTCACAATGGTTGGACTATTTCATAACTTCACTAACAGTGTGGTTGTGTACCTATTTTTCCACATCCTCTCCAGCATTTGTCATTTTCCTTTTCTGTCACATTAGACAATCTGATTGGTGTGAGTTAGTTTCTCAGAGCTGTTTTAATTTGCATTTCTCCAGTCAGTAATGATTTAGAGTATTTTTGTCATATTACTGTTGATAACTTAGATTTATTCTTCTGAAAACATCCTATTCCTATCCTTTGACTATTCATAGCAAGTGAGGCATAAAACAAATAAAGAAGCTTCACTAAAAGATGTTTGTTACTATCATGGAGGATGTCTAGTGAGGAGTCAGAGGGGAAAAAGACTTTCCTACATCCTCTGGATGTTCCTGTTTTCAGGTGTTGTAATAATTGCATAAAGGTTTGGAACATACAGAGCTTTCTAAAATATGTCCCATAATCATTTAAGAGTTCATCATAGCGATATATGGGCGAAAAACATGTGAGAATGAAGAATGTATGATATCTAAACTATGGCACCTAGTTGAATGGTCTGGGGACAGATCTAGTACATTAGCACAGATATCTTAGACTTTGGGAATGGATTGGGGTCATAATTAAATGGAGAAAAAGGGTGAAGGCTAGTTTGCTTTTGGAAAATTGTACAGTGCTTTTGATAACCTCAGGGTCCCATTTTTGAAACGTAAATATTTTTCCACAGTTAGCTGTAAAATATGGAATTCTAGCATTTCTAGAGAAACTGAAGTTGTAAGTTACCCAAAGGGCAATGGACAGATGTGTGGTGGGAATGAATGGATTGTAGAAGAAAAAAGGATATGAAAGATATTATCAGGGAAATGTTCTACCAGCAAAGGAAATTGGTGGGTAAGATAGTAGGAGCAAGGAACAAGATGAGAGTCACACTTTACTGATGCCCTCATGACAAATACCTAAAGGATATCTCCCAGAATGTAGGTTAGACCCCCTATGGCAGATTTCTGAGAGTAAATGGACAAAAGTCACACAAGATGGGAAGACATGAATGGGCCATGATCTGTATTCTTGGAGGAAGTTACTGTTGTTGTTACTGTGGTTGTTTCTGTTTGTCTTTCATGTTTGAAGAATATCAATGACATCTCAGGGTTATTAATTGGATTTAAGCGAGGCAGAGTTATACAAAGTCAGCAATCTCACTCCTTCTTCCAGTATCATTGAAGTTGAGTGGCAAGACCAAAGTCAAGAAGATTGTCAAAAGCCTGGAATGCAGTGGATGACCTTGGCATCTTGGCAGCTAGATGGCTCAGGTAGTTTAGCACTGTCTCTGAGTCAGAAAAATCTGAGTTCAAATCCAGCCTCAGATACTTAGGAGTTGTATGACCTTGGGCAAGTCACTTAACTTCTGTTTGCCTAGGAAGCAGATAGGTGGCTCAGTGGTGAGAGTGCTGTGCCTGGAGTCAGGAAGTCCTGAGTTCATATTTGGCCTTAAAAACATATTAGCTATGTACCCCTGTCACTTAACCTCTGTTTGCCTTAAACCACTGGAAAAGAAAATAGCAAGCCACTTCAGCATTTTTGCCAAGAAAACCCCAAGGACAGTTTGGGCATTTGCATTGATGAGATCACAGATGCATGAAAACAACAACAACAACTACAACAGTTATCATAGCGAACATTTATATAGCTGCTACCATGTGCCAGGAACTGCGCAAAATTCTTTCCAAATATCATCTAATTCAATTCTCAAAACAACCCTGGGAGATAAGTAGTATTCCTATTATCCTACCAGATAAGTTCCTGAAAAGGCCATTTGTGTGTGAGGTCATTTCTAAGTCAACAATTTGGAAGATGGCAATTGCCTGTATTTGTAACATGTATTAGCCAGTGGATGTGAGAGGAAGCAAAAAGAAACAGCAATCTTTTCTCTAGACATCTGGCAACCTAATTTTCAAACCTGCTTTTGGTTAATCAGCCTTATTCCTAGTTCACTTCACTTAGTGGTCTCATGAATCCCTCTAGGTTTCCCTGTGCCCAGTCTACTGAGAATTTATAGTCTACTAATTCATAAATGAGTTTTATATAATCCCTTTTAGACTTATCAGTTATTTTCATAACACTATAACTGAGTGCTTAATACTTTTACATCCTCATTAATGAACCCAGCTAAGGGCTAAGCCTCTGCTAGTATGTCCATTTTTACCAGGCCCAAGCAGACACTAAGAAAGTAGCTGACCCAGTAAATTGAAGTCAAAACCAGGACAAGGGAGCATTTAGAATCTTCTGATGAACAGTTCTTTGGGTCTTTACAGAGCAAAAATAACTAGAGTAGTTTGATTTATTTCTTTTTAGTTACATATTACAATTTTTTATTGTTAACTTTAAAAAAATGAAATGATGTTCCATTTGCCATTGTGTTGATGTTTAAAAATAGGAATGGGATAATCTTGACTTGGGTAATTTCTGAAATAAAATATTTTAAGGCAAAAGATAGACTACATGGTTTCTACTTGGGGAGTCGGATCTCTCAGGCTGAAGCTGAAAGTCATTAGAAAGCTAACAATTTGAAGGAATAGCATCCTTAGATCATCAGAGAAGCTTTAGGAAGCAGGCATGCTGAAATTCAAAGTAAATTAAAAATAGTGTTCATTCAAACCAATTTCACTGATCTTAGCAGTATCAGTCTCCCACCCTACATGGGTTTTCCTAGAAGAGAGCGCAAAAGTTGGTTTTCACTAACCTAAAAAAAGAAAGCAAAACTCAGCTACTAATGTGATCTTTATTTTTAAAAATACATTTTATTGATATATTTTGTTTTTGCATCATCTAAGTTGCCCACCATGATGTACAATACTTTTTAAAAAAGAAAAAGGCATGTTTCCTTGCCATGTTGCCAGCCTTCCAGAAGGATACATTGTAAAGGGGAAGAGGGAGAGGGAAAAAGAGAGGAAATAATCTGACAATATATACAATGTTCTGAAGTTGTCAGTACTCCCTCCCTACCACCACATCTCTTCAAAAGAATGTGAGAAGGTATTTTCTCACATCTCTTCATTAGGGACAAGTTATGTTCTTTGTAATCTTGCAACATTCATTTTTCTGCTGTTCTTAGGTTGCTATTCTTTCCATTTGCATTGTTGCAGTTATTATGCATTTTGTTTTCTTGGGTCTACTCATATCACTTTACATCAATTTATGTAAGCCCTTTTTAAAATTACATTTTTTTATCTGCAAAAATCTACCTTCTCACATTGCATCCCAGGCCTTAATTGAGAAAGAAAAATGAAACCCCTGTTACAAACATGTACAACCAATAAAAAACTAATTTCCACACTGGCCATATAAAAAAAGAAAATGTTTCATTCTGTACCATAAGTTTACATATTGGTCAAGAGATGAGTAGTGTGTTTCATCATTGGGCCTCTGAGCTTCTAAAAGTTATTTTTCTTTACAACATTATTGGCATTCTAGAAATATTCTCTTGGTGCTGTTTATTTCACTCTGCATCAGTCCATGCAAGTCGTCCCAGGGTTCTCTGAAACCATCTTCTCCACCATTTCTTTTTTTTTTTTTTTTTGCTTTTTGGAGAGCAGTTGGGGTTAAGTGACTTGCCCAAGGTCACACAGCTAGTTTTTTGTGTGGGTTAAGTGTATTAGGCCAGATTTGAACTCAGGTCCTCCTGACTCCAGGAGCTGCCCCCTCCACCATTTTTTAAAGTAAAATAGTATTCAATTACATTTATTTACTCTAGCTAATTCAATAATTTCTTAATTGATGAACATTACCTCAATTTCCATTTTTCCATCTCCCAAAGAAATATAGATACATACATACATATATGTATATGTATGTGTATGTATAGGTATACATATATGTATACATGTATGTATATGTATATCTTTTGAATTTGTTTTGCTTTGGACTAATCCCTCCCTTAATCTGTGTTCCCGCTAATCATCCCTTCTCCTTTCTCCTCTTTCCCTATTATTCCTCTGTTGGGTAGAATAGATTTTTATGTGTATTTCTCTACATTCCTTTGTGGTGGTGGCTGTTTAATCATTTGAGATCCCAACTGTATCTCCTCCATATCATTCTTTCTTTCTGACAACTTGCATTATCTTTATTTAAATTAAAAGCTGTGGATTTTGGTCATAATATTTCTAGGAGTATTACTTTTGGGGTTTCTTTTACGAGATGACCAATGTATTTCATATCTACTTTGTCTTCTTGCAAGAGATCCTGGCATTTTAATTAGATAAATTTTTGAAATCTGATCGCTAGACTCTTTTTGGTTGTGACTTTCAGGTAGTCAAACAGTTCTTAGATTATCTTTCCTCAACCTGTTTCCTAGGACATATTTTTTTGGCTATGTGATATCTTACATTTTCCTCTATTTTTTTCAGCCTTGATTTTGTTTTTATTTCTTATTGCTTCATGGAAATAGTAGCTTCTATTTGGTTCATTTTAATTTTCTGGGAATTTATTTCTTGGGGAATGTTTTTTAAAATCTCTTATTCTGACTTATTCTCATCTATATTGTTGTTTCAAGGTTAAGACTTGTCTTGTCGGTCATTCTAGATAGAATATTGGGCTGTGATCCCATGTGCTCTTGGAAAACCACAGCGTTCAATGATTTATCATATGTTGGCTAAATATTCAGTCTTGATGCTCTTTATAGCACTTTCCTAACTGGGATGAGAGGTCTGCTGTGACACTATGCCCTTTTTGATCATTTTCAGATTACGGCAAAATCTTACCATGCCTACAACTTCTAGAAACTGGGTTTCTCCCTCAACCTCTTTTTTCTTGGAGTTATTGCTATCTGACAACCTATGAGCCACCCCAGGTGAAAATTCCTCAAATTTAGTCTTTGGTTTCTATAAAAATAATTCATTCCTTAACTTATAAATTCTACATGGTCTATAATTTTGTAAAAACATTTTTTCTTTCAACCATATACAGCAGTAATAACTAAAATTGGAGTCATTTTCATATCCACAAATGGAATACCTACAGTACTTGTGAATAAAGTCTCATCAATTGACTTAATTTAGAGTGACCAGCTAATTCCCTCAGTTCTGAATTCTCTAAGACATTGCCTCTTCAGCTCATCATATTGGGCCCTTCTGCTGTCACTGCTACTGCTGCTTCACCCACTAAATGGACCCCATAGAGACTACTTCCAGCAGGTGCTAAGTCCGCAGAAATTCCAAACCCAGGGACCATGCTTCTATTTTTAACTTCTTGTTCTAAAAATTATAATCAATCAACACTGCCATTGCTTCCAGAAAGGATATGTCAATCGGTGTCCCAATTGGTCCCTTCACTATCCTATAACTCCCCAGAATGAAACACCCCTTTTTGTCCAGCACTCTTTTATGTGTACTGTCTTCTCTATTACACTGTAAGGTCCTTGAAAAGAAAGGAAAGTCTTGCTTTTTTATTTGTATTCCCAAGACTCAGCACAGTGCTCGGCACATAATAAATACTTTGTGTTCATTCAGTGAATAGAAATGTGAAAATAATAAGCACAAGTAACAATGACATTATGAAAGAAGACATCCAGGTCTCCACAATTCTGTAACTCTTCATTCACATAGGCTAGAGAGTGAAAAAAAATTATGCTGATGATAATGTTGACAATAACAAATGCAATGCTTTTGTAATGATAGCTACCATTCTGATATTGTCTTAAGTTTTTTTTAATTTACTGACTTACTTATTTACTGTTAAATTCAGTTCCAGAATAACTTGAGTTTCAGATTTTCTCCCCTCCTTTCTGCCTCCCCCCAGTCCCCATGGTGGCGTACAATCATGTATGGGATCTGCAAACACTTTCACATTGTACAATAGTCTGGTTGTGTAGAAGCATTGTAACCAATGGAGCAAACAATGGGGAAACAAAAGAAAAAAAAA
>CM053593.1:275453543-275477169 GCA_028646575.1 Pseudocheirus occidentalis
ACATACATGCATACATACATAAACATATACTTTCCCTAAGAGATTATACTCCTATTCTTGTTTTTGTGTATGTCTTTTTTCCCTCTGTCTCCAACTCCTCTACTTTACTTCTACCCCCTACCTTGCCTTCCCATTACTTAGCCTACCCTCACTCCAGCAATCTCTCCCTTATCCTCCCATTCCCTTAAGTCTAAACACCCTTCTATAGCATAGCCCTTTTAACCTATTCCCTCACCCTCCCCTCTAAAGTTCCCTCCTTTATCCTCTCCCCCCTCCCTATCCCCTTAGAGTTTTCTTTCTTTGTAAATGTAGAAGACTTTTATACTCGTCTACAAGTATACATATTTTCCCCTCTTAAACCCATTCCCTTTCTCCTTTGTCTGTGCATTTTTTGGTAATAATTTAATTTTTATAATCATCTCTAGTCCTGGGGTATAGTCTATGGTGCCTCTAGCCTGGATCCTTTTCAGTCCTCCCTTCTGACCTTGAATTCAAGCCAAGTCCTCCAGCCTGGTGTCCTCACCCTACTGCTTCTGCCTGGGCATGTGCTGGTTCCTTCTTGCCCTGCAGCTCTCCACAGGACATCTAGGAAAGGTGTTGATAGTCAGCAGAAATTCCCTAGATCTTCCCCAGGTCTGAGGCCCAACTTCCATCATTGCCCCAGGGTAAAAGTTACTGTGGCTTGGCCAGAGGCAGCCTCTCAAACCAACTACCCCAGGGCCTGCTGCTTGTTGTTTAAGAAGCTTACTGCTGGTTGTTAAAGAGAACCTAGCCTGGAGGTGTGATGTTTACTCTTCACCTGGAAGAAATCTTGTCCTAGCATTTTTCTTCTGATCCTCTCAGATTGTTCTAAGAGAACTCCTGTTCTGCCCCTGCTCTTATTTTTTTCCTGACTCTGTGTTCAACCAGAGGAGCTATTTCATCTCTTGTGGAGAAAAATCTTCAGTTTGAAATTTTCTGACCTACTCTGCCTTCTTGCCAGAATCCTCTCTGAAAGTTGCTGTTTTTTTTAAAGTTACTGTTTGCATATTTCTTCACAACCTGAGAAAATTATCTGTTCTTTTCTAACAAGATTCTAAAAATAAATCATGAGGATAGAATATATCCTAATTACTAAATATGATAAAGTGGTACTACTCATCACCTGAGGAATTTGGAGGAATCTTCTAGTCCTTTTAACTTCTTTCCCCAAACACTTAAAGGAATTGCATTCTCTAAATGTCTTAAATTTCATACTGAAAAATTTCACCATTAAAACTTTGTCAAATTAATTATTTGATCAGCCAGAAAATTTCCTGGTTCAGTGACCAAAATATGAGGAGCAAAAGTCACATTTTTCCCCTTTAAGTATGGTTGTATTGACATTTTTTATCACCTTCATTTCTGAAAATGCCTCACTCTTCTGCTGATCCAACTATCTCTTGAAAAAAGAATTTAAAAGAGAAAGAAAAGCAGTTTAACAAAATCAGTCAAAACACCAACCATATCTGCTAGTATATGTAAAATTCCACAGTTGGAGTGCCATCATCTCTGCAAAGAAAAGAAGGTGGTACATTTTTTCTTTTTTAGCTTTGACACATTTTGTTTTTAACATACTTTGATACTTCGTTGACTTTTTTATTCAGTTTTTTTCAATTTTAAATTTGAAATTCTCTCCTTCCCTTCCACCCCTTCCCCACCCATTGGGAAGGCAAGTAATATGATACTGATTGTAAATTTGATGTCTATGCGAAACATAATTCTTTATTATCCACGTCCCAATAAAAGCAAAATAACCCAAACCTAACCCTAAAAACTAGAGGTAACAAAAGGATGCTTCAGTCTGCATTCAAAGTTCATCAGTTCTTTCTCTGGAGGCAGATAGCACTCTTAAATCATTGGTTCTTTGGAATTGTCTTGGATCATTGTCTTTATCAGAGTAACTTAGTCTTTCACAGTTGATCATCTTTGCAATATTGCTGTTCCTGTGAGTAGTATTTTTTCAACTCATCTCCTTTGCTAAGCTGTTTTCTTATTATAATATACACTGTTTTGTTTTATTATTGTTGTTCCTTCCAGTTACATTGCTGTAATCGGCGTGCAAAAAATTTCCCTAGTTTTGCTTACTTAACCATACATTACTCCATTTATGCCTATGTTTTCAAAAGGTTTTCTCAATTTTTCAAAGTAATCATTTCTTTTGACATAGTAATGTAACCATTTTAACATACTAACCTTGGTTTAACCATTCTTCACTCAGTGACTTCATTCTTAACTCAGTAACTAGAGTTAGTAGGATCATTGTGTTTAGAGGGGAAAAGGCCCTTGGCCACCATCAAGTCCTTAGCTCATAGAAGAGGAAACATAACAAGAAAGATAAATAGATCTGTCCAAAGTTAGACAAATAGAAAGTAGCAGCTTTGGAATATTCAAACACCACCTAAAAGTCTTCTTTTCACTACTGCCTATGTTCTTCTAGAAAGCAAGAGTAAAATGAAGGAAGAACTTGAGAAATATTTCAATGGAAAATTGGATAGGACTTGGTGACAGACTAGAAATACAGAATGGAGGAAAGGGAAATTGTTTACTGCTTTACAAAGTACCTCATAATCTACTTCTAAAGTCTAAAGAGATTTTAAAGGTACCATTTAATCATATATTCTCCATAGGCTATAAGAATAGGGAATTGTGATATTGTTACTAATGTATGGGATGAAAAACCCCATTAAAAACTTATTGAAGAATGCAGAGGCTTCTTAGGATAAAATCAGGACATTTTTATTCTCTTCCCCATAGAAAGAAGGTTGTCTTTCCATGACAGATCAGCGAGAGGAGGCAGGCGATATGGGACAAATGGAGTTTTTAACCCTAATATAGTAGGGTTATATTTTCCCCACTGTCTCTCACTCCCATTGGTTGGGGGGTGAGCTCCTGCTGTGCCTGGCTCCCATTGGCTGGGATGTGGGGTTTACAGAGGTGGGGAAAGGAGATAAAGGATGAAAACTAGGTGGGGGGTCAAACAATTCTTAAAAGGGAAGAGTGAAATCGACACTGGAGTATGCCACTAGATTCCAGAACATAGTCTGAGAAGTTTTCACATCCTGTTCACTAAGTGGATAGATTTGAAATATAGCCTGGGCAGAGAGTCAAAAGTCCTGCATAATAGTTTCAACTTTGTCACTAACTATTTTTTAATTTTAAAAATCATAGAACCTTCTGGGCCTCAGTTTATTCATCTCTACAATGAAGGGTTTGGGCTAGAATGATCTCCAGTTTCCCCTCCTGCTTGAAAATTGTATTGCTCTATAATAATTGTCACCATCGATCCTGCAGCAATTAGCTGGGCAGATCAAACAATAGATCAATCCAAAACTATTTACTGAGTGCTTACTCAGCACTCTTTGAAGGTAGAGAAGATGTAGAAGACACAGTTCAGGAAATAATCCCTTTTGGTTGTTATGGCGGCAACAATAGCAGCATAAAGAGATGGTAAGGTGTAGTGGAAATGTTACTAGAATTATTAATAATCATTGCCTTCTATTCCAATTCCAGGAACCAGGTGGCTGCTTTGGTCCCTCATGCCTCAATTACTGTCTTAGTGTGTTTTTGGACAGAGGTCATGTCTTCTGTCCTCTCATGCCTAGCCCTATGAAAGAGTGGAGTTGTGTTCTTAACTTTATTCTGGTAGCTAGGGCTTGCTAGTTTACCAAAGATCTCCCTAAGAGGCTTCCCTCCATTCCATTCTATTACATTTCAAGCATTCAAGTATTTCCTTATTGTAAGTATCACATACTGTGCTAGGCCCTGGAGATACAAGAGCAAAATGGAATAGTTCCTGGCCTCAAGCTTACCTTCTACCAGAGGGAATAGCAAGTGTACAGATGAACAAATCCAAAATATATACTACAAAATACATTTTTAAAAAGCAGGATTATGGACATGGATATCTGAGGGAATCAGACAAGCCTTTTTTTGTAATGTGAGACTTGACCTGAGCCTCTATGGAAATTAGGGGTTTTAAGAGGTAAGCATGAGAAGGAAGAACATTCCAAGACAGTCTAACCAGGGGTGGCTAACCTATGGCCTCCAGGCCACATATGGCCCTCTATGTCCTCAAGTGAGGCCCTTTGACTGAATCCAACTGCCACACTTGAGGACCTAGAGGCCCACATGTGGCCTTGAGGCCTCAGGTTCTTCACCCCTGGAAGCAAAGGCTTGGAGGTGGGAAATAGAAAATTGTGAATAGGGAATATAACATAGGACAATTTGGCTGGAATGTAGCATGAATGAACTAAGTCAATGTGAAATCCATTAGAAAAAATGGGTTGAATTCAGATTCTTAAGGATTATAAGGCTCAAATAGAGGAATTTGTGGGATTTTTTTTCCTAAGGGTAATATAGAAGTAATGATGGTTCTTAAGCAGAAGATTGCCATGGTCAGACCTATGCTGTAGAAATATCAATTCCTGCTTGTTTCCCTGCTCTTAGAATCCTTTTTTTTTACTACCTCCCTACTCTGACATAATTTTCCTTCCATTTATCAGATTTACTGTCTAATGTTTGTTTCTAGAACTGAATGATGCCAACTTCTTGTCTGTCTAGACATCCTCCTATTGCCTTCTATTTAGACTACCTCTGACCATCTGCCCCATCCCTGAGGTTCTGTCTGGTCTCCAAATTCCCACCATGCCATATATGGCTCATTTCTCTCCTGACAGTACCTGATTATGACAGATCTTTCTTTGGCCGTGAAAACAAAATTGTAACGGAGTTTGTTTTTCTTGTGAATATCTATGTAAAGAAAGTGAAATGGAAAGTTAAGTAATTGTCCAATATCAGTAAAAGCAATTCTAGGTCAGAATACTCATAAACAATATTTCTTCTAGAAGACATTTCTTAGTCTATGTATTGTAAGTAGTTTCCAACTAATGAACTATTGGCATAGTTCATACATGTGAATGGTAATAATAGATGATAATTACTGCTCCTAGTCCTTTCTCATGGCTTTCCAGGGTCAGGAATAAAATGGAAGAGACATAGGTTTATTTATGAGTTCCACTGGTGGATGTGGTACTAGTTGCAGCTTCAGGGAGTAGGCTTGTTGTGTACTTCATAAGTAATTTCTTCTCCAGGAAATGTAGTACGTCATTCAATATGATTCATCCTTCCCTTTTCACTTCCTCATTATTCTTTCAGCCATATTTCCTCTCTAATTCTTCCCCAAATTCTCACACACAAGTCTAGGATATAGCAGCTGTGGAGTTAACATCATTATGTCATTGCCCTAGTTCAGCACATGCCTAATCCAATTTTGTGGAGTAGATCCTTTTGCAGAGCTCTAACTAGGGTAAAGTGACTATGACATTGTCCCAGGCTGCTTCTTTCTTCAGTAGGCAAGAATTTACTGCCTCCTAATTGTAGTTCAGAGTCTTCAATCTTCACGAGGCTCCATCTTCTATTAGTCTAAATAGGTGTCATGATCTGATTCCCTTACCACATCTCGGGCAACTCTTCCTGGGCTTGCATTTTTTGAGTAGGCTTTTACCCAAATTCACCTTCTCTCCCTCTCACCCATGCAGAGTTGTGAATCAGACCCTCGGTGGGGGTGGCTGGGGAGGGAAGAGATACGTTGTCCCTTTTCATATGTTACTACACTCATTGTTAAACTACTCCCTTCATCACCATGATCTATTGCTTCTGGTTACAAAATCACAGGAACATATAGAATTTAATGGTTGGAAGGAACCTCTGTGACTAGGTAACCCAAGTTATAATTTCTAGCTTTTCCGGCAATCTATCTCAAATATGATTTTTTTTGTATGATCTGTTACTCCCATGATCTGTTTCTTCTAGTTTCATAGAATCTCTTGAATGTTTACATCTTTCTGATAACTTATGCCACCCTACTTCTAGCCCTCTCTATTTACTAACCAGTCACCCCACTGCAGTGTGTCATCCATAGTGCTACCAGAATAAACATGGAACTACTGTGAGAATCAAGTATGACAATGTGGATTATTCCTGTGGTTATTCCTAACACAGCTCTGGTCATAGTCTTCCCATTTCCATGTTATGAATGACTCTCCACAACCTACTGAACAAAGCCCAGTTTCTTGATCTGGAATTTAAGGTGTTTCATCGGCTGATGCCAACTTACCTTTCCAAACTTATCTAACACCATACTCCTTTTTATCTAGCATAGTCTCCTCTTGCTTCCAGCCAAATTGTATTAGTCATATGATGGCCATGTATGAAACTTAAATTAGCTTACATCTATGATTTCTCAAGTTAATTTAATTTCATAAAATGTTTTCTTCCATTACCTAGTTACTAAACATCTATATCCAGCTCTGTAGCATCCCCTGCTCAACTTAGAGTATATTGCAGCCTCTCTTTGACTTTCCATATATCACATAATAAGAGAGTAAGTTAATTTCACATTTCCCTTAAATTATTAAAACAATTCATTATTATTGGATTATATAAGAAACATCCTTCACCCTACTTTCCTCTATTCAATACGTTATTTGGCAATGCATCTTGTCTTGTAGTTTAATGAGAGGCATAGCTTCCAACAATAATCTCATTGTACTTTGCCCTCATCTGGACTGTTGTGTTCAGTTCTGGGAAACACAGTTTAGAAAAGAAATTAATGACCAAAAGAGAGAAGACAGAATGGTGAAAGCCTTGAGTTCATGTCATATGAAGATGGGATTGAGGAATGTGGCATGTTTCATCTAGAGAAGAGAAGGCTCAGGGGTAATAACTGTGTTTAAACATTTGAAAAGCCATTTTATGTCAGGGGGACTAGAATTATTCCATTTAGTCTCAGAGGACAGAACTAAGAGTGAGGAGTGGAAATTGAAAAAAAAACATATTTAGGATAGATGTCAGGAAAACCTAGAAATTATAAATTGAACTAACTAGCCACTAAGGTACCCTTCAGCTTTCAAATTCTATATATTCCTGTGATTCTGTAAGATGAAAACGAAACCCAGATATAATCACACATCCATAGCCTGTACTGAACTGAGTGTCCTTCCAGTAGGGGTGGGAGACAAGGGAGGAATCAAAAGAATCTAGAATTTAAAGTTCTGCAATACCTGCAACTAGGAATTAAGATACACAGGGGCTGGGATAGGGAGACCCTCCCTGCCCTACCAGAACATAAGAGAGCAGAGCAGGGGAGGGGCTTTACAGTGGGACTGCTGTTTTAGGGTTGGGGCAGGGTCAAGACGGGAAGAAAATGTGTAATTCAAAAATGTAATGAAAATGAATAATGTAAACAAGAAAACAAACAAAAACTAAATTAAAAAAAGAAAGCCCAGATTAAAGTAACTAACTCAAATGATCATATTTTAGTACATATATTCTCCCAAGACCTTCAAGTTCTTGTTAATAAGGTTTTTTTTCTCACTTCAGCTTTATAGCTGCCACCATGGTGCAGATGGCTCCCCAAAGGCCCATTTTGACAAAGTACAACAGGACCTTGCTTTATATCAATCCTAGGACTTCAGTCTCCTTTGAATCAGTCATTTATCAGGGACATTGTCACTCACACCATTTAGATGAACAGAGTGTCTCTCTACTATAATCTGTGTGGTAAAAAAGTAGATGATTGCAAAGAACCATCTACCCATTGTTCTCTCATGTTCATTGCTCCTTACCATCTGTACTGTCACTATGTCCTCAGGATCTCTGGGCTTTATCATTTGCAATGCTACTGTACCCAAAGGACCACTAGTCCTTTCCATCTATCCTGTATCTGTACTCATCTATATATGTTTCCCCCCTTAATTAGATATCTCCAGGAGAGTAGACAACACTCTTTCTTTTCTATTTGTATACCCATCATTTAATACAAATCTTTGGTATACAGCAAGCATTTAATAAATACTTTTTTATTCCATTGCACTCCATAGAAATATTCTCAGAATTTCAGGGTTGAAAGGACTTTAGAGTTTGTTTAGACTAACTCTTCCTTGAAGCATGAATCTGTTCTCCAGCATTCCTAAGAAGTGATCATCAAACTTCTGCCTAAAGGCCTCTAACAAGTAGCATTGTTATTTTTTGAAGCACATTAAACTATTGGGCCACTTTAATTGTTAGGAAGTTTTTCTCCATACCAAACTGAAGTCTATCTCCTTGTTATTTCTACTCATCCAAATTGTTCTGTTCTCTGATTACATGACAAACAAGTCTAATCTCAAATAAATATGAGAAATTTGACTAGTTTCACATGGAGAAGAATTATACTGAAGATACACAATTGGATAGAACAGAATATTCTGGTCAAAAGAAAGTAGAATTAGTTTCCCAAATATTAACTGGAAAACTTCAGCTCTTTCCCACATAGGAGGTCATTAAAAATAAGAAATCTAGGTATTTTCCCTTTAAGTGTTATATGAGTGTTAAGTAAATAAAAGTTACATGTAAATTATATTATATGTAAATATAAAATAAATGCACTTTTAAACACTCACAAGTTTCTGGGAATCAACTCAAATACCTCCTGATTTAAGGTCAGTTTATCCATAGTCAGACTTGCTACCTGTAAAGGCATTTGTGTTGTATAGTGGTGATGGAGAGATGCATTGGCACATTCTCTACTGCTGAGTATTTTCTCCAGTTGGAAGTTGTAAATCTTGTAATTACATGTATCTTGTGCCTTTGACTAATTTGTCACTGATTTATAACCCTTGACAAGATCATATAAACATGAATAGTTGTAGCATACTAGGAAGTGAAATTGAAACCCAACTTCCATGGAGGAGGAAAATCAGAACATTTTCATCATTGGCAATTGGGTAATATAATCAATACATTTCATTACCTCTCTACTCCTTATGCAAGGAGTATATTGGAGGCCTGGCTTAGGAATGAAGAGTTCAGCTATTGATCTGTTTGTGATAAATTGTACAATCTTCCTGAAAGCATATGTGGAAAGGGGAAATTTTGCATATATTTCAACATGAGTGAGGGAGTACAGAAGGCCAGGAGGAAAGCCGGATGGGATTGAACTGCTCTATCAATAAATAAAAGTTGATATTACTCCAATACTACAATGGATCTTTAATCTCCTTCATGTGAGTATTCTCTCCAGTGATGTGGATTGCAACCCATCAATGGTGGCCCTTCCCAGTGGGACTATGATACATACTCATGGCATCCACACAAATTCACCACAGGGGATTTTCTCAACATGTCTTCCTTTTATTCTTAGGAAATTCTATGCATTGTAGGGAAATATTAATTTTTTCCATTGAACATCCCTTACTCTTGATATGACTATCTCATTCTTTTTTTTTCTGTTCACACATCTCCTTGGCAGTGTCCTGAGTAGCATTTTTGTATGATAATTCATTTTTATGTTTAGGATTTCTTATGTCTAAAATTCACCTCCCTGTAGTCTTTTTGGTGAGCTTCAGTTATAATCAGTTGAAGAAGAAGCTGATACTTTTAGCAATATGATATCATTGGGAAAATATTCATATTAAAAAGATGCATCTTGGTTTCAGGGAAAGGTCTGGGGAGTCATTAAAATCACTGGACGATTTTCAAATGACAGCCCAGTCAACTCTTCACCTTTTGTTCAATTGTGGATTCACTCATTGTCTGTTGACAATGTTTCTTAGAAATATGAGCTTCCATTCAATTCTAAGTTCCATAGACTATCAACCCAATTATAAGTAATAATTTGAAAAACAGATAAACTTTGTCTACTATTTTTTCCCTTTTCCACTCTGTATATAAATAAGCCAGACTTGTATAGGTCATTATAGATATGATTTAGTTGGTTCTACAGGGCTTTGGACAATCCGTATGATATCGACCACAAACAGAAATATTGATACCCTACCATCCATTGAGAAGCCTCCTTCAGCTTATACTCTTCACTGGTACTCCTCCAATACTGTGATGACCACCTCTGATGAATACAGGTCTCTCTATTTTGTGACTCACTTGATATTAATAATAAAACTATTATCCAAAAAAGTTATAGGTTTTGTTATATCTGTTATTCAGCTCATCTAGGATTGACCCCATATGCTTATCTACAAAAACTTCATAGCCTGGAGTGATGAAAAAAGAAGTCAATAAGTGAATGCTTTAAAAGTGAGCCTGACTGAATGGAGGGATTCCGACAATATGCATTCATTCTCTGATCTCCTGCATTTTTGTGGATATTGGCTGTTTCCCAATCTTGTTCATGTGGATATTACCTCCAGTAATGCAGACTACAACCCACTCATGGTTGCCTTTCTAGTACGACTATCATACTAAATACTAAATGACTAAATACTCATGTCCTCCACAAAAACTCAAAAAAGAGTGTTTCCTCAACATTTCAGAACTCAGAGATTTGGCCTTTAAACTTTATTTTATTTTATTTTGAGGAGGGAAGGCAGGGCATTTGGGGTTAAGTGACTTGCCCAAAGTCACACAGACAGTATATGTCAAATGTCTGAGGCCAAATTTGAACTCAGGTCCTCCTGACTTCAAGGCCAGTGATTATTCACTGTGCCACCTGGCTACCCCAGCATTTAAACTTTAAAGACGAATATCCAGTCTTCCTATCCTATCCTCTTTTCAGGATAGGCATTATAAAATTAAAAAGTAAGCAAGACGTTTCTGTGGCAAGATTATTAGACTTGTTCCAATGTGCTGAAAACATTTTATGCCTAAGTTCTACTTTTTCTTCTCAAGAAGTTTGCCCTAGAGGACACAGAAAGTAGGTAGGCACTCAGAATTCTTGAAGCAACTCACTAGATATTGACTTGTTGGTAGGTCTTGCCATGAGTGTATCAGTCCTGGAGTGGATTCTGCTGGTTCCTTGTTGAATGGTTGGGAGGAAGAATTGGCTTTTGGTTTGACTGCCAAAAAGGAGGTGTTTCCCTGCTCTAAGCAGTATTCAAGAACAAGGTAAAATGTCCACAGAGTACTTTGATGTCCTTATATTTTAGCCCTTTCTAATACTATGCATAGAGAAATGTATATAGGTCCTTCTGTATGTCTTCTGATGCCTTGGTAAAAGGCCTCAGTGGAAATTTGGCATAGATGAAATATGAAGCAAAGATTTTCTGTGAGGATAGGAGTTGAACCCATAACAATCTGACTGGAAAAATCTACACTAAACCCCAAAGCTATTGCAATTCTGGGTCACCTCCTTGGAAGAGTAAGTCATGCTGGCTTTTGTAGACTCATAGAGAGCTCTATGAGATGTGGCTGACAGTCCAAAGTGACCTCGTGTTGGATGGAGCATTAAAGAGCTAGAGACACCACTTTCTTGACAGCAATGTCTTGGGCCATATTATTGTGCTGCCTAGACTGGGATTGGGCAGAGGTTTCAAACTCATCACCTGAATCCTACACCATCAACAAATTTCTGAGTTGCGCCTGAACCAGATCAGAATATAATTGCAAAATGTTTCACAAAATGAATAAAATTACAATTCAACATAGGTCATGTCAATGTGTAGTTTTCTAAGTTAATAACAGCTTGCATGGATTTATTTCTATTCAAATTTAACACTATTGGTTAACAAAACCCATTGACACTAAACATATTTCAAGGAATCTTGTGGGATTTTTACATGTAGACTGGAGACATTTTATTAGAGGAGTTTTTAATATGGAAATTTGTGTCAATGAATTTTTTTTAAGTTGGCAAGCAATAAGCACAGTGGGATGTAAAAACAGTTTGAAACTGTAACCTCTCCAAATCATTAAACTACAAATACCTTTTTGATTCTGCAATTCCACTACTACACACCACACACCAAAGCAACCGAATAAAGAGGGAAAATATGTACACGTGCAAAGAAAATATAGAAATATTTTGTTACACAGCAAGCTGGAAACAAAATTGGTACCCATCAATTGGGTAATGACTGAACAAATTATAATGTATTAATATATTGGAATATTATTGTGGCATAACTAATGTAAGAAATCTGAGAATACTGTACGAACTAAGTCAGAATTGTAAGGAGAACCATAAGAACTGTTTACACACCAACTATAACATTATGAAGGAAAACAACTATAAAAGATATATGAGTTCTAATCAATGTGATGACCAGTCAGAATGCCAGGATGGTGATAAATGAAGTATGCCCCCATCTTTTGATGGAGAGGTGATGGACTACATACAAAATAAGAGAAACCATTTCTAGGCACAATTATCAGAAAACAAGTTTGTTTTCTTTGAATATACTTTTGTTATAAGGTATGGCTTCTTTGGGGGAGAACAGAGAGAAATGGAGGTAGTAGTGATGGTGATACAGAAAATAAAGAATATCAGTGAAGTATTTTACAATGCATAGAAGAGGGCAGAGGGAAATTCAAAAAGAGATACAAACAAGTTGGATAATGTTAATTTGCCACATTATTTGTCTATATGTATATAGACATGTATACATATATACATCTATGTATACTTATATACATACACATAACTTACATGTAATAGATTTATAACTGCACATATGATCTTTATTTCATTTCTTTATATATGAAAATAGTAAATTTGTGATTTTTTTCTAGTTTGATAATAACAATGGTGACTGGCATTTACATAACACATTAAAGTTCCCACAGCGCTTTGCAAATATATCATTTTAATTTCACAGCAATTCTGGGAGGTAGGTATGTCATTATTACCCTCATTTTGGAGATGAGGAAACTAAGGCCGACAGGAGTTAAGTGACTTCCTCAGGGTCATTCAGCTAATAAATTTCTGATGTTGGATTTGAAGTCAACTCTTTTTGAATCCAGGTCTAGTGCTCTTCCAACTGGTTCCCACTACTGCCTCAAAAATAATAAATACATTTTTAAAAAGAAAAAAAAGGAATAGGATTATGAATGACTGTGACAGTTGTCCTGCTATGGTCCAGCCTGGTCTGATTGCACCTAGATTATGATGTTCAGTTCTTGGCACCTCATTAAAGGAAGGGCATTTTTAATTTGCAAAGCATCTGGACAGGGCAATGAAAATGATGAGACCATGGTATATGAAGATCATGTGATGGAGTGAAAGAAGCTTAAGTTAAAGAAAAGTAGATGTGCTATGGAGAGTGAAGGGACATGACAAATGTCTTCATACATTCAAAAGGGGAAACATGATCCCCCTTTGTTCTTGAGCCTAAACGCAAGAATGAGAATTACTGGGTAGAATTTGCAGGGCAGCAGATCTTGGCTTGACATGGGGAAAACAAAGAAACATTGTTTTTCTATTTTCTTTTTATATAGTATTTTATTTTTCCCCCCAGTTATAGGTCAAGAAAATTTTTAGCATGCATTTTCCAAAGTTTTGAGTTCCAATCTTTTCTTCCTTCCCTTGCTCCTCCCCTCTTCTGAAAATTATAGGTAGTTTGATATAGTTTATAATATGATTTCATGTAAAAAAGTTCTATCATATTAGGCAGTTTTGAAAGAAGAAACAACAAATGAAAAAGAGCCATGAGAAAGAATAAAGTAAGTGTAAAGAAATATGCTTTGGTATGCAGTCAGAGTCCATAATTTCTTTATCTGCATATGGATATCATTTTCCTTTGTGATTACTTTGTACTTGTTTTGGACTATTGTATTGCTGAGAAGAGCTGGGTTATTCACAGTTGATCATTGCACAATGTTGCTGATACTGTGTACAATGTTTTCCTGGTGCTGCTCATTTTACTTTGCATTGGTTTGTACAAATCTTTCCAGGGTTTTCTGACATCTACCTGTTCACTTCTTAATGCACAAGAGTACTCTATCACATTCATATACCACAGTACCACAGCTTGTTCAGCCATTCCTCAATTCGTGGGCATCCCCTCAATTTCCATATTTTGCCACCATGAAAGGGGTTGCTATAAATATGTTTTCACATATATGTACTTTTCCCTTTGTTATAATCTCTTTGGGAAACAGACCTAGTAGTGTTATTGCTGGATCAAAGGGTATGTATAGCTTGGTTGCACTTTGGGCATAGTTCTAAATTGCTCTGTAGAGTAACAGGATCAATTCACAAGTCTACCAATAGACCCTGAGCAAGTTACTTACCCATATTTGCCTCAATTTCCTCTTCTATAAAATGAGCTGGAGAAATCAATGGCAACCCCCTCCAGCATCTTTGCAAACAAAACCTAAAATGGGATCACAAAGAGTCAGACACAACTGAAATGACTTGACAACAACAACAAAATGGAAGGTAGTTGGAGGGTAGGGGAAAGAATCAGAAAAGATCACATGCAAAAACTGGAATGTGAGTTGAGTTCTGAAGGTATACAGGGAAGCCAGGAGGCAGAGGTGAGGAGAGGTAACATTCCAGTAAATCAGTGGTTCTCAATCTTCCTAATGCTGCAACCCTTTAATACTCATGTGTGGGCATATCTGCATCTGGGCAGACCCTCCTGGAGACAGATAGAGGAGAGGTGTCTTGGTTCCAAGACCATCAGAAATATATGTTTTCCAATGATCTTAGGCGAACCCTGTGAAAGGGTCATTTGAACCCCAAAGGGGTCAAGACTCACAGGTTGAGAACTGCTGCAGTAAATAGAGTGCTGGAGCATGGAAAGAGGAGCAAAAAGGCCAGTTTAGTTGGATTAGAGAGTATGTGGAAGGGAGTAGTGTGTAAAAAGACTGGAAATGGAGAAAAGGTCCAGGTTATACATTGTTTTAAATGTCAAACTGAGTTTTTAATGTTCGATCATTGAGGTAATATGGACCCACTTTAGTTTGTTGAGCAGGAAGATGACAAGTCAGACATGTGTTTTTAGCAAAAATGACTTTGGCATCTAAGCAAAGGATAGATTGGAGTGGAATGGTGGTGGAGTAGAAGTCTCTTTAGGTGTTCTATGATAATGATTTCTGAAATACCTATCAGATCTGAGATTCTAACAGTTTGTGATTCTATTACGTCCAAATCAGCAAAGTTAAAGGTCTCTTCAAGTTCTGTGCTATTCAGAGTCCATCTTGAGCACCATTTTTTTCTAGGTGACATACTTTTAGAAATACATTGACCAGTTACAGCACAAACAGGATAGCGAGAAGTCTGGAAACCATGCATGTGAGTTCTCAATTTTTGGAACTGATTTAGTGTGCTTTAATGGGCATTTGCCAAATATGGAGGTGGCAGTGGAGGGAAGAATAATAGCAACAGGAAGCAAATTAGGCAGTAAACCAGTTTTAAGATCCAATGACTCTAGAAGCTCCATAGCAGACAAATGGTAGAACACAACTTTTCTAAAAGAGAAAAGAGAATAAAAAACCTTTCACATTGGATGACATTGTTTAATTTCTAAAAGATCAAAATTATTTCATCTGGTGAAATTGATCCTTCCTTGGTCTACTATATGCCTTGTCATAATCTTCCTTGAGTTTGGAAACCTCAAAATCACCTACATTTCTTCTTCTATTGCTTACCCTTAAAAATGCAGACATGTGAGGGCTAAAAAAAAAAAAAAAAAAAAAGAGGAATCACCCAGGGTTCTGGACTCACAAGTAACTTTGAATGAAGGGGACTTTGTGCTACGGTTGGCTTCCTTCTGAGCTTTATATGGGACTATTTCCCTCACATTAACACATTGTCCTGAATATTCTCCTAAAAGATCCCTGGCAACATGGCACACCAGGATTTCAATTGCCATTCTTTGCCCTTGCCTGCTATACCTGTTTCCCCCCCCCAAAAAAAACTCCATGGAAATATATGGGTTGTAATCTTTAAGGGATGAGTTTCCCTTTTCCAGGGTTATTATACTTTACATATGTGGAAGGGCTATATTCTATTCAGTCGTACTACCACCCTCCCCCAAGTTAACTCAATTTGTTCAAAGCACACACAAAGTTGTGACTTTTCATGGTACAATTATAGCAAAGATGTTAGAGATGTTTCTGTCAACTACCATGGCAGCATGGTGTCCTGGGAAGGTAACAGGGATTGGAATTAGAAGACTTGTATTGGAGTCCTGGTTTTGCTACTTGCTTTCTATGTAACCTCAGGCAACTCATTTCACCTTTGTGGCTCCTAGTTTTCTCATTTATAAAGTAAAGAAAGTGGATTATATTTGAATTCTAAAAGTCCCTTCTACCATTCACATATAATTCTACATCCAGAGATTTTTATATATAGTTGCCATAGAAGTGAAATTGACTTCATGACCCATCAATTTCCATTGAAATAACTACAATTCTCATGCTGTTACATATAGCTATGATTCTTTCATTCAACAAATAAAAATGGAATAATAGAGGATAATTTTAGTTAGATTAAGCTAACCAGAAACTTCAAAGAACTTGCAATTACATAACCATTCCTTATTCCTCACTTTTTGGAGGGGTTTTAATTTTTTTCAGGTCACCTGGGTCCTGTTAAATATCTTTCAAGAGGGCAATTTGTAAAATGAATCCTTGCAACTTGATGGAGATAATACTTCTCTAAGAAGTGAGCAATTTATTTCTTCCTCTGCAAGGGTCATGAGCCAATAAGATCCTGGATTTTCTTATTCATTTTAAACCTAAATAATTTTTACAAGTCATTTCTACATTTTAAAAAATGGCAAATTAACCTTTTTAGTGAGAAGGAAGTAGACTTTATTATTGCCATCAGTAATATTAAAGAAAATAATATATTTTATTAAAATACAAAACCAATTCAGAAAGTCACTAGATAGAAGCAAGTCAGACTAAACAATGGAAAGAAAATATAAATAATGTTTTATGTGACAGCTGCATTATTATATGCAAATAAGGGGGAAAAACCTTGATTTTTACAAGAATCATGTAGCTTAGAATTACACAAACAATTTATCCCCTCAAACTCTCCATAGATTTGGATTCCCAGTATACAAAATCCTGCAAATGTGGTGTTAAAGTACATTACACAAAAACAAAGGAAACCAATTAAAATGTGTAACACTGTCAACATCAAATTTATGTTTTAATTCCTGCTGATTCTAATAACATCACCAATTATTAACACTGAAAGAGTTTTAGAAATCTAATTTATATTTTATCATTTATGGGCATGATTCCCTTTTTTTCCTTCACCTTCCTGTCAGCTTGGATCCTATATGAAGACAGGCTGCTTTCTTGACTCTAATCCTCTTTTTCCTATGCTCATGAATAGCAATGGTGATTCTTACTGGCAAAACTGAAAAAGGCTGAATATGAAAATGTTTTTTTTTCATCTAATGCTTATATTACAATGATTGTTTCTGGAACTTCTTGCTACTTCTTGCTTTAATTTCCTTTACAAAAATAGCATAGGACACCTTGGCTAAAAGAATAATATTATTAACAATAATAGGCTAAGAGGGATTTTAAATCTTTACCCAAAGAGCTGTAGATTTGGGTCACATAGGAGATTATCATTTCATGTAATGCTAGAGAGAAACTGTAATTTTGACATTTTAATAATTAGTTCTTTTTATTTTAACTGAGAATTTGCCTATTACTTCTTCTCCCCTCAAGCCTAGTACAAAGAAAATCATCATCCTTCTCATAATTTCGTTAATGAAATTCATTGTTTATGCTGGGATTTACTTCTAAGTCATAAAAATATAAGCAAAAAGTAGCAAGCTTTAGAAGGAAGCCTGTTTCTACAGCAAATTTTTCCTCCTCACTGAAATCTTAGGGCAGGAAAGAAATTACCTTCAAGTCTAAAGATGTCTCTTAAGAGAGTCAGTGGAGTGTATCAGAAATAGCACAGACTGTGAGTCCTGATGTATTTCCTAATAGTAGCTATGTCATTCACTTTTGGAGGGGAAATCACCAGACTTTTTAGACCTCAATTTTTCCCTCTACAAAGCAGAAGTATTTGATTAGAATACTTTCTAAGAACCTTCCTAGTTCTAACATCAGTTGATATTGTTGCCTTTTTTTAATTGCTACAGAATTCTTAGAGAAATATATTTATATAAATGACAATGAATATAACCCTGATATATCACTGCCTCTTAAGGAACCTGTAAAAACTTGCAAAATTTCTGTGAGTGAATAGATAACTGGAAGGAAATAAGGGTAATACTGAACATCTGAAAAGGTTAGAACAGAAGTTAACCAAAAATCAACATTGAAAATGAAGATTTAAAGGGTCAAACTCTTCTAATATGCTAAGATTAGTCTTTTACACAGGGCATTTGGGTGGTGCAGTGGATAGTGCACTGGGCCTGGAGTCAGAAAGACCTGAATTCAAATCCAACTTCAGATATTTACTGGAAAATTATCTGTAGAAGGAAATGGCAAGCTACTTCTACATCTTTGCCAAGGAAATCACAAATTGGGTTGCAAACAGTAGGGCACACCTGAAAAATGAATAAATGACTGCAGTCATACACAGAGCCCAGTTTGCTGATAAATGAAAAAGAAATTGGTCAGGTAAGTGAAATAATTTTGAACATTACAAATATGTCTGCTCTTATTCCTAGAATTCTACTCATGAATAGCTACTCATTTATTTCTATTGAACATTTTTCTTTCTCTTTGTTTTCCCTTTAAAATACATTTTTCCTGAGGAAGAGAATATTAAATTCTTAATAATAAAAATGACAACTGTTTGATTTACTTGGATTTTAAGGGTTACAAAGAATTTCATGTAAATTATTTTGCTTGATCATATCCTAGCATGGAATGCATTTCTCACATTGTTTTCTTCCAGATCACTACTGAAAACCTGGATTGAGAGAATCAAATAGATGGACAAATAGATAGGCAGATAGATATAAATAGGTCATTTTTTTAAGTGCCAAGGATGCAAATACAAATAAACGAGACAATCCCTGTTCTCAGGGAGCTTACATTTTAATGGGAGAAGCCAATATATATAGAAGTATTAGAAAGGAGGAGGATGGATGGGAGGAAAAGAGGGAGATTATTATGGAATGGGGAATACTGGCAAGATCACTGGGAAAGTGGATGTTGAGATTAATCCAGGGTTGTGATCCCATTTGAGTTCATCTTGTCTATTCTCAAAGTGATCCTACCTTCCACAATCCTGATAATTCTGTACTGAGTTTGATTAGACAAAAAGTATTTTTATTTTCCTAAGCAAATGTAGCTTGTGCTTTCTAAATCTCCAGAACATAATTATTCCAAATACTTTTTTCTCTTCCTGTTGTTCCTTATCCTTTGCCACATAGAAGGTTTGTGCTAGGCTTTGAGAGAGATACAAAGATTAGAAAGAGCATGACTTGCCCTCATGTGGATAACAGTTCAGTAAGCACAATGGACAGTTCAAATGGAATTACTTGTCTGTCTTTTTTTAAAATAAAACTGATTCAATTAACTAGAAGAAGAAAGTAAGGAAATCTTGATTTACTATTCAGATTAATTGTAGTTCAAACTGTAGGTGCTTTTCAGGGATTTATGGGTTCAGATCTCATATCTCATGAAGTAGTATTCAATTATCTTTTTTTATTATTTGGAATCTGCCCAAATTTTTTGAAAAAGAGAACTGAAATGGATATCTTAGTAGAGAACTAGAAATTATTTGAGGCAATGGTGCCTATTGTGAAAGAAACATATTTAAAAACAATATAAAAACCAGGTGCTTTAGATTGGCTTGATGATGTGATGTGGTCTTTCTTAATTAGTGGAAACTTATCTTTCCACAGGATTATAGAAGTTTCCAACTATAGGTGTTACAGCTACTCATGACACCTTTCCTCTTTATCCAGCCTCTTATGACAATGTTTTGCCTGACTCAATTACACACACAAGCCTAAGAAAGAAATTCATGTAAATTTTGCAATTGCTTTAAAGAGAATAGGGAACTTGAGAATGTCTTCCTTCCTTCCTTCTTCCTTCCTTCTTCCTTCCTTCTTCCTTCCTTCTTCCTTCCTTCCTTTCTTCCTTCTTTCCTTCCTTCCTTCCTTCCTTCCTTCCCTCCTTCCTTCCTTCCTTCCTTCCTTCTTCCTTCCTTCTTCCTTCCTTCCTTCTTCCTTCCTTCCTTCTTCCTTCCTTCCTTCCTTCCTTCCTTCCTTCCTTCCTTCCTTCCTTCCTTCCTTCCTTCCTTCCTTCCTTCCTCCTCCTCCTCCTCCTCCTCCTCCTCCTCTTCCTCCTCTCTCTACTCTTTATTTTAAGGGGGAAAAAGATACTAAGTTCTCTGTCTTACTACCAGATAGACAATCTCAACCACATAGAAGTGAACCACACAAAGTTGCTGTCATAATATGAATAATGATTCCTACCTTTGATGCTTTTTCATCTTTCTTTGCTCAATTCCCAAGCAAATATGCAAACAGAATCACAACCTTTGTAATAGGAAATCTGTCTCCGGGTACTGCTGCTATGCTGTCCCAGTCATCCAACTAGTGATATTGATGGGACTTTAATGATAGAAATTAATTACAGGGTTGAGCTATTTCACCGCCCTGTGCTACCATGTTGTCACATTGCTTTCAGCTTCAGTGCCTCCTGTCACTTGTCCCTCAAGAAAGTTTTGCTTGTAATTGAAGTGTGTATATGTTTATCTTGGCAAAAGTGTGTGTATGCATGAACATGCTTGTATGTTTGTGGGGAAATTCTATGTTGCTGATCATAGCTTATGATGTTCACTTCATGACCATTTAAGCATTTAGATAAAATTTAACTTTACAAAGCTCATCAATCCTTTTCTGGTAGCCTTTAATCATAACTGACCTACATAGTGCTTTCAATTCAAGACTTATAGGGTTTGTTCTTTGCATTTGTTTTGCAAAATGAAAACAACTGTAATTATTTACAAATTGTTCTATTTAGATGAGACTTACTCTATTGTTTTTAAATGTTAGATGAGGTTACTTTTAAAGTGCAAAATATCATTCTTTGGATAATTACTGGTGTTTTTTATTAAGAAGAAACACTCTTTATGGGTAAAAAGGGACCTTGCAGTACATATCATCAGGGAATAAGAAATAGGATATAAGGCAGTGCAAGTAAATGAAGCAGATCTTACCAGGAGCATGGGGACAAGTGTTTCAAGTCAGTGTCCCTGAATTGAGAATTATATGGAATTTAAATGACAACCTTAATTTCATTTGGTAGCTAGATAGTTTCACTGACTTAAAGAATTTTAGGACAGTTCCAAAAGACTCATGATGGAAAACACTGTCCACATCCAAAGAAAGAACTATGGAGTCTGAATGCCGATTGAAGCATGTTATTTCCTCTTTATTTTTCTTTCTCATGGTTTCTCCCATTTATTCTATTTTTTTCTTTACAATATGACTATTGTGAAAATATGTTGAATAAGACTGTATATGTAGAGCCTTTATCAGTTTACATGCTCTCTTGAAGATGGGGGAGGGACAGAGGGAGGTGGAGAAAATTTAGAACTCAAAAGCTTATGAAAGTGAATGTTGAAAATTAAAAGTAAATAAATTACTTTCAAGAAAAAAAGAATTTTGGGGCAGTGAAAGGTCTTAAGCAGTTTTCTGAGGCTCAAATTAGATGTAGAATGTAAAGCACTTTGCAAACCTTAAAGTTCTCTACAATTGCCATTTATTTTATTAATAATAATGTTAATAAGCTTCTGGTTACCATACCTCCAGTTTGATGATGACTTAATTTCCTGAGCCTTATTTTGCACTACTGCTGACCTCAAGCATTATTTGTAGAACAATGAAAGCATATGTTAGTAAGTGTTTAACTGCTGGACTCTCCAGAAAAAAAACAAGATGGATAGATTTAAATCTATCTTTTTATTTATTTTGCTTTTTGGAGGGCAATTGCAGTTAAGTGACTTGCCCAAAGTCTCAAAGTCTCACACACACACACATATGCACGCATGCACACACACGTGCGCGCACGCACACCTAGTAAATGTGTCAAATGTCTGAGGCTGGATTTGAACTCAGGTCCTCCTGTCTCCAGGGCAGGTGCTCTATTCAGTGTGCCACTTTTCTGCCCCTACACACTTAAGGTTAATCTGCATTATTAATACTTCCTTAAGTCTAGAAGTCAACAAAATAAAGATCATCTTGTCTAAGGCCTTCATCTCCAGTATATCTTCATTTACACTCCCACCCCCATGGCAGAACATCATACCCTTCCTCTTATTCTCTTTACTCATTTTGTCCTCTCCCTTTTTCTTCATGCCTCTCTTCTTGGTGGTCTGCTTCACTCCTCCACTCTTTACGCTCACAACTACCTACACCTAGGAATCTATCTGACCTTGTGGCTATGGCCATCTTAACCTCATTTTTGGTCTTGCTGCAGATTTCTGACTTAACAAAAGTGGTATTAGAGGGTAGAATGGTAGTGTGGGAAGAAAAATTGAACTTGTACTCTGTAGCTCTGGGTTCACATCTGGTAAACTGGCATCAGATTTCAAAATCTCAGTCCCAAAAGAGATCATTCACAATAGCTTCCTATCTCTCTTCCCTTGGGAAGAAGGCCCTGATACAGCTACTCATCTGTCCCCATTTACCTCTAGCATCTAGTGGAATTATAGCCTCTCATATTATCATAAAGATCTCCATCCCTTTCCCAGTGTTCATACACACACCTACACACACACTCACACACACACACACACACACACACACACACACACACACACACTCCAATATATCCTGCAGGAAGTCTCTAGGATGAGGTTACAGTTTTCTGGATTTGCCTCCAATTTTTTTTTTTGGCCAGTGAGGAAACTAAGGGCCAGAAAGGTTGTGTGACTTTTCGGGTTACACAGCTACTTTGGCTATGGGGTGGTAGAAAGAGTACTTAGCTTGGAAAAAGATCTAGATAAGAATGCTATCTGTTTTACTTACTAGCTGGTTAACTCTTAGGCACTTTACCTTCCTTAGACTCTGTTACCTATTCTAATAGGGAGCCCAATTGCTAACCATTTATCTATTCTAATACAATGATTCAAAACATACGGATAGTATACTTCTGGATAAGAATGAAGGAATAGAGACTTCCGGGGGAGGAGCCAAGATGGTGGCATAGAAGCAGCAAGGTCCCACAGCTCCCACACAGCCACCCTAAATACCCATAAAATATGACTCTGGACAAAGTCTAGGACTCTCAAACTCACAAAAATATAGAAAACACATCTCTTACAGAAGGCAGCTTGGCAGCAGGGGATCATCTTGGCAGCCTGAAATCAAAACACGGCTAGGCCCCAGGGTATTCAGGAGGAGCAGAGCCGAGCCACACGGCAGGCAGTCTACAAGAGAGAAGATCTACAGCCTCCAGCAACACCACATCTACCAAGGTGTGAAAAATAGGGATTAGAGAAAGGCAGCTCTGGCAGGAAGGGCTCATTCCACAGGCCTGCAGGCAGGGAGCCGAGACCAGCCCAGCCTGAAACTGCCATGTGGCCAGGGCATCCAGGAGGAGCTGAGCCTCTGAAGCCACAGTGTAAGTCTACTTCAGAGAAGATCTAAAGCACCAAGAGCAATCTTCACATCTACTGAGCCAGGATTAGAGGTCAGTGAAAGTGAGTGAAGCTTTCAAGTAAAATTTGGGGGAGGAAAAGCAGTTTCAGCCAATCTACCCCCAGGGCAAGGAAGCAGTGGGGGAAGGGCAAGAACTGCTTCAGAGCCCCTGGCCTGCAGATCCCGCAGGGAGCTGAGTCAATTGATCAGGGCCAAGTGCTCTTGCATTGAGCAGCCTGGATCTGGATCATGGTCTCGGGTGGTGGTCCTGGGGAGCACTTTCAGCAAGCCAAAGCTGGGGGAAG
>CM053593.1:275477669-275561637 GCA_028646575.1 Pseudocheirus occidentalis
GTAACTTTGTAAGTATGATCTTACTGAACACTTCTACCAGAAATTTGATGGATCATCATGAAGCAAAGCTTATACAGGGCTATTGTTTGCACATAAATATGAAAATGTGCTGACATGGCTTAGCAGATTTCTAGGACTTGGAGGAATTTTCCACATCTGGTATGAACACTCCCTTCAAAGATTCATGACCCTATATGGGGTTTTCTTAGCCAAAATACTGGAGTGGTTTGTCATTTTCTTCTTCAGTGGATTAAGACAAACAGAAGTTGAGTGACTTGCCCAGAGTAACACAGACAATGAGTTTCTGACACCAGATTTGAATTCCCACTGAACCATCGAGCTGTCTCAAAAAATTAGTGTGCCTTCTATTGTTGTTATTGTTTTTGTTGTCATTATTATTATTATTAGACGAGGTCTTTGATTTTATTGTTGTATAGAACTTCAGGTATGGAAAATCTCTTCAATGTGGCAAGTTGGCAACTCATCTCTAATTTAGAGAGAGTAGTGAGGGCCATGATTTGAAGAGTCCCCTGGAGCCCTTGGAGATTAAGTGCTGGCCCATGTTGAAACAGCTAGTATACTTTGGGAGGTAGGACTGGATCTCACCTTTTTTATTCCGCCATCAATACTCTTTCTACTATATCATGCTGCTTCTCTTGTTATTATTGCTATTCAGTGTGCATAGAATATTCAGGGAGGACTAGCATCTCTGCTGTGAGGGCTCATTGGGCCCTTTTCATGGCTGTTTATTTACCTGTGGTACCCACCTGCCACCCTACTCTCACCTGTACCTCCAAGAATCTGTAGCACATGCAGCAGTCACACCTGAGTAAAATCATCTTGGCATAAGGGCATAAAGACATAAATCAGCTTGAGGGTAATCAAAAGGCCTCTGCTGAGTTGAGGGATGTCTACTCCCAAACACGTGAAACTTTCTCCCATGGAATGGGCAACTGAGAGTGATTTGTTCCAAAGGCTATGAACATGGCTGAAGCAGGCCGTGTGGAGCACTTAGAGCTTGGTCAGATGTTAAAGATGACAAGGTTCTCTCTTGTGGACAGGGCCATTGCCAGTAGTCTTGATGTTTTTGTCTTGTCACTGGACTTTGATGACTCTGGAAGAGAGAGTGAGGCTGACAAGTTTGAGCAACTTTGCCTCACTTAAATCTAATTCATGCATGATTAAAGATAAAATGAAGGGGATAGGGGTGGCTAGGTGCACAGTGAATAGAGCTCCAGCCCTGGAATCAGGAAGAGCTGAATTCAAGTCAGGCCTCAAACACTTAACACTTTCTAACTATGTGACCTCGGACAAGTCATTTAACCTTAATTACCCTGCCTTCCCCATCCAAAAAGCAAATAAAATAAAATAAAATAAAATTAAGGATGAACAACATTATTGCTGCTTACAATAGGATCTTAAATTTATACAGTGTTGCATAAACTAATACAAATTACAGCACCTTCTGGATACTTGAGGGTAACAGAAGTCTACTTTGCAGTTATCTTAGGTTGTATGACTCTTATCTTCATTTCATATGATTCTTGACTATGTCCTCCCACAAATTCACTGAAGAAGGTATGTCCAATTGACTGGGGTTGTCTTGTTTTGATTTTGCATTTGTTGTAAATCCTCTGGAACTGTTCTCCTAATTCCCCATTGGTATTAGTAGTTGCCTAGAGTTCAGATACTACTCTTCCCCTTCAGGTGATTAGAGGGATTAGGGGTGTAGAATAAATTGTGTCTTTCTAAAATTATGACTCACAAGTATGCTTCACTCCTGCCTATAAGTTAATAACAATTAGTCAGGTAGACTTAATTGGCTTTTAGAAATGGATGTTTAGAAAGATGCTATAAAAAGACAGGTAAGAACCCCCCCCAAAAAAATACAACCAAGGAAAGTGGGTTCAGGATTAGAAAGCACAAAATTCTGGCTATTCTTTGGTTAGCATGCTCAGGATCTTGTCCACAATTTTTTTCTCAGTTCAGCATAAGGCAAGTTTCCCTTCCTCCATGCATTTAATGTGTTCCTTACTCCTAGTTTCTGATGAAAACAGAGTAATCTGTTCTGGGGAAGATGCTAGGTCTCAGATGCCAGTGGGAAACTCTCAAATTCTTTAACCCCTCAAAGTTCATAAGTTGCTTTTTTGTGAGTGGGAAGAGGGAAAATTCAGGTGTGTTTGTCTCTTCCCTAGTCTCTATTTCCTTCCCTCTGTCATTCTTAGGGACTTGGTTGGAATGGTTCCCACTAATAAGCTTCAGGCAGTTAAATTCCTGGCTTCTAAGCTGGCTTGCTATTTTATACAAAACCTATAGAGCATGACCAAGTATCTTTGATCCAATCCAAATATAGTTCCTAGGCAATGTCACTCTACTTCCTGAAATTACTTTCAAGAAATTCTAAATTGATCAATGACTTTTCATACCTAACACAAAACCCTTAATTGATTGATTTAATAGAAGAGTCCAGATCTTGTTCACACCTAGTTCACACTTCTGATTGACTAATGAGATTGAGATGTATTCTGTAATGATAAAAGAAATGGATGCTAAGTGAGGTGGAATGATTGTTTCATTGGCTTAATCAACTTCTGTCCTTCTATATGGATACAATCAGAGTGCTCTGGCTGTCCCTTGGTTGTCTCTTACCCTCTCTGAATAACTAGCCCTTTTTTCCAGTAATACATTTCTTTGATGTTATCCTTAGGTCACTTTTCCTACCTGATGATACCTCATTTCTCATGTGTGGTAGTCTGATTTTGCCTACCACAGGACTTTTCATTGCTTTTGGGGTGATGATGTATTGTGATTTGCAAAGTTCTAAGGAAGATTTCAAGTTAATAAGATAACAGATCATCTTTCCCATCTCTCAAGATGGCATACAAAAAGCCACCCAAGGAAAAGAAAATCAAAAGGGAAAAAAAAGAGAACAAAAAAGGAATATTGGTAGATACTCCAGGTCTGTAATATATTCCCAGACAGCCATGTACAAGTAGAAATATGCTGCCTCCATAATCCAGATTGAAAGGAAGAATAAAGAAAAAGTGCCTGCTACTATCTCAAAGCCTATTGGTGGTGATAAGAATGGAGGAATTTCAAGTGGTAAAGATTTGAAAAATGCCTGGGTATTGAACCTAGTGAGGATGTGTCTAGAAAGCTGCTAAGTCATGGCAAAAAGCCCTTCAGCCAGCATGTGAGGAGACTTCGAGCTAGCATGACCCTCGGCACTGTTCTGGTCATTCTCACTGTCCACCAACAGGGGAAAACGAGTGGTTTTCCTGAGACAGTAGGGTAGTGGCTTGCTATTGGTGACTGGACCTCTGACCATCAACCGTGTTTCTCTGAGGACTCATCAGAAATTTGTCATTGCCACCTCTACCAGGGTTAACCTTTCAGGTGTGAAAATTCCAAATCATTTTACAGATGTTAACTTCAAGGAGAAGAGATTCTGTAAATCTAGACACCAAGAAGGAGATATTTTTGACATAGAAAAAGAGAAATATGAGATTATGGAGCAGCACAAGGCTTATCAGAAAACAGTAGACTCTCAGATCCTGCCCCAAATCAAGGAAATTCCTCAGCTCCATGGCTACCTGCATTCTGTCTTCTCTCTCTCCAATGGAGTTTATCCTCACAAACTGGTGTTTTACATGTCTTGCACAAAACACTTATTAAAATATTTGCAATAGCTAAAAAAAAATAGCAGATCGTTGGAATACTGGAGCACAATTAGTAAAGCACCTCCTTTACAGTAACTATGTAATAATGTAATCATTATTTCTGTTTTACCTATGAGGAAATGAAGAACAAGAGAAGCTAAATCATAGGATAGATTTAGAACTGAGAGTGAACATAGAGGACATCAAGTCAAAGACACTAATTGTATAATTCAGGAAACTGATGTAGAGGTGTGACTTGTTCAGGATAACCCGGCTCCTATGTAAGTCAGTATTTGAACCCGGGCTTCTTGACGCAAAGTCCAGAATTTTATCCACTATACCAACTAGTTTGCCCCCACTGCGGTAATTCACTAGTTACCTCAAATTTGCAGGTCTTGTAAATAGTAGAGCTGGGTCTAACTTCTAGTTCAATGTGCTTTGCCCCTCACCCCCACTACATTTCAATAATAAAAAGCAATGAACAAAGTGATCATTTCATCTATCCTTTTCCCAGAGGAAAGAGCTTTCTGAAGGATACAGGTAGTCATGAAAGCTTCATCTGTGGTGCTGATGAGGGTGTCAACCCAAAAAGTATCTTTAAATGTGAATCTATGTCAATCATTCATACAAAATATTTTAATGAAACTATTGATAATCACAAAAACATTTTCCAGGTCAAAATAGTGTGCTGCTGGTGGGTGGACCCTTCTCCACATTGGAAATGTTTGATCTCGTGACCCAGCATTTCAAGGCTCTGATTAAGTTGTGGTGCTTGCTGGAAATAGCCTGAGGGAGTATCTTACCCTCTCCGCTTAAGTTATTAGTGCTTAACTAAAGCACTTAGTAAAATTACTGTATTGACATAGCCATCAATTTCATTTATAAAGAGTTGCTCTGGTGGGTTTGTCTCCCTGTCAATCAGCCCTAGCCACTAGACAATTAGGTAAGGAGCAAAAGAGTCTAGATGAGAGGGAACAAAATAGTGAAATCCAGTTATTGAATGTGACCACATTCTCTTTGGAATAAGAACCTTTTTCAGTGACTAAATCACTCATTTCACCATTATTCCTCCTTAAAAAAAAATTAGGGGCAGTTACGTTGACAAAGATTTCCATACAGTTCCAAGTAACTCGTATTTGGGAACTCTGCCTAGCTGATTGCTCTGAGAGAGCTGAGCATCTCTAAAGAAGGTGATAGATAGTAGTTTATAGGAAACCATTCATTGTCGCCATATGAAAGATGAACAATCTAGATGGACTATTTCTGTTCCTTTGTATTGATTCCTCCCATTTCAACTTCAATATGTTTATCAAGATTTTAGAAAAACTTTAGCCATCTAGAAATCAGGTCTCTAGTAACCTTAGACATCAGAATAATGTCAAAATCAGAAATAATAATAATGATAAAAAGAGAGTCCTCTGCTAAAAAAGAAAATCGAGCAATTGAGAGCAATGACAACATCCAAGAAGAGGCTAAAGCACTTCAATTTTATACTCACTATGAGACTGATTGTCTGATGAGGTAGACAAAAAGAGAGGAATGTTCTCATTTTTCTTATGTGAAAGCAACAGGGCAGAGAGGGAAGATAAGGGAAAAAGGGCATAGAAGGAATTCAATTAAATTTAACTAGCATTAATTTAGTACCTACCAAGTACTAGGAATTATACTAGCAACTGGTGATACAAAGACAAAACAAACAAAACTGTTCTTACCCTCAAGAGGCTTACATTTTAAGGGACATCTATATCTATTTGTAAACTAGTTAAAATGCATAAAAATATGCAAAACAAATAAAAAGTACATACAAAGTAGTTTTTAAAGGGAGGGAAGCTAATTAGAACAAAATACAATCTATTAAAAATAGAATAGCGGTGACAAAAAACTCAATAGGAATTTATGGTAGATAGATGACTCAAGGTTGATCAGTAAGAGTGGAAAGAGCAGTAAGTGGTGACCAGAGGAGGGAGCTTTAGTTTGAGCCAATCAATCATTCAGAATCCTGGGATTCTGAATTGAGCTATGTGGTAATTAGTTGTCAAACCCTTCACCATAGCCCTGGAAATGTCTCTGATTTCATTATCAATCCTTGAGAATAGGTCAAAAACAGAATGAGGAGAGGAATATATGTAGACAAATAAAGAGTCCCTGGTGTGGCCTAATATTAAAGGTAGGAGTTGGTGGCGTACTTGGGAAGTGGCCTCCAATTCTCAACCACATCTCCTTTTCCCTTGAGCTCACTCAAATATTTTATAGATTATCTCAAATAGTGTGGACCAAAAGGGTCTTAATTCCTATGCTGATGGCTCTTATGGAAGTGAGTCAAAAAGATGAGGAATCCTTAGACCTACATAATGGTCAGAAGACAAGAATAGATATTTAAATTGGTAAGAGTAGCTGTGAAAGTTAGCAACTAGGATTAGAATGAGTGACAAATATTAGAAATAACAAAAGAGGTGCTGAGCACTTGACACTTTGATGGCAGAGGAGGAGGGGAACCAGTGAGTGAAAGATCAAAGACAGAACAACAGTGCAGCACATTTTTTTTAAGAGGGGGTGGTAACTAATTGCTGCCTATACCTCAGTAGGACTTGAAGTGACAGGGCTTAGAGGTTAAAACCTTGGTTATTTGAAAGCCTCTTTTTATCCAGAACATCATTTATCTCCCCAAATGTCAACTAAAGTGAGGTCTTATTGTGTATCTTTGCATTTTCCCCCTTGAGCATAACTGATATAATTATGAATCTCTTAAAACATACATACACATGAAATATAATCTTTTATCATTTCTCCTGGTATTTCCTACTACTTCTTTGTGCAAATCAAGCAATCATATACTTTACAGCAAATTTTTCTTCCTCCCAAATTAAGTTCAGTGAATCCCACTTGGCTAATTTGCATCATTACTTTTGTCTTGCCAACACATAGACAGAGACAGCTATCCAAATCAGTCAGCTTCTGAAGGTAAATTGCTGAACTCTAATAATGGGTTATAGTTTTAATACAATAAAAATTTGTGGAAAAAGAGAATTTAATTGGCAGTTTACTGGTACTGGCAATTACTCCCTTCTGTCCTCCTATTCGGGTTATTTATTTATCAAGTGCTACTATCTAAGTCATCTAATTTGTTTTGACATTTCAGTTTCTAAGACTTTCAATAGTACTGATGGTTATGGAAGTTACTCTTCTTACAGTAAAAAAAATTCTCCCTTGGGAGTTCTTGCTGCATTTCTGTGAGGTGGGCAGGTGCTTATCATAACTGCTCCACAAGTGAAAGCAGTAATAGGTATTGAAGTTATTTGTCCAATGATACATTGTAAATCAAAGATAAAAATGAAGGTTGAACTCAATGTCTCAGGGTTTCCCTTGAATTCTTTTTGTGTGTGTCCTGCTTTGACTTGGTATTCTGGAAAATATTCCAATACCCCAATGGAGCTTCATTCTCATCAATGAGGACAGTTTTTCTGATGATATAGATTGTAAACCATCCATGGTTGACAATCATGCATGACTATATACTATAGTATACTCCTATAAATTCACCATAGGGTTTGGATGTGGGGAGGTGGGTGGTATTACTTGAAATTTCTTTAAGATTTCTTTATGGAGGGTAGTGGGAGATCCAGTCACCCCTTGAACATTGGGCTACATTTCCTTGCTCCTGTTATGTGGCTGATCCATCATTGTGGTTATACATTCTCTGATGGTCCTTTATGCTGGTATGTGATCCTTTATTAACAACTTATAGGGATTCTCTGTTATAAAAAAGGAAGCATGAAGTTCAGTTTTGGAAAGTGAGATAACTGTTATGAGCTACAGAGTTCTCTTAGCAACATTATTCCGTATAATTATTTCTTTACCTCTGTAGTTTACATGAATGCTCATTCATTGAGATTCTAGGGATAAAAAACAACCCCAAAATGGGCTATGGGTGACCCCCACTACCTAAACTTGCTCTGACAATGCTATATTGGTATACTGGGAAAAACATGATTGTGAGTAAACAAACAGAGACGCAAAACCAAACCAAAACCAAACAGCTGTAGGGTAGTAGGGTAAGCTAAGCTCTGCCACACAACAATGACATGGGTTTATTCTCCTGGTGCTCTGATAGAGGCCTCCCAGGAAAGAGGCCCTCTATTGACTACATTTCGAGTCTGGTGTTTTTCAGAAACTATTAATTGTATCTGACCCTCTTTGCCCAGAGGAACAGCATGACTGATTTTTATCAAATGCTTTCCAGAAATATTGGTAAATGATTCCCCTGTTTTACTAGTTTAGTAACCCTGTAAAAAAGGAAACCAAAGTTAGTTTGCTATGACCCCTTCTTGTTAATACCATACTGGCTCTTAAAGATCACTGCTTGCCTTTCTTAATGCTTGCCAACCATTCCTTTAATAAGAACAACTGAATAGAATGACTTGAGTCATCATGAAAAATTGGTCTCTTTTGTGTGCTCTCTAGTGCAACAAGACAGAATGCTTAGAAGCTACTTGAAGGTTTAATGCTTATTGCCTGAGGAGAGAAATTCATTTACACTGAATTTCAGATTAGGAAGTTTAAGTGTCTTTCTCCAGTGTCCATGAATTTATTATGTTTTTGAAAGCATTTGGTCAGAATACATAGGTAAAAAGGATGTAGATTTAGGTTTAGGAATTTTAAAAATAAGCATTTGACTTATAGAAGTTATTTGTATGACATAGAGTCTACAGTAGAGAGATATTAAAAGTAATTATTAAAACAATGACCTCTTTTCTGAAAATGAAAAAAAAAATCGGGAGCTATATGTGCCAAGCACTAACCTGCAGAGAATAAGGCATTCACTTCAAAGGGAAATGTATGTATCAATATTTCTTTTTGATTTCCTTTGTCATTAATGCAATTTTTTTCTGCCTTGGATTTGTGTCACGACTATGTTACCCAATACCTGTATGAGTTGGGCTAGTCACTTTATCTCTCTGAGCCTGAATTTCCTTCATCAAATGCTTTCAATGAGCATTTGTAGAACCCACTACACATTGTTGTTGTTGTGGGGGAAGCTGCTATTCATGAGGTATGGAGTTGGGGCGGAGGGGGGGGGGACTGGTAAATGTTTATCAGCTTGTCTGGATGGATGGATGGATGGATGGGAATATTCATTACACACTTTTAGTTTAGTCTGCCTTATTAACATTTTCTCAATCATTTCTTAAGCCTAGACAATCAACACAAACAATAAATCAAGATCTGATTTGTAGTATTTGCCAATTTGAGATGAAAATATTCACTTTGATCAGCTCTCAAGATCATGATAGAGATGGTCTCAGTATACCTCTAAGTAGAGTGCTGTGTGAATGCTCTTATTAAGTACAAAATACATAATTAAATATATTACCAGTCAGAAGGAAGAGAGATCCATGTTGACTTAAATGGTATCACATTTGTACTAGAGTTATGGAGGGATCCCCTTCCCACTTCATAATAGGGGCAGATAACTTTTGACTATTGTTGTTGGCCATGGTGACTCCTGGAGGGCAGGGGCTGTCTTTTGCTTCTTTTTGTATACCCCGTGCTTAGGATAGTGCCTAGCACATAGTAGGCACTTAAAAATGTTTATTCAGTAACTTATTGACTGCTATCAGTTAAAGAAATTGTTGAGAGAGAGAAAAAAAGGGGTGTGTGTGGAGGTATGGGATGGTACATAAGATACTGTAAATGTCTCAACAAGGCTTGAATACCTCATAATGAATTGCAATCATGCTATGATTCTTCATTGCTTAGCATGTGTGAGAATAAAATGACGTGTTCCATACTTTATTGATATTTATACTCCAGTTAATTTTTTATTTCTTCACCTATCCTTGGTTGGACTACTTGGGCCAGAACCAAAAATGGAATTGTTTCCTAGAGGTGGAGTGGAATTGAAGAAATCTAAGGTAGAAGCAGAATTGAATCACTGGAAACCTATTTCTGCTATTCAGGAGGAGGTGGGCAATCCCAGGCTAACAAGGCAAGGTAAATCTCTTGGGTAGATAAAAGATAAATTATCAAACATCACTATCATTTAAATCCTCAGTCTACCAGTGGCTGGCCGGTTATTTTGCTAGATTTGGATTACCAAGGACAGCTTGACAGAAGAGTGATCCTCAGGTAGGCCTTGATATGCCTGTGATTTTACCTTCATGTTCAATGGTGCAACTCATTTTATTTGTTACATACTCTGGCTATTTGCATCAGGGGCCAGTTCTACAGCTCTCTTTACATTGGCCAAATATGACTCTCTCAGTGCAACATTTTTGTGAGTGCTGGAAAAATTTTAGCAAATCAGAAACAGTATGAAGCCATGCTAAACTCTATAATGCAATCAGAAAGGAGTCCATCTAGCAAGATATTTAGCAGTATTAATTAATGCTGATGTCATCTGGGCTAACATGCTCTATTTAGTATTTGCAGTTACACATATAATCAGTAGGGAATCCTTGTGGGTAGAAGTCACAAAGAGGCAAATATCAGCTCATCATGAAGATAAAATCCTTAAAAATTTGAAGGAGTGGACAAAAGTGGACTAAGCTTTAATTCTGACATTCTACAGTTCCACATGCAGCTTTATATACACATTAGTGAAAACAGATTCAAGTACAGAAATCTGACAGTTGAAATAGTTATATTTGCAATAGATCTTAGAGAATTTCTGATATCTAAACTAAAAAAGGATAATACGTGAAGCACAATGCAATCTAGTAACCCTTTATTAAGCACCTACTAGGTGCAAGGCATTGTGCTAAGTTCTGAGGAGAGGCAGTACAAGGAAAAACAGCACTGCTCTCAAGGAGATGACATTCTACTCAGATCAGGACAATTTGTAAAGAAATATGAAAATGCAAGCAAAGGGAGGAAAAGTCAGGAATACAAGGCTACAATATACTCCTGTAGGAAATGGGAGAAAAATCACAGTGTGTTAGCATCCTCTAGCCAACACAACAATTGTTCGTTAGGAAAATTCTGAGGGATGGGATGTTGCAATAAAGTTAAAACAATTTCCATACTGTGATGTCTCTCAATCCCTTTTTTCTCTTAAGGAATTCATGCCCTGAGAAGACTTACAACACTTGATGGTTACAATAAATCTTAAATACTAAAATGGGCTATTGAGTATGTATGTGAACTAAGAAGACCCAAGGAAAGCTTCAAAAAGAAACCAAAAGTTCACTTAAAAAGTTTTGTTTGGTGAAGAATTCAGAAGAGAAGCATTTAACAGAAAAGTTTTAGGACAAGATATGATTCAGGCAAAGACATCTATACTTACTGGTTTAACCTTGCTGAAGAATATTTTATAACCATTAGTAGAGAGACGTTAAATTGAATACACTACAGAGAACATCATAGCTATTGACTTAAAATGCAAAATGAGGATAGCTATAGCCTTCCCTGTAGGGTGAACAGATTTTAAATTTCCTCCAGTGTATGAAGACTGATTTTCAGGTGGTTCTGTCTGAGGAGAAGACATGGAATGAAGACCATAACTGAGGCAAAGGAGATTACTGAAAAAGCAGTTTGACCATAGAGACTGGAAATTCTGTTGCTTTTCTTCCTTATGGGAGAGGCTTATCAATCACAGCATCCCCAGTGCTTTGATGAAGGCAGCACAAAATGTTGGTAAATGAGCTTCAATTACTGCATCACAGATTAGATGACTGAAAGTAGTCAGAGTTACTGACCCATTAGAGCACAGACAAACACCTCTCAGCGAGCTATGGAGAACATGACCTTATAGAAAGTAGCAAAGAATAATATCTAATGAAGAGCATGTCTAGAAGAAAGCATTTTGGTGAAATCAGCAGAAGACATGAGTAGCTTTATAGTATCAGGACCATGAGTAGCACATGTGTTTAGATACTCATCCTCTCACATGCTTATGTTCATGTGTACCTCCTATTCTGATTGGCCACACTTAATTGAAGAAGACTTTTTCCACTGAGAGTGTATTTTTGTGAGAATGATATCAAAATTCATGGAAGATATGTTCTGTTTTTATTTCATTTATATTGTTTTTCAATTAAAATTTCATTAAAAGATGGAATATATTCATGGGGGCTCATGAACTGAGATTTAGAGAACATTTACCTGCAAAATACATAGAATCTGGGGTGGCTTCCAGTGAGAAAAACAGTCTATAAATTATTATTATTATTATAATCATTGGTAGTAGTAGTAGTAGTAACAATACACTAACATTTATACAATGCTTTAATGGACACATGGTACCCTAAATATCTTTTCATTCAATTCCCACAACCATCTAAGATAGTTGCCATTATTATCCTAATTTTAAAGATAAGGAAACTGAGGGTGAGGAGTAAAGTGACTTGATTACATGTTGTTTCCTCCATTAGATTGTGAGCTCTTAGGGGACAGAGAAAGTCTTTCACTTCTGTTTGTATACCCAGCAGTTCTCACAGTGCTTGACAGAGAGTAGGTGCTTAATAAGTGACAATAAGATTCATTGGCTGCCCAGGTTCAAACAGTTGCAGGTATGGTATAATATTTTCAGTCTTAATTTCATAGGTAACTTCAAGTACATGTAAATTAATGGGGAAGTGGGTGTCTGAAAGCTTGCAAGTGTATATCAACACATAGAAATAGTACCAGCTGTGTTTAATAGGTACATATTACAAATTATCTCTAAAATTTCATAAAATTCCATGCCTTTAAAAACCTTCAGAAGTATAGATTGGCTAAAATATTTTTGGTTAATAAATTAATTTATTTTTAGTTTTCAACATTCATTTCCACAAGATTTTGAGTACCAACTTTTCTCCCCAGCTCTCCTCTGCCCACATCCTAAGATGGCTTACATTCTGATTACCTCTTCCATGAGTTTGCCCTTCTCTTCTATCACTTCCTTGTTCTTTTCACCCTTATTTTTGTAGGGAAAGATCAATTTCTTTTTTTTAGTTTGTTATTTAATAAATTTACTTTTTTTTTAGTTTTTAGCATTCACTTCCGCAAGATTTTGAGTTACAAATTTTCTTCCTGTCTCTCCCCTATACCCAACCCAATATAACAAACAAACTGAACACCCGTTCCCCCAGTCTGTTCTCTCTTATGTCCTTACCTATCCCCCCATACTTTCTTGTATGGAAAGATGGATTTCTATACCCTGTTGCTTGTATATCTTATTTCCCAGTTGCATGTAAAAATACAATATTTAACATTTTTTTAAACTTTGATTTCCAAATCCTTTCCTTTCTTCCTTCCTCACCCACCCCCACTGAGAAGCCGAGATATTCAATATAGATTGTACATTGTGTAGTTACACAAAACATTTCCATTTTAGTTATATTGTGAAAGACTAATTATATTTCCCTTCATCCTATCCCACCCCCATTTTTTCTGTTTTCTTCTTTGATCCTGTCCCTTTTCAAAAGTATTTGCTTCTAACTACCCTCTCCCTCAATCTGCCCTCCCTTCTCTCATCCCCCTCTTGTCCCCTTCCCCACTACTTTCCTGTATGGTAGGATACTCAATTGAGTATGTATGTTATTACCTCCTTAAGCCAAATCCAATGAGAGTAAGTTTGACTCATTCCTTTTCACCTTTTTCCTCTTCCCCTCCAGTGTAAGATATTTTTTGCTTCTTTTATGTGAGATAATTTGCCCTGTTCTGTCTTTCCCTTTCTCTTTCTCCCAATATATTCCTATCACCCCTTAATTTTATTTTTTAGATACCATCCCTTCACATTCAACTCATCCTCTGCCCTCTGTCTATATACATGTACACACATATACACATGCATGCATACATACATATACCCTCCTATAATACATATATATGTATGTGTTCACATATATATGTATATATTCCCTTCAACTGTCCTCATAATGAAAAAAGTCTCATGAGTTACAATTATCATTTTTCCATGTAGGAATGTAAATAGTTCAACTTTAATAAGTTCTTTGTGATTTCTTTTTCCTCTTTACCTTCTCATGCTTCTCTTGCTTCTTGTATTTGAAAGTCAAATTTTCTGTTGAGCTCTGTTCTTTCATCAAGAATGCTTGAAAGTCCTCTATTTCATTGAATGACCATATTTTCCCTGGAAGCATTATACTCAGTTTTGCTAGGTAGGTGATTCTTGGTTTTAATCTTAGCTCCTTTGACCTTTGGAATATCATATTCCAAGCCCTACAATTCCTTAAGGTAGGAGCTGCTCGATCCTTGTGTTATCCTGATTGTGTTTCCACAGTACTCAAATTTTTTCTTCCTGACTGCTTGTACTATTTACTTCTTGACCTGGGAACTCTGGAATTTGTCTATAATATTCCTTGGAGTCTTCTTTCTGGGACCTTTTTCAAGAGGTGATAGGTGAATTCTTTCAATGTCTATTTTGCCTTCTGTTTCTAGAATATTAGAGCAATTTTCTTTGAGAATTTCTTGACAGATGATGTTTAGACATTTTTTTTGATCATGACTTTCAGGTAGTCCAATAATTTTAAAATTATTTCTCCTGTATCTATTTTCCAGGTCAGTGGCTTTTCCAGTGAGATATTTCACAGTCTTCTTTTTTTCATTCTTTTGGTTCTCTTTGTAACTTCTTGATTTCTCATAAAGCCATTAGCTTCCGTTTGCTCCATTTGAATTTTGAAGGAATTACTTTCTTCAGTGAGCTTTTGGAGCTCCTTTTCCATGTGGCCAACTCTGCTTTTAATGGCATCCTTCTCATCATTGGTTTTTTTTTTTAACTCTTTTGCCATTTGAGTTTGTCTATTTTTTAGGTGTTATTCTTTAGTTTTTTTGAGGGGTGTCCTTTAGCAAACTGTTGACTTGTTTTTCATGGTTTTCTTACATCATTCGTTTCTTTCCCCAATTTTTCCTCTGCTTCTCTTACTTGATTTTGAAAATCCTTTTTGAGCTCTTCCCGTTCCTAAGACCAATTCACATTTTTCTTGGAGGCTTTGGATATAGGTGCTTTGATTTTGTTGTACAGTTTGATCTTTGTCACCAAAGTAAGATTCTATAGTATGAGGTTTTTTTTTAAACACTGACTGCTCATATTCTCAGTCAAGTACTTGACCTTCTAACTCTTTGTTAAGGAAGGACTCTGCTTCCAGTGGGGGTGGCAGTGGGGATGGATGTAAAGTCCTAGATCTCATGGGTTTTGTATCAGTTGTTGGATCCCCTACTGTCTGTGGGTCCAGATCTCTGGAAGCAGCCGCTGCTGCAACTGCTGCCACCACCACCACCTCCACTGCCCTGAGGCTGAGACCAGAGCACAGTCAGACCTAGCTCCTCTTTCATCCAGGTCCCACAGAATTTTCCCACTGAATTTTTCTGCTATCTTTGGCTATTGTGGTTTGAGAAGTCTATCTCTGTCTGTGCCTCTGTGGCTCATACCTGACAGTGCTCTGTTCCTAGCCTGGTTACGATAGACTCTTCCTTTCAACATTCCAGGCTGTCTTGGACTATAGATGTGTTTTGTTCTGTAATTTTGTGAGTTATTCAGCATTAGAATTTTTTGGAGTAATTTTTGCAAGTATTTTGAGGAGTTTGGGGAAGATCTCAAGTAAGTCCCTGCTGTTATACCATCATCTTGGCTCCAGTCCCCTTCCAAATATTTACAAAATAGAAATATACACAGGCAATACGTGAGAAGGGGCTTCAGCTCTTCTAGTATACATATAGTATGACAGGGAAGTCAAAGACATTGTGTGCTTCAAGTCTCATAAAATGAAGTTGTAATTGCAGAGCTTCTATGCACCACCAGAACCCCAAACCTTTTGTGTAGAAAAGCTCTTTAAAAAATAAAACACATGCCAAAACTGCTATAGCTATTATAAAATGAACACTGACACAAGGTATTGTTTAACTTCACAGTACCTCAATATACAGCAGTCAGGTACATTATATTGAGTATATATAATTCAAGTTAAGAAGTATTCTTACTTATTTCTTCAAATTCTAAGGCCTCAGGGCCATCTTAAATGTAAGAGTGAGTATATTCTTTCCAGACCCTTAGTGAGCTCAATTTTTGATTTATTTGCCTGTCAAATTGCTCCTGCTTTTACCAATTAAAACAAAAAAAGCCACATTACCTGCATATTTTCAGGTCTTTTGAGTGTTGGTTGCTTTAAAGGTTATTTATTATTAGTGCTTAGAAATGAAATTTTACCTACAACATGTGTTTATTCTGTACTTTTAAAGGATATTTCTTTATATACTGAATCAAGAATATAAAACATTTTTTAGAGTGAGAAACTAAGATCCTTTTTTGGTGGTTGTATGGAACTGAATCATTAATTCAGACTTTAGTAATGCTAAAAAGCTATAATTCAGAAATATGGCTTAGGATTCTTATAGGATAAATACTTTCTTTGGGGGGAAGACAAAGCAATTGAGGTTAAGTGACTTTCTAAAAGTTACACAGATAGCAAGTGTGTCAAGTGTCTGAGGCCATATTTGAACTCAGGCCCTCCTGACTCCAGGGCCAGTACTTTATTCACTGTGCCACCTAGCTGCTCCTTTTATTTCCATTTATTTTATTTTAGACACAAACACCAGAACACAAATAGGGAATAGAAAAAAACAAACAAAAACATATTACAAACTTAAATATTGGAACTTAAATACAAAGTTAGAAAGAAATAAAAGTATGTCATGTGCATAGCAGAACATGAGAGGATTCAAAATAGGTAACAATAAATTTTCATTTCAAGAAAGCCTATGTGATAAATAATAGTCATTGTGTTGAGAACTGGCCATCTTTTCTTTACTTCCTTGTGAGTTTTCTCTTGTTTTCTCCTGTGTACTTTTTTACTTTGTCTTTTTCTCTCCCCTCAAAGCCTCCCCCAAAGACTACAATAAAGTTTAGAAGTTTAGATGTTTCCCGATAGCTATAAATATATACATATTTATTTAAATATTTTTATATTTTAAAATTCTATTTATTTATAATATTTCATAATATCATTGTAACAATTATTTTATAATAATAATTTAAATATTTTATTTAATATATTAAATTTTTTTCTATTAATTTTTGAGGTTTGACTTACCAGCATAGAAAATGATACATGGATTCAAACGTTTCTTGAAACTAAATCTTCAGTTATGAAACTATATCTAACTTTTAGGTTCTGCAAATTATACTTAATGTTAACGACTTTTATTTCAATGTTATGTGAGTAAGAAATAAACACCTTTTTCATTACTTTTACTTATTTGTTTCTACTTATATCTGTTATGACACAGTCTAGTTGAAAGGCATACTATGTCATCCCCATAAACATAGTCAATATTTTTCTCCAGCTCTCCCTCATTAATCTTGATTAGTTAGATTTTACCACATTCCTTTCTTTTAGAATGAATTTGGGCAAAGATTTGCTTCATCATGCTTTAATTCCCTAGGCAGTCAAGAATCTTACCACACCATTGTGATTTGCAAATAATTCATGTCACCATGATTGTTGAAGACATCCTCAGTGTCTGTTTACAGTTTATGGCTTCCCAAGTGTTGTTCAGATACACTGTCATCAGATGATGATTTTTTAATGTGACAGCAGTGATAAATGGTCATTTAAATATCGCCTAGTGCCACTCGAAAACTATAATGGAGAGTAAGTGTGGCTATTGGACAAAAGGTGAAACCACTCTGAACTTGTCAAGAAATATGCTCTTGGTGCACTTTGGGGGAGGGGGAAGTGTTGGGAAAGCTTCAGAAAGAAAGGGACCATATATTATGGAAAGTAAAGTAGTCCCCATTGTAGGATTAGAGCGCCAGTAATTTTATGTGGTGTTCTTATGACTAAAGCATTTATAGTGTCATAAGAATGGCTTAATGAATGCACTGCCTTGTAATACTCCACAGAGCCTACTTTATGCTCCCTCTATTATTGCTTTTCTTTCTACAGATAGTTCCAAATGTTCAGTGTTAAGAAAGCAGAACGGCTACTGATCATGTATGTTTATTAGAAACAGTTGGTCATGAGGAACACCAGTGGCTTGGATGATCCAAACTTATCTAAATTTTTTTTTCAGGTAATTAAACATGGATGAGAATTGATGGCTGTTGGGATTTTTTTTCTCTGTTTTTCACTTCTCCTATTGTGCTGGATAATAACATATTGGTATGCATTGAAGCAACATTATACCTGCTGCCTTTGAGATTTGAGGGATAAAATCCTTTTTTTTGTTGTTCCCAAAGATTTCTGCAAACTCAATTATGATAAAGCAAATGTATGTTGATGAGCCTTTTTACTCTCTGAGGAATCATTATGTTCCTGATGGGGCTGTTTCAGCTTACTTTGGCACCATGACATAGGTAAAGAGGTTTTACTTCAGTTTTGCCTTGATTTAAAGTTCACTGGATGAGGTTTAGCAACATTTCCCCTCCTCTTCTCTCAGACCATTAGTATAATGAGGTTTGAACTTTCCTCATATAACATATTGGAAAGTTTAGGTCAGTCCACAGGTCACAGGACAAATTTCTGGCTGCCTTTGGAGTATCATAGCCCTGAGGGCAATGGATGTGGACTCTTGGCTTCATTTTCTGTGGCAACAGAGGGCCAGGGCAAAGACATATCCTTTCAGAAGTCTTCTTCTAAAAATGCTTATTTTGCATTAATTGAAAACTTGATGGGAATAACTTTGCTACCTGAATAAAATCACACATTTTGCATGTTAATCAGGGACCAGCAAAATTTGAGAATTAGTAATTATGTTAAGTAGTTTTCTTTTCTGTGGCAAGAATATCTTTTACTCTTTAATTTTCCAGAATTTTGCAAATCAAAACTTACTTTAGTCCTATTGTTTTCCCTACTTTCCTAAAATTTGAAAGTTCTATTGAAGATAACCATTTTCAAAGTGCAAAATTTCAAAAAAGCTGGTTATTTGATAGCAGGTAGATTTTTATTTGGGGGGAACAAGAGAGACAGTGGAATTTTTTTGTAATTGGCCTTATCTTAGGTACTGATTGAAGCAGTTCATCAGCTCAGTCTGCTAATGATGAAAGAGCTAAGTGCAGATGGTACAACTTGTGGGACAAGTCCAACAGCCCAAGTGTGAGGTAAATTTATTCTGACTCATTGTCCCATAATGTTTTTCTGTTCTGATAGATTGTTTCCTTAGGTTACAGCCTGATATTAATACCTAAAACTACCAATTATGTATCTATTTCAAAATCTTTAATCATTTGCTGTTGATTTCTGGACAGTTGTGCATATACTAAAATCAATGTAATGTAGTAAATATGGAGAGCAAAACTCTACTGAAGTAGGCAATTTTCATCTTATGATATGTCCTGTTCTCTCCAGATTAATGGGACAGCTTCTGCTAATGCATCCAAACACACTCTTCCACTGATAGAGAAAAATCTTAAAATATAAAAAGTACATACATATACACGTGTACTTTTTGACTGCATAAAATTCTGCAGTTTGCTTTCCCTTTAATATCTGTATATGCTAAAATAGTGAAATAATTCAAAGGCTAGCAATTATAATTTTATGCTTTTTAATGATTTTGGATTATGCTACGTAGAATCTGTTTACATTGTATATAATATGCAAATGTGAGGCAGGCCTGTAGAAATACATATACATTTGTGTATATACACATATATAAACACATATATTTATACATATACATATTGTGTATATGTATAATATATATATTTCAGTCATGTCTGACTTTTTGTGATCCCATTTGAGGTTTTCTTGGAAAAGATACTGGAGTAATTTGCCATTTCCTTCTCCAACTCACTTTACAGATGAGGAAACTGAGGCAAATAGGGGTTAAATGACTTGACCAGTATCACACAGCATGTCTGAGACCAGATTTGAACTCATGTCTTACTAACTACATGCCCTGTGTGCTATTCTTCCTTATGCCACCTAGATGACATATGTGTATATATGGGTACACACATATATATGTCTATGTATACACATACATGTAAAATCCTAACTAAAATCAGTCAATGTTAACAGTTGCCATATAGCAAATGGAAATACAGCTTTGTATGATATGAAAAGTACAGGAATTGGTATCAGCAAATCTGCCTTTTATTCCAAACTCTGTCATTACCTCTATGTCCTTGGGCAAAGGTATATTAATGTGCTGGTCTTAAATGCTTATTGAGGTTTGAATATTGTCTTAGCCACTTAAAAGCCACTGTGACTTTGCCAAAGTCCTTGAATCTCTATGAGTTTGGGATTCCTCATCTATAAGAAAATGATTAAATGCCCTTATAGCACTTTCCTCACAGAGTTGTCAAGACCTTGCTTTGTGAATATTAAAAGGTTGTTTTAAGAGATTATCATTATTGCCTAAGTCCCTAAATTTCAGTGTCCTCATCTGTAAAATGGGACTCAGAAGACCTCACCTGCTTTTATTACAAGAGTGCTATGATGATCACGTGAGATAATGGAAGAGAAATAATTTTAAAAATTGTAAAGCACCTTACCAGTGTAAGGATGTATTCAGAGGATCCCCATTAGGTAATCAATGTTACCTATTTTTATTCCCCCCAAGAAAACATTTTTAAAAAGGATCACAAAAACCAAGTTCTGGTCTCTTCTAAATCCCTACTCAATTGCTTCACCATGATGTGGAGATAACATTGTGTCCTCAGTATAACACAGTGCAAGCACTAGTAGGCCACCTCCACACCCCACACCCCTGATTTACAGGCCAGTGTGTCTAGTGTCTTGAGTTCTAAGATACTCTGCACCAGAAGGTTGGTAGTCAAGTGATGACTGACCTCATCCAGAGCAATTAGTTCATAGAGACTGCCTACACAGTTGCGATGGTTCAAGTGATAGAGTACCAATACTGATAAAACAAGAGATCTGAATTTCAGAAGCAACTATAACTTATCAGAATAATATCAGTAAAGTACCACAAAATAGCGTTATCTCTAATATAAGGCATAATTCATGTCCATATAGTAAAATTATATTTTGAAAACTATAAATACCATCAACTTTTAAGGTGAAATTTATACTGTATAAATTCACATCCAGGTCTACGCCATCCTAAGTCCAAAACAAATAACAGTTTTTATTTTACTTAACCATCACAAACCACTCTTATTTCTTCTCTCTTTCATAGGCAAACTCTTAAGGGGAGGAGGGCATTTACTAGCTAAAATAGTTACCTTTCTGTCCTCTTTGGTTACTCCTAACCCCCTTTCAATTTGGCTTTCAAACTCACACTAATCAACTGCACATACTCTGTCCAAAGTTGCCAGTGGTATCTTGATTGCCAAATCAAATGAGCTTCCCTAAGTCTTCCATCTTTTTTGACTTTTCTGCAACATTTCATACATCTGACCACTCTCTCTTTCTGGATAATATCTCCTTCCTGAACTTTTCTCATATTCTCTTCTGGTTCACCTACTTATCCAACTCTGCCTTTTAATATTCTCAGTATCTGACCATGCTCTGCTCCCAAACCAATGGTAACTCCCAATCTCTGTCCTAGACCTTCTTTTCTCTCTCTCAGTTCTTTCTCTTGGTGATCTCACCACCCCTTTTGGTTTGTTTTCACTATGTACATGACTCTCAGAACCATATATCTAATACTACCTCTATATTACTTAATGTTAATTAGCATTATCCAAGTGGGTGACTTGTAGACATTTCAAACACAGAAATACAAAGTAGAAATCATATAACCTCCAAAGCAGAAATCATCACCCAACATCTAACCTACCTTTTCACAAAACTTCCCTGTATCAGTTCAGGGTGCCTTTATTGTTTAAAATCTTACTGTAATATTTGATGCTGTTGATTACCCCCTTTTCCCTCTCTCTGTCTCTCTCTGTCTCTGTCTCTCTCTCTCTGTCTCTGTCTCTCTGTCTCTCTCTGTCTCTCTATCTCTCTCTCTGTCTCTCTGTCTCTCTCTGTCTCTCTGTCTCTCTCTCTGTCTCTCTCTGTCTCTCTCTGTCTCTCTCTGTCTCTCTGTCTCTGTCTCTGTCTCTCTCTCTCTCTCTGTCTCTCTGTCTCTGTCTCTGTCTCTCTCTGTCTCTCTCTCTCTCTCTCCCTCTCTCTCTCTCTCTCTCTCTCTCTCTCTTTCTCTCATTTAGGAGGAATGGTCATCTCTACACCTAGTACCCAGTGCAGTAACTTGAACATGGTTAATAAATGCTCTTTGGATTGTACTGGCAGTAATTTTTATCTCAGAATTAAATGAACAAATGTTTCAATGATATCAAGCTTTGAGCTGAAAATGGAAGGAAGCTCTGGGTGTACTCTAACCTGTCCTAGTCTTATAAGAGAGTTTCTGGAAGTAGAGGGGGTACATTAATACAATCACTATTGCTGGTATAAAATAGCTAAGAACTTTTTTTTATATATGCAATGAATAAAGCCTTGTAGCAGCATATTTTTCCAGGCTGTAATTACTGACGACTATTTATATCAGATACTAAAAGGCCACATAGCTTAGTCACCATGTACTGGAGACTCAGGGGTGGAGAATTTTAAATCCTACTCTTAGAATTCATGCTTCAGTTAGTTTTTGGACAAGATAATCTCTGAAATATTTTCCTTAAAAAAGAAAGTGATGCTTTAGTGTAGGGAAAAAAAGATGTGAGTAGAAAAGGGGAATGACCTTTCTCAAAAGGTGGAAGAATGGAAGAATGTCACACAGAGGAGGAAAGGAGTCAAAATAAATACACTTGGAACTAAAAAATAAAAAAAATCAAACCACTTTCAAAAGTATCTTCTTGAACAGAAGCAAACTATATATTCTTTAGAGGAGTTAGCTACTTTACCTCAAAGGAAATCATCCAATAAGGGTCAAAGAAAGAAGCAAATAGTAGTGGAGGTTAGGGATTTGCTGCTCAGGGGGTTTTGAGGCAGCTAGATGCCAACCTAAAATCATACTAGAAAGATCTATTGTCTTCCTAGTCCTTTATCCAAGACACAATAGACAATATCCAAAAATTTGTCTAAAGGGATACCTACTGCCCACTTCTGGTAAGTCATATGGGTATAAATGAGCAAAAGAAATGTTGCTAAAGAGCATGGAGTCTTCAGCAAAAAAGATCAGAAGAGCATATGAATATATCTTGTGTATTCCTCACTGATGCCTATTGAAGGAAAGGGATATAGAAAAGAAAGACTGGTTTGGGAAGTGAACAGCTGTCTCAGAAGGTGGTATCTGAGAATGGAATTTGAATTTCTAGCCTACATCTTAAAATATAAAAATGGCAGACTCCTGGCCAATAAGGAAATACACCTAACAAAGGCTGGCAGGAATGTACGTTTATAAATATCTTGAAAATCTTAAGCAGAAGGGCTTTAAAATATAAAGGATGGAGGACTGACAAAATTGCCTATACATAGTCACTAAACTATATACTATAGAAAGTATCTAAAATGAAGGAACAATTAAATTTATGATAACTAGAAGTTTACAGGTGATAAAATATTAGAAAGGAGATGATAATCACACCTACACCCTCAAATATACATATTACAATACATAAACACACATGCATACATATATGTGAACATATACACACATACATGCATTTCTCCCAAAAAAGGTTAGATTAAAAAAATAAGAAGAGTTAGAAAAAGAAGGAAAATTTGACATGATAGGACTTACTGAGATGTGCTGAGATGAACTCTATGAATGGAAGATAATATGATTGAGAAAAGATAGCAATGTATATATTAAAAAGGTATACTGAGGGTTGGGGAGGTAGTGCCAAGATAGTGGAGCATCAGGAACAATACAACCATCCTCCTTTTCATAAGAACTCCACAAATATCTACAAAATGTACCAGATTAGATTTTGAAGTGTATAGAGAAATAAAGGAAAGGCCAAGAAGCTTGTATTGGCCTTTGAGAGAGGGAAAGAGAAGAGGAGCACGGGACCAAAAGCATGGAAATGGGGGTTGGAAGCTACCAGATACATTTACAAGGGAATTCCATTAAATATTTAAAGAATAATTTATTTCATTATTATTTAAATGATTTGAAAAAATATGAAAAGAAAGAGGCTTCCTAAATTTCTTCTATGAAATAACAATATTGATAACTAAGCCAGGAAGAATTAAAACAAAAAGAAAACTACAGATCAATATCTTGAATAAATATTGAATATTAATAGAAAATTCCTAAATGAAATAGTTACAATAGTAACAATAGTTACAATAGTAACATACCACAAAGATTATACACTATCACCAGCTTGAATTTAAACTAAGTTTGCAGCATCATATTAATATTTGGAAAAACTAGAAATATATTTTCCCATATTAATAATGAAAATGACAAAAATCATATGATTATATCAATAAATACAGAAAAAAAGACTTTGACAAGACACAACAGTCATTCTTAAAATCACCAGAAAGCATGGGAAAAAAGAGATTTTTTTCTAAAAATGGTAAGTAGTATCTATCTAAATCTAAGAACAATCATTATCCATAATGGGGACAAACTAGAAGCCTTCCCAATACAATCAAGGATGAAACATCAATGTCCATTAACACCATCACTATTCATTATAGTACTATATATGTAAGCTATAGCAATAAGACATGATGGAGGAAGGTGATATGGTCAACATAAGAATTTGTTTTACTTGACTATATATTTTTGTAATAGGAGTTTTTTTTAATTGCTTTCTCAATGGTGGAAGGAGGGCAAAGATAGGAGGGATAGATACTAGAATGTTTTTAATAGAAATGAAAAAACAAAGAATATATATTCATATGAGGAAATACAGAGGAAAGAGGCGGATGGAGAGTATTTGTGTGGAGGCTAATGGAGGGGGAAGTGAAAGTGATATTAGAATCGTACTGTACTACAGATCACCTGAAGAGAATGAGAAAACAGATTAGGAATTTGGAAACAAATCACAATAGGGAGACAAGCAATGTAGGAATAGGGTGCTTGATCAATACAGATATTTACCAGAATTCTTCCTTCACTAAAATGTTATTTTGTTGAATTGTTTCAGTCATGTCCAATTCTTTGTGCCCCTGTTTGAGATTGTCAAGGCAATGACACTGGAGTAATTTGTCATTTTCTTCTCCATCTCACTTTGCAGATGAACTGAGGCAAGATCAGCTAAAATTTCTTGACTTACAAGAATTATAATTTCATCATTCTAAATGTGAAAGACTGAAGGATGGGAAAATTTATGCTGAATATGACTCTAACATGGAGGAACAGTAATGGGGGGTAGGGGTGGGGATGTTGAGAATCTTGGGGCAAAGTGGCCAGGTTTTCCTAGAACTTGTGATAGAGAAACAGAAAGTGGATCCAGTCTGATATTTACCTTTTGGGAAGGTGGATTTTAAGGGATTCAGAGGAAGAATAAGTAGTATTTCATGAATTTGTATCTGTGAAGGAATTCTGTTCAGAAGTGATGGGAAATTCTTAAGAGTGAAATCCTTAAGACAGAAAGGGAAACAATTCTAATTAGGAGAATAAATGGGAATTGTCTAAAGAGACAAATATGGATGCACAGGGAACTCAGCAATCCACTTAAATCTTACATACAGACAATGGAAGCAAAGAAAGATAACAGAAGATCAATATAAGCTTATGGCATAGTTTTGTTCAAACACTATCAGGAGTATTCAACTCAGAAAGAGCTGAATGTTGTGAGGAAAACTAAGAACAATAAAAAAGGAAAAAGTGGACTTTCATAGGCCCAGGGAAATACTGGAGAGTGGGATGATTCCTTTTCCCTTCTGGTCCCATTTGTTCTGTGCATGACCATGTAGGCGGCTTTGTGTTTGACCTGAGATCAAATCCTGTTTTTGTTATCTTCCCTTTGGTACAGGTCTTTTTTTATGAGATTCCAAAGGATAGCTGACTTCTTGATTTTCCTGGGCACCAGAGAAAGAGGTTAGAGGTTCCTGCATCAGGGACAGAGGCAATGGCAAATAGATAGACTGAAATAGAGTCACCTACACTGAGAGAAACCATTGAAAGAAAGATCACATTTGGCATTGATCAGGCTCCATAAAATGTAAAATACCTGGTTAAGACGTTTTCATAAAGAAACTTCCAATGCCCCAGTGAAACATGAAAATCAGCCTCAATGGATTACAAACATTCCATCATTTCCTATTCCTTATTATTCTCCGTTTTTACATGAGGCAATAAAACTACTTGTGCAATAACCTACTCATATTTGTACCTTGGGTGCCTTCATATCACACTTCCTCCCTTGCTGGGATGGACCCCATAGATTAGAACAAAAACTAGAATTGTTCATTGGGAAAGTAGGATGGGGGTAAAATTAGAGTCTAGTCTCCCTACCATATTAAAGACAACCCCAGAGCAATGAACACCAGATAAATTGTGGAGGCAAGTCAAAAGAAAGGATTGAAAAATGTCTTTACCTCATGTGTTTGTCTGGCCAATATCATAGATCACAGATTTAAAACTAAATATAAGCAATCTTAGAGTTCAAAATCCCCTTTTTAAAGATTAGGAAATTAAGACCCAGGAAGTCACTACATCATGCTGTTTCTTTCCATTAATTGAAGTATCCTAAAATAGTACTGATCTTTCTAAGGTTATTAAGAATGAAAACCAAAAAAAAAGTGCTTAATTCTTAAAATATATCAGAAATCTCCTTACTTATGTGAGAACTCTTGACTCCAGAGGAGGGATGATACACTTTGCCTCCTTCCTCTAAGTAGAAAGTTCATAGGCTCATAAGAGCATAGATTTGTAGCAGAAAGGGACCTTAGAAGTCATCTAATTCAACTCCTTCATTTTGTGCAAACTATAATCATGAAAGGAGACATGCATTGTCAGACATTGCCAACACCCTCATTAATTTTGCTTAGCAATATGTCTTAGTAATAAAGAGAGGTGGGAGTACAAGCAATGGCCCCTAAGTTCTAAAGTTTTAGGCTGTTTCTTTGGTACAACAGGATTTAGATGGAAAGGGAAGAGATAAGATTTGAATTTTACTCAAAATTCTAGAAAAGTGTTAGATCCTGGGAAGGGGAGGGGAAGTTGAAAGGGAGGCTTATTTTGCTGAAGGAATGGGAAAGTCATTGATGCATGATAGTAATATAAAAAAGAAAAAATATCATAAATAAAACGTTGGCATAAGAGAAAAGTGAATAGTCCTTTGAAAATAGAAAATGCTAAAATGTATAACAATAATAGAGCATTAATTCACCTCCTCTTCTTTTTTTTAATATAACTCTTCAGCTCATTCTTTCATTCCTATTTACAGTTTAAACCATCTTACTAAAGGCAGGGTTCCCTGAGGAGTTACTTTGTCATAGGCCCATAATCTTACTAGCATGCATGTTCATTCACATAATCCTAATAAGCGGCATCCATTGATGGCTTACTGCTCTGCAGTCAAGCACTAGGGAGCATTTGGTTAAAGAGGCATTACATTTAAATTGTCAGCTTCATCTATGTGAATATTCATGGGGCACATATATTGGAGTCACTGGGAATTAAAAAAAACAAAACAGAACAGAAAACTAATGCTCTTCATCAGAATTAATTGTTCCAATAAATGCAATTAGGTTGTTAGCAGCCTAATCTTGCCATATTTCTTGAAAAAAGAAGGAAAAAGACCCCAAAGAAACCACACTGACATCGTCAAAATTGACATTTATAATGAGAACTATTTAGTCAATGATATTTAACAAATGGATATGAAAATTATTTCCATCCAGCTTTTTTTGTAATATCTAAAGCAATTTAGAGATAGTTGATTATTTTTTTGTGTCTCAGGTACAGAATTGAAGATTTTACTTTTCCTGAATTTTGGATCCCAGGACAAAAGCCACTTCTCACCAGAAGAAAGCAAAAGTTCAACTGTTCACTCCCTCCTTCTGACCAAATAAGCAGCAATAAGCGCCAGATTTTTTCCCTTGAGATGTTACTTGCTGTTGGTCCTTAATTTTCATCTTTTACAGTGTAGTTTTCTGGATGCCTCTTATGCAATCTTCCAGTGTACTCAGTATTTAAGTCTTGGTCTTTCTGGATATGTTTCTTAAAAATATTTCAGTTTAGGAGTCAAGGATTAAACATTATACATTGTTCTTCATCTAAGAAGTAACAAACAATGAAGTTCCAAGGAATTAGTTTTTCATTCTTTCTCCTTTTTTCAAATAAGCTCTCTGGTCTCAATTTCCTCATCTGCAAAATGAAAAGTTTAGACTTGATGACCTCTAAGGTTCCTTCTCACTTCCAAACCATGATCCTGTTGTCAACTTACCCTTCTCTTTCTCCTCTACTTTGCTCTTCCCACATAGCTTGATGCTACTTGAAACATACTCTACCCACAATTCTATGCTAGGTCCAACTTTGCAGTTGCAAGAAGTCTTAGGTTTTTTGCTGGCTAAAATAGAACAGAAGAGCTTGAAACAAAAAAACCTTCCTCACACAGATTCAGCAATGAAGGTTTAGAAAAATCAGATAATCTTTCCAATATTATAGCAATTTCCTTACACATTTTTGATATGGACTCAGTTTCTGAGTTTCCAGAAATAGCTTAGTTTGCCTACTTTATATTGTCTTAGAAGAAGGATAAATTCTGGGTGACACTACCTCAGTACAGTTTAGGCCAGGTACAGTCCTTCAGCTGGCTAATTCCTAAAACCTTTTTATTTTTCACTGTTTCTAATTTGTATTTGATATGTGTACATTTTAGAAATTCTTTTCAATTCATATTAAGTTTTACCCTCACTTAATTTGCTTTTGTTCAGTTCTTCAGTCATGTTCAATCTTTAGTGACCACATGCAGCATAGCAAACCAATACTGTCCATGGGGATTTTCTTAACAAAGATACTGGAGTGCTTTGCCATTTCCTTTGCCAGTGGATTAAGGCAAAGAGGTTAAGTAACTTGCCCAGAGTCACACTGCTAGTAAGAGTTGAGGCTGGATTTTAACTCAGCTCTTCCCAACTACAGACACAGAACTCTATCCACTGAGTCATCTAGCTGCCTCTTTACTTCATGTAGGTAGTCCTATTACTTTCTCATCATGCTTTCATTCCTTTGATCATTTCTGGCCATGATCCCTTTCTCTGCTCGTCTTTATTGTATAATCCCTCTTCTTACTCATTAATATTTCTAGCACAAAAGACTTGGATGAATTGTAGTATAGGAATAATTTTCTTTCTGAATACATACTACTAAGGGAATGGGACTGCATATCCATCCCATTCCTAGTTTTGTGTGCCATTGATCAGTCAATTAATTAGTCACTCAGTAAGTGTTATATGCCTAGTAGTATGTTACACTCTGGAGATAGAGGAACCTAATTTGTACCTGATATGGCGTAGTGTAACACTGGCATTGGAGAACTTGATTTCACATTTCAGCTCTGAAACTTATTTCCTGTAAGAAAGTCACTTCTCCCTGAGTCTCAGTTCTCTCATATACAAAATTAGGGTCATTTGAATCAATTATTTCTAAGGTTCCTTTTAGTTCAAAACCTAAGTCAAGAAGTTTATAATCAAGCTGGTAAAAAAAAATTCACATGTAAGCCAATCATAAGAGGAAATGATAAAGTACATAGTTAATTGGTTCCTTGCATTGTATGAACTCAAAGAACTATTAGGCATTAAGAATAACAAGGAGGGCATAATTGAGAACTGTGACCATCAATTAATTAGCAATGGCGAAGGTAAGACTAGAGCTAGGACTTGAAGTGAGAACAGGTGGAAGGATCTATTTAAAACATAGCCTAGAAATAGCAGGTTGGCCTTCTGAGTCAACAAGGGTAGGGGAATCAAAGCAAGTAACAGCACAGACAGCTAGGGGTGATGGAAAAATACCACTTTTAGGAATTAAGATAATGGAGACAGTTAGAGCAGGGAAAGGAAAATCTGATTTGGATCTCATCTTCCATCATTATTGATTTTTTACCACCAAAGAAGTACTCTAGGACCCTTGTAATGCCATGCACCAGCAGATTCCCAAAAGAATGCTGTATAGGGTTTTAGAAATTCTGGGTCTGTCACCTCTCAAGTTGTATGCCACTTTTTCTTTCATTTATGCTTGTTACAGCAAAAGTCTTTCTAGACTTAGTCAGCTTTTCTTTAGTTTTTCTTTTGTTAGTGAAGAGTTTTTGGCGGTGTATCACACCACATTAGCTTACATTTGCTTTCCAACTTGCTTATCCATTTAAAATGCATCTAACATCTGCTGTTCTGTTTCTCAAACATTTTTTCAAAATATTAATAATTATAGTTTATGAATCACAGGGAATTATGGTGTTTTATGTCAACTCAAATACATTTAGTTTGTGTAAGGGGATTTCCAAGTAAATGCCTATTTAGGAAGCTTTTCTCCTTTTACCTCTCTGGATTTTCTGAGGAGAAAGAAAATTGCATCAATGCACATAGAACCTTAATGATGATTTAGGGTGGTTCTGCATAGGAACTGGACATGAATGAGGGAGATTTGTAGATTCATAAACTTAAGAGAAATCAAATCCTAAGCTAGAAGGTTCTTTTTTTTCATAGTGGCAATATTCCTTAAGGGCTAACAAAATACCTTAGAACTATTATATCCAGCACTGAAACACTTAGATTAAAAATGTTTTTAGGTAACATCAGGTTGCTGTTATGTGCTACAGAAATATTCAATTCAACGTGTGCATTATTCACATATACACAACTTTGCTTTTAGCAGCTGAAAATGCCTGGGTATACAAGAAGTACATTGTTTTAGTCAGTCCTCCATTATTCATGTTAATGGATGGGAACCCTGGAATGGATAATCCAAAAGTCATTGGTCTCTGGAAACCATATTATCTATAGATATATCTATAGATATATAGATATAGCTAGATATAGATATAAACAGAGATATAGATATACACATACGTAGACTTACCTTTTTTAGAGATTTCCTTTAATAGTAAGTATGGGTTTACATTCATTCAGATCACATACCATGTTCATAGGATCACAGAATTTGAGAGTTGGAAGGAACTCATACATGAAAGCAATAGATACTATCATATATTCAACTGGTCATCAGCTTCTGTTCGAAGATGTCCAAGGAGCAGAAACCCACAATCTCTTGGGGGTATTCTCTTCCACTTTTTGTTGCAGCAAAATTAGATACCCAGAAGCATATAAATAAGGGGGAAAATCAGTCTTCGATTAAACATTTTCCATGGACAGTTGATAAAATGGATAAGCTATGTATGAATAATTGGAAGTTATCTGAATACATGAGAGGGATCCTAAGGCATATGTGCACATGATTGCAGTATAGGATATGTGATTAGCAGTTGCCTCAGCCTGAGTGGGTAAAATAATAACGTCTCTGTGCTGACCTTGTGTCTCCTCAGTAGAGTGGGAATGAGTAGCTTTTTCCCTGAGTCTTTGTTTGCCTAATGAATAAATGAATTCAAAAAGCATTTAGTGTTTACTATGTGCAAAGCACTGTGTTAAGCACTGGAGATAAAAATAAAAATGTAAGATTGTCCCTGCTCTTAAGAAGTTCCCATTATAATGAGGGAGACAACAAGCAGGGAGGGTTTTAGTTTCAAGTCAGATAGAAAATTCCCATGGATACAATGGAAAAGCTGCTTATAATGCTTTTTTTTTTCGTTAATGCTATTTCCATTGATAAAATCTAATGGGTTTTTTATTTTGAATCATTTGAGTGTCGAAGACTTTAGGGTCAAGAAATGTCTTTTCTGGGTCTTCAGCAGCTGTGACTATAGCATATACAAAAATAAGTACCAGGTTACATCTCCACAGGGGTTGGTAGGACATCCTACAATCATCCTAGTGGGTGATGGCTGTGGGCATTAGGCTAGAGAAGCATTGCTGTTCCCAAAGGGCTCAGGGTCCTGGTCTATCTGCATCAGGGTTTGAGGGGAGATAGTAGTCAATGTGGTGGTGGTTAGTTGATTTGCTTAGCATGTTTAACATCTTGTCTCTTCCTCAGGGTTCCTTATTACTTTAGCTAGATTGACTCATCTTTCCTGTGAACAAAAATGTTGGCAATTTATGGGGATGGCTTACCTCTTCTTTACTCCCTGGATGGTGGCTAGAAGGGCTGGTCTGGAATCAGGAACAGTAACCTGGAGGTTATTGTTAATCCCAAGTTTTGTATCTATCTGATTTGGGAGTACAATTGGGGACAATTTGGCAGACAATTTGTTGTTGCTGATGATGAGGAGGAAGGTGATCTCTTTTCTACAATGGTATCTCACCTCATTGATAGTTGTGGGGGTGGAACTGGAAGCAGTTTGATGGTTTGGAGTCTCTGCTATAACCAAGGCTCTTGGGTTTGGGGTCCTGAGTTGTCTCCATTGTTTGTCTGAGGAGAGATGGTGGTCAAGGACATAATCATGGTTTGACTTGCCTGTGTCCTCTTTCTCTTTCAGTGTACCTTTGTAACAGGAAAGAGTGACAGCACATTAATGAGGATTTATCGGGTCATGACTATGACAGAGGGAGTTAAGTGGGGAAGTGAATAGGGCACCGGGTGCGGAGTCAGGAAGATCTGAGCTGAAATTTGACTTCAGAAAGTTCCTTGTTCTGTGACTTTGGGCAAGTTCCTTACCCTCTCTCAGCATTGGTTCCCTTAAATTTGTAATGGGAATAACAATCGCAACTACTTCGTAGTATTGTTTGAGGATTAAATGATATTATGTGTGTGTGTGTGTGTGTGTGTATACAAAGTGCTTAGCACAAAACCTGGTACATGGTAGGCACTTAAGAAATCTTTGCCCATCTCCCCCATACCCAACTATAAGTTAATTTCAATCATTTACCTTGCAAGAGACAGAGCTAGAAATAGAATTCAAATCCTCTAACTCAGAATTCTTCACTGGTTTCACTAGGCAACACCGCCTCCCTGGTATGCAAACAGAGTCTGATGATGTATTTAACTTCTATATAAGAGACTAGACAGAAATGTATTATTACGTAATTCATCTACTTCCTGCCTACATAGTCTTTATCCCTATGTTGTTGATCAGAACTGTACCTCAAGATTGAATTTCACTTATGTTTTGTTTCCTTTCCCATATTAGTCAAGTCATTTATCCATTATACTACTATCTCCACTATCATCAACTTTACTACTATTGTTTCAATGTGCATTCTTTGGCATCCTTCTAATACTCCATGCAACAGACCTTTTGGATCTCTTTCCACAATCAAAGCATATTTATTAATTAAAAGACATTTTATCACCTTATAATAGATTGTCTGTGTTGGTGCCAGACAGTTTTTAACTAGTTCCTCAGTAAATAAGGACAATAATTATACTGTACATTCATCTATCCCTTTATAGTTTACAAAACACATTTATGTAAATATCTCATTTAATCTTAATGAGAAACCCTTGAAGAAAGAAGATCAGGTATTATTATCTGCATTTTACACTTAAGGAAACTGAGGCTTATAAGGTTAAATGACATGCCCAGTTGTATATTAAATGTAATCATTCACTTTGCAAGAGGCAGAACTGAAATCAGGATCTAAATCTTCTAATCCTGAATTCTGTGCTCTTTTCATTAGGTAACATTGCCTATGTGGCAGATAAACTGAATTTTAGCTTATATTTGATCTCTAGAGAGGAGACTAACATAAATTGCTTTTGTTACAAATTTCACCTGCTACCTGCCTGTGTGGTCTTCACTTTAGGCAGCTATTTTCTTTTCCTTTTTTTGTTTTTTTTTGTTTTGTTGTCAGATGTTAAATTTATTGCAGTAGTCTCTGTTGTAGCTTTTGCTGGGCATTCAATAGCACCACTATTGATGTCATCAATGACATTATGAGGATGTCGGCCATCAATGTTGCAGCCCACAGATTAGGCTGTCCCAAGTATTTCTGTAATGGTTCCAGAGAGATCTCTTGCTAAGTATCGATGCTTCATCTGTGGAGGCATATGTTGACAATCTCATCGAAACTGATGCTTCCATTGTGTTTAATATTTTTCTGCTTCTTTCTGTCCTGAGGAGGATCCTTTAGGGGTTTAATGATCAAGGCTGAGGCCGAAGGCACAACCTCAATCTGGGCCTGTCTGTTCTGAATGGTAAGTTTCACTGTGATCCTTAGTCCTTTCCAGTCACCAGTTGCCTTGGCAATGTCATCACCAGCCTTTTGGGGAGACAAACCCAAAGGACCAATTTTGGGGGCCAGAGCTGATGTGGCACCAACTTCACCACGAGTGCACCTTACAAACACTTTAATTTCATTAGGGTCAAACTTGGGCAGCATGGCGGTGACAAAGGTAGAGACTTGGCCTGGACGCTACAGGGTGGCTGCCGGTGTCGGATGAACCCGGATTCGGAATGACCGAAAGAAGTTGCACCTTCACCACCAGGAGCTGGAAGCCAAAAGGCTTAGGCAGCTATTTTCAATGGTTTTCTCCCTCAAGCTTTCACTCAGAGCTTGACTCTCATCCATGTATTATAACAATAAAGGTAGGTTGTTCTGAGAACCCAAGGATCAATGATAACTTTTGTACCCTGTATCTGTCCACTTCTTACTTTGCACTACCTTAATCACAAATGTAAATCTCCTGGCTTTTGATCACCTGCCTAACTTCTGCTTTCTGTTGTCCACCTGATATCTTGGTAATGGGCTCCAGTCCTCGTGTTCTGGCCATCTGACTCTGACCTTCAGCTTATTCTTTAAATTCATTTTGTTATATTTTGAGTTCCTGGGTTGTCTCCTAGCTTAGTTGTAACCTCCGTGCTTGTTTGTGAAGATCCTTTAGCCTTATTCTACCTCTTACTATTTCCATATCACACCAGATTTGCTAAAGCTCTCCCAGCTTTGGCTATACACAACGCACCTGCCATTTATCCTTCTGGTACAATAGGATCAAGGGGAGTAGTGTTTGTAGTTCTGTGTATTTCAGAAATCAATGTGTGTGTGTGTGTGTGTGTGTGTGTGTGTAGCACAAGAAGAATGTATGTTGGGTTATAAGGAAAGGAAACATTTCTTAGTGAGGTATTTATTGACTAATTACAGAAAAATTCATTTAGAAAGATAATTGCCTTTATTTCCTGGGTTTCTATTATATTGGATGACTGACTATGTGTACATATAAAAGAAATAGACCTTGGGAGTCATAGTAGATAATAGACTACTCCTGAGTCAGCAATGTAGTTATATAGTTTTAGAAAATAAAAATAAAAAAGCAAGCTCACTATTAGGATATCCATATTTTCAATGGAATGTTGAAATTGTAAGTCACTCTCTGTGTCTATTATACTCACAACTCTGTGTGCATGTATGCGAAAGCGAGAGAAATGTCCTTTTTTTTTGACAATTCTTTATGTCATTTCCATTAATTATAAGTGTTCCCTTTGCCCCTGTCCTAGGCACTTTTCATTCTTCCTCAGCCTCGATAAATATATTTTGAAAAGAATAGAATGACAACTCTATGAGCTGGTAAATTGTGAAAGAATTATGTCTGTTTTACAGATGAGGAAAGTGAGGCTGAGAGAGGTTCTGATTTGTTCCTTAACTATTAAGTGTCAAAGTCAGAATTCAAACCCAGATGTCTTTGACTTTAATTTTCCTATTCTTTCTACCACACCACACTATGACTTTGACTAGATATATCGCTGTGTTAACTATTTGAATGAGTCAAGGAAATCATGGAGCCTTCTCTGGATCATTTCTACCCATTAGACTGTGAGCTCCCTGGGGACAGGTACACTTTTTTTCTTCTTTGACTTTCTAACCTTGGCATGTGGGCACAGTATCTAGAGAGCCATAGGTGGTTAATAAATTCTTACAGATGTAACTCTCACTCTTCCCTTTGTCTCTGATTCTCTGTTTCTTTCTCTGCCTCTGTCTCTTTATCTCTGTCTCTGTCTCTCTCTGTCTCTTTTTCTTCTTTCTCTCTCTTCTCTTGGACTTACCTTCAAAAACCTAAATTGTCTCCACAACACGATGAGTATCTGGGTAGTATTGTAGAATTATAGGATAACAGATTCAGAACTGGAAAGGAATTTTGAAGTCCCCTAGTTAGAACTCTCATGTTATAAGTTGACTAACTGAGGCTCAGAGAAATTAAATATTTTTTCCCCAAGATTACAGATAGTGAGTGCAGAGCCAGGATTTGAACTCAGATTTTTTGATTCCAAAGCTGAGCTCTTTCCTTTGTAATATGGATCTAGTAGGGAATGAAGAAAATTATGAAAATAATACATCTGAGAAAGCCATATTATTCTGTTGGAAAGGTTTGGGGAGAGAAATCACAGTATAATGGAAAGAAAATTAAGCTGAAATAGAGTAGTCATGGATTCTAGTCCTGATTTTTGGCATTTCCTATATCTTGCTCCCAGTCTCATCATCTACAAAATAAAGGAATTAGATTTGTAAGGTCCCTTTCAGTTTGAAAAGTCTAGGACTCTTTGCAAACACATTGTACTAGATAATGATATTTTAAGTTAAAGGAAAATATCTGTGGTTCTCTTTGTCTACTGCTTTCCTTGACCAATTTGTGCAACGATTTGTTATTCAGATTTGGTGATAGTCTCAAAAGAAAACATTTTATTTACATTGTGTTTTTCAAATTGCTTTAAAATCATGAACTTGTTTTGGTTTATATAACTTAGTTAAATTGAAAAGAGAAGTGCTTTAGAGAATGTCATTACAATACACACATTTTTTTAAACGTTCCCTGTTGTTTCTTTACAAGTTTTAAAAAAAACCTATATAACTCTAAATGTAGTATAGAAAATATATTGCAAAGTTTTAGGCACTTTTAGTTTCTGGGCAAAGGAGAAATGAAGTTGCATAAATTGTCTGTTCGATTATATAAATGCATAGTTTTGTTAATTTGTGCAAAAGGAATATATAAATTTGAAAAAAAGTGACTGCTGATCAGACAGATCACAGTGGTGGTTTTGTCAGCAGACTTGCTATATTTGAGCCAGGATTTCTTTGTGATAAATCATTTTGAGTTAATTGCTAATTTTCCTTCAAATTATTCAGTAGTTTTGATTTTGTTTCTGCAGCACCTAGTGGCAATGATCCATACCAGAAACTAACAGCCTGTAAAAATTTTGTTTTTAACAAGTGTCATTTGCTCTTAGAGGTTAAATAATAAATGTCTTGTCAATATAAGGAAAAAAGAAAAATAACTCTTGTGAGTAATACTTAGAAAATGAGAGCAGAGAATATGCTAAACATAAATTAATTCTAGAAAAAATGTTTTCTCAGGATTTAAGATCATTAGCTAATGATCTAACCAAATTAGTGAGAACGAGATTTGAAAAATTATGAAGAGTGATGTGTACTACATAATCAGGAAAAAAAAGGTACTCATTTGAAATGAAGATAAGTGATCTTGGCAATTGCCTGGAAGTAAATTTAATGGCAAATGTTAACAGAAATTTACACATAAACAATGGAATTATCTCTTAAAGAAGAAGGAGAAAATTCAAGCAAAAATAAATGCCATACCCAGCCTGCCTGTGCTGTACTTTAATTTGCAAAAGAGAATACAAACTTGAAGAAGAGTTAAAAGATTATTATTTTAATTGCAGACCTCAAAATGCTGAGAGTTCTAAGGGACTCTACAGAAGGTGCAACAAATTGAAATTGTTCTTGGAATCTGCAGCTTGCTCTTCCTTATTTCAGTCTTATTTCATTGAGCTGATCTGGGATTATGATCTGGGAGCACTAGCACAAACTGGACTGGAGTCTAAATAATGCAATTCAACAGACATTTATTAAGCATCTAATAAATACTAGGCACTGTGTGTGGGGCTAATAATACAAAGATTAAGATATAAAGAGTTCCTCCCTTTAAAGAGCTTGCATCCTAGCAAAAAAAAAAATGTGAAGCAAGTAAAAAGTGGAGTCTTGAAAATGAAGGAATAAATTGCTAATTTCAGACTTCAGTGGGGTTAGCGTAGGGTTTACTATTTACCTATTTAGGGTAGGGCCTAGTCATGTCTTTGAAACAATAGTGTTGTGGTCATAGTGTTTGTCTTCTCCTTTGCCATCCTTTCCCCCTTACTTTTCCCTCTCGTCTTCCCTTCCCACTCCCTTCCCCTCTTTTTCTTTCCTCTTCTTGCTCTACCTCCTCTTTCTGTCCTGCTACTGCTTCTTCTGCTTCTCTGTTCTTTGGACTCTTCTTTTTCTTCTTTTCCTTTTCCTCTTCCTCCATTCTCTCTACTTTTCTGTCTAATCATTTACAACATTTTATGTCCATTATCTCATTGGAACCTCCCAACCACTTAGGGAGGTAGGTACCAGAAGTAGTATTAATCCAATTTCGGGTAGAGCCATGAGGGGCTATTCTATGATTTCTTTGCTCCATTTGCCAATACAAATCAACAACTCTTAGTGTTAAAGTGTTATCTGGGGACACTGAGAGATTAGGTGAATTGTCCCAGATCACTGGCTAATAGTTTGAAATGTAAGACTTGAACCAAGGTTTCCTTGCTCCATAAAGGAGTTCCTTGTCCTAGTCATAGAGCTAGGAAGAAAAAAAGGCAGAACTGGAATCTAGATCTTTTTTACTTCAAGTCCAGCATTCTGTTCACATGAAGTTATTATCTACTTTGCCTCCTTTAAAGCTATGTCTCACAAAAAAACCTAAAAAATAAAGAGTCATTGAATAGGTGATTTATTCTTAAAATCCTGCAATTTAGCCATTCTCCATCAGATAAGTGTTTTAAAAATATGAACAATTCTGATAAGAATTGCCAATTATTTAGAACTATATAAAATATATTCCAAAAATCTCATAACAAAACAAATACAAATCAAAACAAACAGGAGGTCTTACCTCATATACCAAATCTGGCAAAAGTAACTAAAAAAGGCAATAGTCAAAGTTGGAAGGATTGTAGAAAGATAGGCACACTACTAACATTGTTGGTGGAGTTGTAAAGTATTACAGCCATCTTGGAAAGCAATTTGTAATTATGGAACTAAAATTACTAAAATATCCATATCCATTGAACCAGAGACTCTATTATTGAGCTTATACCACAAGGAAGCCATTCATAAGAATAAAGTCCCCATATACTCCAAAATATTTATAGAAGCATTCTTTGTTTTAGTTAGGAATTAAAAAAAATAAAGTAGATGCCCACAAATTTGAGAATGACAAACAAATTGTGGTACAAGAATGTCATGGAATATTACTGTGCTATAAAAAAAGCAATGTACATGATGAGCACAGAAAAGCATGGAAAGATCTCTATGAACTGATAGAGACTGAAGTAAGCAGAGTCAAGAAATCAATATTCCTACTAATTACAATAATGTAAAAGGAAAGAACAAACACAAACCAAAAAATTAAAAGTTGATGTGACAACATTATAAATATTACAAGGAATCAAATGAAGAGATATGAGAGGACACTCCCAAACCATTGACTTTCAAAGATTTCAAAGGTCCACAGCCATTTCATATACATGTTTCCAGATTTTTTTCTACATGTACTAATCAGTTATGCAGAATTTTTTCCATCTTGTAAAACTGCTATTTGTTTTATAGGATAGCTTTCTGGAAGGGGAGAGAGAGAGAAACAAAGATAATGGTGATGTTGTAGAAGATAACCAATAAAAGCTTATTTTTTAAAATCCTGTTCTTTTTATGAATTATCTCATATGTCTTAAATTGCATTCAAATTTTTCAAGTTTGTGAATGAAACACAGACTGTACTTTTGTGATGTGTTTTACAACCTTCTGTTTCAGGAAGAAAATCAAGAAAAAAATATTTTCCCTGAATAATTTCACTCCCTTCATTTATTTGATAGTTTGGGTTTTGTTTTACATCAATAACTACAACCCTCAGGCCAAGGCTCCTTGAGGACTAGAATAACATGAATTGGTAGAATGCACTTTTATCTCTGCTAGGGCAGACAAAGGATTAAAGAAAGGAATAGCTAGCTGCTTGCCACAAATGATGGGGGGAAAGTCAGAGAGGAGGGTGTCAGATCTTCCTTCCTGTTAGAACCCAACTCCTTCTCTTTTTTCCATTTTCCTGCACTAGGGAGTAAACTTTGATCAAAGCTTAGCCAGGAGGACAAAGTGAGTGCTATTTTTGACATTTGCTTAAAGAGTTAATATAGATCCAACCCTTTGAGTGAGGCTCAAACTGGACTGATCCAGAATGAATATGAATGATGCCCTATTATTCATGTAAAGCCATACATATATAACATTTTCCCAAATGCTTTGACATTCATTATCTCATTTAAACTTCACAGTAACTCTTTTGGTAGGTAGACAGATAGTATTAAATTTAATCTAAAGAAGAAGGAACTAACAGAGTTCAAATAACTTGCCAAATTATCCTTACAAGTGGTAACAAAGTCATGGATTCCTGAATCCTAGACCTCTGTACAGTTTTTGTTATATGATAGAATTAGTCAATTAAGAAGCATTTTTAAGTCAACAATAGTGATGCAGAGACAAGTATTCCCTGATCTCATTCCGTTATGTGGGGGAGTTCATACACCCATACTCTAACACACTAAATTTCCATTATAATTCCTTAGTTATGTAATGGAAGCTTGGTACAATTCCAGGTCATCTAAGGTAATGTCACCTACTTAGAAAATGCCCACTTCTTGGAGATAAGAGAACTGACATGGGTGTAAACTTTCTTTGTTAGATTAACATTGGATTTGGAGCAGCCTTTTTCCATTAGCTATATAGCCAGGTATGTTTACATCTTTCATACTGTCTGAGCACAGCTTGGGCGTTTTCTTGCATTCACATTTGAAGGACTCTTTATTCATAGCAGATGACATCATGTGGTAAGGGGGAGGGCCGGAGAGTCACTTGCCTGCTCTCCTTAGGCCATATGGCCCTGAGAAATAGGTGGGGTTTGACAATTTTTTCATTTGACATTTTTGGTGCTCAGTGCCAGAGAGTGTAGTCTCTAATCCAGGAGCTTTAGTAATGAGAATCTGAGCATACAAGAAATTCTACCAGGTGTTGCAGTCAGCCCAGGAATCCCTGAGAAGTAAGGTTCTGGGAGACTAGCCCAGTGAAGTATTGGACTTAAACTTGGTAGGACAAATGTACTGTAGGTACTAATTTAAATTATAAACCTAATTCATCACCATTCCCCAGAGACTGAGACAGTATGGGGAGAGGGAAGCAGGCTTCTGCCCTGAGATACTAGGGGAAATGTATGTATATTTTTTATTGCCATAGCTTTGAAGTAAATATCTCTTTCTTAAAGTTAATCAGACATGTAGTGATTAAATGGGACTGGCAAGCTTGTGACTGACTCCAAAAAAGAAGGTAATATAATTGGGTACTCAGGTCAATGACAGTAAAAAGAGACACTGCAGTCACTGCCCAGAAGATTAAAAACAGTAATGGAGGATTGTCTGAGAGCAACTAAATTATATGTTACAGATTCTTTGGGTTTCCTCTCTGGCACTTTTTTTTGCTGAGTAAAATAGGGTTAAGTGACTTACCTAGGGTCACACAGCTAGTAAATGTCAAGTGGCTCAGGCTGGATTTGAACTCAGTTCCTCCTGACTCTAAAGCCAGTGCTTTATACACTGTACCACCTCACTGCCCCTAAATGTTATTTTTCCCATATGTAACTGGTATAAGGAAGATGTGTAATAGGAATTAATCTTTAACATCATCATCATCAAAACTTGACCATGTATTTTGGGCAATAAAAGATCAGGATATCAAGCAAGAAGTCTAAGTACTATTGAGCCAGAATGGAGTTTTGATAGTGAAGTAAGCTTTTGTAGGCAACGACTCCTTATAGAATTCCTATTCATGAACAAAGCTGTTCTCAGAAAATCAATAAGTCTGAGTGTATAGGCAAAGACTATTTGACTAGTGGCAGAGAGAAAAACATTTTCTGATGGAGAATCAGAAATATGGTCATCTAAATGTGTCATTACATAAGGTTATTCTCTTGCTAAATGTCCTATTGAAAAGTATGATAAAATTACCCACAATTCCATTGTTCCTACAAGAATTATTTAAAATAACATACTCCAACTGGGGCGAGTAACATCAGCAATTAAGGTATTTATTGAAACTTGATTGACTTATTTCCCTATCTCTGACTGTAATTTAATTTTTTTGGGTGGGGGAGGAGCTTTACTCAGCCCAAGAGAATAGTGGAGCCTTTTGTTTGTTTTTAATAGTAGAAGTGCATAGTAAGTGTGAGAAGGTTGTAATATATAACTGATGAAAAACTCCAAAGAAAAGCAATAAAAACACCATTAAAGAACTTAATAAGGGGAAAAGAAAATGGACTAGTCACATGACAAGAAAAAGAGATGATAGTTACAAAGTTATTGTGCTCTATTGGTACCCATGAGATACTGGAAGAAATCAAGGAAATTCTTTTGCACAGTTTGACCCCCTTTGGGGTCAAACAGGGTCACCTAAGACCATCAGAAAACACATATTTCCAATGGTCTTAGGAACTGAGACACCACTCCTTTATTCCTCTCCAGGTGGGTCCGCCCACATGCAGATACACCCACAAACGAGTATTAAAGGGTTGTGGCATTAGGAAGGTTGAGAACCATTGCTTTACCATATTAAGTGGACTCTGGGTCAAACCTTGAGGGAATGTGGTCAAGAACTGCACAGAATGGGGAGACATGGAGTATTTGTGGTCTGATTTATTGAAGAGAACTCCTGAATAAAAAAAAAAACTTGAGGATCTATGATTAAAGAATATGTACAATGCTGTTATCTTATCTCCTACTTCAGAACAGGTATGGGGATATCTGTAATTAGAGCCTTCTGTCACATTTTGTTTTTTGCAATTGCAAACACACATTCTGAAGATGTTGAGTTTTAAGATATCCCAAATCTAAAGTTTTATATAGTATAGATTAATCAAAAAGCAAAGACTCTCTAGAATTATTTGTTTTTCTTCTTCCTCTGTTGCCTTTTCTGTTGGATATATATTAGCTATGGTCTGACTGGGAAACCGTTTTCACTTAGCTCATTACCTTTCATGGCTCACTCCTTTCAAAGTCTGTGAATTACATCAATTGAGTCAACTTCTCCGGCATCATTCATGAAGGCTCTATGCTGCCTAGTAGATCCAGAGACACTTGCCAATAGGCATTTATACCTCCACCAGGGTAGTCAAGCCAGACCTCATCTCACCCAGAGATGGCAAGTGAAAGAGCAGCAAATATACAGTCTCCAAGGCTAATAACTTCATCAAGGAAGGTAAAAGAGATTGAATAAACTATATTTCAGTTTTCTTCTGAAACATCTTCTGCTTGTCAGCCATAAAGGAAATACATTTATAGGACATTTTAAGGTACTGAATTAAGTACTCCTTCAAGGTTCTAATGTAATGTGGAAGGAAGAGAAAGGAAGGAAGGAAGGGAAAAAAAGATGGCAGGAAAGGAGAGAGTAAAGAAAATCAATAAATACCTACTATGTGACAAGAACTAGGCTAAATTTTGGTAATATAAAAAAGAGACAAAAGATAGTCTTTCCCCTCAAGAATTTACAATCTACTGGAGGAAAGAAGATAGAAAGGAAGAAAGGAATGAAAAAGGGAAGGAAGGAAGGAAGGAAGGAAGGAAGGAAGGAAGGAAGGAAGGAAGGAAGGAAGGAAAAAAGGAAAAATGAAAAAAGAAAAAAGGAAAAAAGGAAGGAACAAAGGAACGAAGGAATGAAGGAAGGAAGAATAGAAGCAAAGAAGGAAGGAAGGAAGGAAAAAAGGAAGGGGAAAAGGAAGGAAGGAAAGAAGAAAACAAACACTTACTTTATGCCAACTATGTGCCAGGTTAAGTGATCTGCAAATATCTCATCTGAGCCTTATGAGAACCCTGGAAGATAAATGCTATTATTAATCCCATTCTAAAATTGAGGAAATTGAAGAAAGGGGTTAAGTGACTTATTTAGAAACACACAGCTGGTAAGTATCTGAAGACAAATTTGAACATGAGTCTTTCTGACTCTGGGCCCAAACACTCTATCCTCTGTTTTACTCAGTTTCCTCTAGAAAAGAAAGTCACCTTTTTCATGAAAAACTGAAGAATACCAGCTATTTGTGTCTCAAATACATTTGAAATAATCATTCAATCTTTGTGATAAAGGCAGTCAGAAAGACAACAACCATGAATAACCTTCAAACTCTTCCTGTTTTCTAAAATCACTTTAAAAGTTCATTATTGAAGGCTTGACTTCTCAAAAAAATCAAATAAGTAAATACAAGTACCTGCTGCCATGGCAAAGCAACAGTTTCTGATGATGACCTCAATGAGTTCCTTCTGCTGCTCCATTCAGGACCTTGTTTTTTGATATATGATAACTATGTATATGGCTTATTACCCATCCATGGTGGGCTTTTTTGAGGCTATAGAAGGGATTAGGAATTGCCAAAAAAAAAGTTGAGCTAGGGAAGTCTGCAACGTTATCTTTACAGATACCTGTCTCAGTCCTTGTTCCTTTAATCACAGTTCCAGGAACTATATTTCAAATTACTTCCTCACTGATTGCTATTTTCCTTTCTTGTCTGGAACATAATAGATGTTTAATAAGTACTTATTGACTGACAAACTTTGAATCAGTCTTATTTCAAGTATCATAAAAATAATACCATCCACTTGGAAGGATTTTTTTTTCTTTTGCATATGGAGAGATAATGGTATTGGATGCGAGGGCATGGAACCTATAATCTCATCAATGTGAGAAACTTCTTCATGTGGAAACTCCCTTCACTGAAACAAATCATCAACTTTTCTATAACTAAAGTCATAGACAGTTGCCTAAAAGCACAGAGAGTTTAACTAACCTATAGCTTATATTGTATGTAGTTGTTTGGCTTGTGGTTGGACAACTGGTCTGTATCAGAAGCAGGGCTTAAAACTGGATCTTGCTAAAGGCTAGCCCTAAATCCACTATAATATGTTGTTTCCCATAAAATAATAGTAAGGAGAAATTTGATGTATATAAATGAGAGAAATTGTATGAATTGTCTTATAACATGTTTGATGGAAGTTACATATCACATGAGGATGTATAGTAAAGCTCACAACCTCAGAAATAATGAAACAGTCTCATTTGTGTTTTTAAGATCTTATAAAAATCTTTACCTGGTTGTGACTTAGCAGTAACTTTTTCCTCTGAAATGATACAAAATATTTTCTAAATATTCCTGTCCTTCTTGAAGGAAAAAGTGGGACTCTTTTCAGTTCAATGGACTTTGCTGATGTTCTAGAGAAGACAATGTTCTAGTGAAGGCCATAGGCTTAGTTTCCACATTGGTCATTTACTTCATTCTGTTTCATGGTCACAAACTACTCCTTTGATACTTCTGCCTTCATTGGAATAAAAGACCTGGTAGTAAAGTGCAGATGGATCTGTGAATATTTGTCATTCTGACAAGGAAAATAGTTCAAAATGTAGTTCCTGAAGAATCTATGTTAGTAATCTGATTGTATAGAGAAATTTTGTATTAATGGGACCTCAAAAAAATCAACAAGAGACATTGAATATTTCTCTTTTGTGTATTGAGAGAAGCCAATCAAGTAGTACAGTGGACAGAGGACTGAATGTGGGAGTTACAAAGACCCAAGTCTGAATCCTGCCTCAAATACTTGTTAAATGTATGACTTTGGACTATTCACCTAATTGTTGTTAGCCTCTTTTTTCTTATCTGCAAAATGAGAAGGTTGGACTCAATGACCTCTAAGGACCCTTCCAGTTCTAAACCCATGATCCTTTCTACAACTGTCAGCTAAGGTGTGTGCTGACAACCTGAGAACTCCTGTCAAATATCATTTCATCATTTTTTATACAAATGACAATTCATTCACATATAAATAATGTTGCCCTTTGCAGAGTGACTGAAAATATAAATTTTACCCTTCTTAGTCTCAAAAGCAAGTTTAATAATCCAAGTACTCAAAGTGACTGTGTATGAAAGGGTCTCAAGGGCTAGACACTTCCCACTGAATTATAGCCAGTCTCCAGTGGTCTCTAACAGTGGAGGATTCACTGGCTCCACCACACTATATTTGTACTTTATTGGAAGCAGTTCATAGAAGTAATAAAAAAATAAATAGCCTAGGAAGGCATGGAGAATATGGATCTAAAAGAATCTCCACCATCATCACCATCACTGACATTTACATGACACATTTTTGCAAAGTATTTTCAGTATAATCTCTCCATGATTTAGAGAGTGTTTGTATTATTTCCACACTTTGCAGATAAAAAACCTGAGATTCAAAGAAGATAACTTGCATATAGTCACATTGCTAAAGAAATAGGAAAAATAATATGTTAGGAGCCAAAGGGTGAGGAACCTGTGGATTTGAGGCCACATGTGGCTCTCTAAGTCCTCAAGGGCAGCCCTTTGACGGAATTTGAACTTCACAGAACAAATTCCCTTAATAAAAGAATTTGTTCTATAAAACTTGGACGCAGTCAAAAGGCTTTACCCAAGGACCTAGAAAGCTACATGCAGCCTCAAGGCGTAAGGTTACCCAACCCTGGCCAAGGAGATGCTAAAAAATGAATGTGAGTGCTAATAGGAATGGAATGAAAATCCACATGTGGAACTTGAACTTAAAGTACCAGATTATGTATTTCCATCTTCTTAAAGACAGTTTCCCCCAGTCCAAAGATGGGCAGGAAATATACAAAGCTTTTTCTTTAGTGATAAATCAGTCACTCAATAGCATTCGTTAAGACTTACCATGTTCTAGGCACTCTGTTAAGAAAAAGTCTAAAGGTGTTCCTGCTCTCAATGAGTTTAAAACCTAACGGAAGAGCTAACATGTAAGTAACTGTGCATATATACTGTAAAAAGCACAAATGGAAAGTCATCTCAGAGGAAAGTCATTAGCAGTAGGGGCAGAAATTGGTCTGGTGTGGGGACAAGGGAAAATCTTCTACAAAAGATGGAGGTGAGTCTTGAAGGAAGTGAGGGAAGACAGGATGAAGATGACTTCCAAATGTTTCTAAGGGAATGTTGAGGCTTTGGGTATATCTTAGTAATACATTTTCAAAGTTAGATCAAGGATTTTATATGTGAAATTGCATTACTGATTAATTATTTCCTCCAATGATGAGAATGTTCTCATGAAGTATCTTTTCAAGTATCATCTTTCCATGTAGGAGTGTTAAGAATTCAACTCTATTAAGACCTTTATGATTTCCTTTTCCTGTTTACCATTTTATGCTTTTCCTGAGACTTGTTTTTGAAAGTCAAATTTCCTATTCAGCTCAGGTCTTTTCTTTAGGAAAGTCCTTGAAAGTCTTCTATTTCACTGAATATTTTTTTGTCCTTAAAGGATTATACTCAGTTTTGGTGGGTAGGTCATTCTTGGTTGTAATCCTAGTTCTTTGGACCTCTGGACTAGTATGTTGCAAACCATCCGATGCTTTTAATGGGCAAGCTTCTAAATCTTGTATTATCCTGACTGTTGATTCCATATTACTTGAACTGTTTGTTTCTTGACGCTTGCAATATTTTCTTCTTGACCTGAGAACTTGAGGATTTGGCTGTAATATTCCTGGTAGTTTTCATTTTGGGATCTCTTTCAGAAAGTGATTGGTGAATTCTTTTAATTTCTATTTTACACTATGGTTCTAGAATATCAGGGCAGATTTCCTTGATAATTTCTTAAAAGATGGAAAGATGCTATACAGATATTTTTTTCATTCTTTTGGTTCTGTTTTATAATTTCTTGATTTCTCATAAAGTTGTTAGCTTCCATTTGCTCCACTGTAATTTTGAAAGAATTATTTTCTTCAATGAGCTTTTGCTCTTCCTTTTCCATTTGACCAATTTTGCTTTTTAAGACTTCTCCTCATTGAGTTTTTGGACCTCTTTTGCCATTTGGGTTAATCTATTTTTAAGTAGTTATTTTCTTCGGTATTTTTAGAGTCTCCTTTAGCAAATTGTTGACTTATTTTTCATGCCTCCTTGGATCACTCTCTTTTCTCTTCCTAATTTGTCCTCTACTTCTCTTATTTGGTTTTCAAAATCCTTCTTAAGCTCCTCTATGATCTGAAACCACTTCATATTTTTCTTGAAAGCTTTTGGTGCGGGAGTTCTGACTCCCTTTCCATGCTTTGATCCTTTTTGTCCCCCCAAAAAAGGTATCTAAAGCTGGATTGCTGAGCATACTTTACTTCCCTTGTGTGCTCATGTTGCCATTCAATTAACTTGACTTTTGAGCCACTGTAGAACTCTGCTTCCAGGGTGGAGAGCTTTGTCCCAAATTGCTGGGGGGGTTTGCAGCTGCCAGAGCTATTAGGAGGGCACCATCTCTATAGCCCCCACCAGCTTTGGCTCACTGGTCATGCACCTTAGGACTACCACCTAAGACCACAATCCCAATCCAGGCAGGTTGAGGCAAGAGCACTTAGCCTCTGAATGGTTGCTTGGCCCCCTATAATCTGCAGCCCACAAGCTCTGAAGCAACCATGTGGAGGCAGCTGGAGGGTGATCACTTCTGCTGCTTCTGGCTCTGGGGATGTAATGGTAATGGAATTTGAAAATGACCCTATATTGATTGAGTGTTAAAACCCAGAGCTTTTGAATCCCACTTGTGGGATGGACTTGTTGACGTGAAGAGAGAAGGCTGAAATGGAGGAGCCATGAATGGGGAAAGAGGCCCAAGCTGAGAGGAGGCCAGAAGGACTTTTGGGAGGGTGGTAACCAGTATTGTGGAGCCTGAGTTGATGAGAGAAAGACTGCTGAGAGCCCATTTGAGCTGCCCAGAACATTTGAGAACTGCCACCTGGAGCTGCCAAGAACTGAGGAGGCATGGCTGTGATGCCAGTATTTTGTTTGTCTGTTTTGATATTGCTTTGCCAGATTCACTTGATGGTGAAGGACACTGCTGCTGTTGTAGAGGTCCTAGAACCTGGCTGTTGGTTAAGAAGCATTGAAGTAGGATTTTCTTGTGTTACCTTCACAGAAATACTGGAAGAGGGCCTTGCGGATGTTTTCAGGGGTTCTAGGACTGTTCTACAAGCAGAGAGTGACTTGATGAGGACACTGGCTATGGCTTTGTTGAGCCTTGTCTCCCCAGGAACTGAAATTGCTGAGGGCTTGCCTTGATTGAAGATGGAAGAAGGGCCTTTCCTTGGGTTTTCATTGCTGAGATGTTATCTTAACCTTCTTATGGCTTAAGGGTTGATGGCCATTTATGCTCTCCTGCCTCATTTGAAAAAGTGCTTGGTGTTAATGAATGGTATTGTAATTACTTTGAGTCCAGGGGTGGGAAACCTTTGGCCTTTTCGTGCTCTGTGATTGACCAAATGAATATACTTTGTTTATGATTGGAAACTGATCTCCATTTCAGAAAAGACTTTGACTGACTAAATGAATGTACTGTCTAGGAGTGGAGTAGTGTCCTCATCAAGTCACTCTCTGCTTGTAGAACAGTCCTAGAACCCCTGAAAACATCCCCAAGGCCCTCTTCCAGTATTTCTGTGAAGGTAACACAAGAAAATCCTACTTCAATGGGCCTCTCCTCTTCAGCCTCCATGCAGCTTATTCCAAGATGTTCTGTCTCAGTTATTGTCAGGGTTCTCTCACCCTGAGGACAGGTCTGTCAGGGCCACTTTCCCTGACGACAACTCTGGCAGGAGCAGCCGGTTACCCACCTCAATGGAGAAGGCGCCCGCACCCTCTCCAGTGCAGAAGAGTCAATGGCTCAAAGGTGTAAACAGCGAAACTTTTATTGAGTCCTCTCCATTGAGGGAGCTTAATAGCAGCATTTCAAGACCCATGACCATGAACGAACAAACCCCGACTGCCCCCAAACCTGAGTCTTATATAACCCTCAGATGCACCTACTACACTGGATAAAAGAAACAAGGTCTGGCTGCAAGATGCAGGATATATCCAAATGTGGGGGTGGGAAGTTGCAGTAACACCTGGCCCCAGGGTAAGGAGGCACTAACTGGAAAGTCTGGTTTCCACACCAGGAGACCTTTAAGCACTGCTGCTCCCCATGGCCTTTGAGAGGCCTGGAGAGTCCAGCGTGCCCTGCACTCCATATGACCCAGACTTTTCCAGGGCCTTGACTCTCCCTGTACCTCATCCCAACCACCTGCAACCTGCAAGTATTTCCCAGGCCCTCACAAGTTATCGGTTCAATCCTCATTCCAGCAGTAGCATCCCAGCCTCTAGATGTTTGTGGAGAGAAATTCTGGCCTCTTTCAGCTTGGGCTTTTCCTTGTATAAGGTATTAGCTCCTCCATATTTTACCCCTTCCTGTTACCCCTCCCACTGTGGGATTCACAAGTTCTGGATCATAATATTTGATACAATCACACTTGAAACAAGGTGCTAAGTGCTTGCCAATACAAGGGGATCTTCAAATTACATTAATATTACAAGTTCTTTGCAGAGACACTTCTAGGAACCGTAAGTTTTCAGTTCTTTCAAGGTGGTATGATCTAAGGAGAAGTGTTTACTACACTTCTGGCTTATGCTCTGGTCTGTAAGTAACCACAAGCACTGTTTATCTCCCCTGCAACTGTGAGGATAGGTCCTGCTCCATTGTGGCTATAAAGTGTGGTGGCCTAAATGCTCCTCCTGGGCCTAGGACTGCCACCCAGGACTGCAACCAGATCTGAGTATGAGCAATACAACAGAGTCCTTCCTCAGTGCTAGCAAAGTTCCCCCTAGATTCTCCTTCTCACTAGTTGTGTTACCCCTTTACTGTCTCTGGGCTGAGATTTCTAGAAGCAGCAACTAGCATTGCTAATTCAATGGTTTCCAATGTCTGCTTCTGGTTTGCAGGGGCTGGGGCTGCGCTAGTGCAGCCTGCACTGGATTGTGCTCCACTCTAACCCAAGTCCAATAGATCTTTCCTATTTTCCTTCTAAATTATCTTTGGCATCTATGGGCTGAGAAATCTGGAAACTGCCATTGCTGCCAGTGATTCAGTCACCCCAAGGCCTGTTGGTTTGCTGGTGCTGGGCTAGCACAACCTAAGCTGGATTTCATTCTTCTCTCACCCTGGTACACAGAACTTTCTTCCTGACCTTCTAAGTTGTTTTGGGCTGGAAAATACTTTCACTTCAACTTTTTGTTGAAGAATTTGTTTGGAATTTGTTTAGGGTCATTATTTAAGGGTATTTGGAGGGGATTGAAAGAGAACTCATATGAATCTTTGATTTTTCCTCTGCCATCTTGATTCTGGCTCCAATTTCCTATTGTGTTTGCCCTAATTACTATTATTTATTGTTCAGGGGTTAGAGCCGTTCCTCCTACAACTTAATATTAACCACACCTATTCAAAACTTGACTTATGGAGTAATAGTATTAAAACTGTTTTACATTCTTCAGGTAGAAGTCAGAGAGAAGTCGGAGATTGCCGAAATAATTTATTTATCTGCTCCCCTAGTTGCGTAAGAAAATATTTTCCTGATGTGGAGTTTTTATTTTGTTGATATGGAAATCTCTCCTCTAAATCAGTCAATTGTGAATCCTCTACATAAACATCAACCTGTAATCTGACTTAATTTACATATAGAGTCTGTTTAATGAGGTTTGTGTTCTTAAGGGATGTATGAGATTATGACTCTGCTTAAGTAAATTTGTTCAACTTTTAGGATGTTGAATGAAGCATAGGATTATGATTTTTTGCAATTCTCATAGTCACAATGAATGGATTTTTTTTACCACAAGTTTAAGTCTCTTGATGTATAGCCCCTGATGATTATTCAAATTGATTCTTCTGACCATGAGAATTTGTGAGAAGTTTGACCCCTACCTCTCCTTGCAGGAAATTTATCAAGTTCTTTGTATCAAGTTCACTTTGTATCAAGTTTCTATCAAGTTCACTGTAGGTAGTAGGAGGAAATCTCTACTGATTCAGACTATTTTAATTAGCTTTCTTTGAGATCTTAAACCAGCTCTCTGCTTATAACAAGTTTGAGACATTAATAATCCCAAAAGAAAATAATTGTGGAGAAATATTTAATTATTTATTATTTACTAATATTATGGAACCTACTTTTATGTGACTAGAAAAAGTTCCAACCAAAAGCTATACAGGTCAGGCTGACCTTGGAGATGCTCCCAGGAAACTTGATTGTTGCAAGGGAATACTTAGTCTTGTTTTGGGTTCCCCAAATTTGAATGTTTATACTTCAACACTGATGACACATATCAAATTACCTAACTGTCCCTTTGCATCCAAACAGACAAATGTCTGTATGCCCTTTTCTGGAACTCTATATAACTTCACAAAGACTTGAATAGAGAGCTGCATCTTTTTATGGCTCTCCCCTTTGTCAAATGACTTAATAAATTGTTTTTCTGAAACTATTTCAGGTTTGGGGGTTTGTTCTCAATCTACATTTACCAACAGTAGTGAAGGGGAAATAATATGCAATTTGAAAAGTTGTGGTCAAACAAACCTCCTCTTCCATCATCATCATCAGATGTTAAAAGGATAATTGAATGAAGAACAAGAAATAAAATAAGTGAAACATGTATATTTTATTTTTTGCCTGCCCTGTGATTTCATCAGGATACAAAGCTTGTGAAAATGAACATTTACATAAGAATTGGAATAAATTGTCCTGAGTTGGACCTATATTTCTCTTCTTTGTCCTCCTCTTCCTCCTCCTCGTCCTGCTCCTCATCCTCCTCCTTGTCCTCCTCTTCCTCCTCCTCCTCCTTCTCTCTGTCTCTCTCTGTCTCTCTGTCTCTCTCTGTCTCTCTCTCTGTCTCTCTGTCTCTATCTCTGTCTCTCTGTCTCTGTCTCTCTGTCTCTGTCTCTGTCTCTGTCTCTGTCTCTCTCTCTTTCTCTCTCTCTTTCTCTCTCTCTCTCTCTCTGTCTCTCTCTCCCCTAGACCCTTTGATAGACTTAAGTGGCTCTGAGAATGTTCCCTGATTTGAAAGTATACTCTGCCTCCTAATAGGATCAATGTGCCCAGGTGGAGGTTTGTTTTTTCGGAATGGCCACACTTGTTACTTTGTAATTGGTCAGGAGGGCTGTGACATTCTCTGACCCAGGAGAAGCCTATATAAACGCCCTGATGTGAGGTTTGCTTTGGGGCTCACTTTGAGAAAAGTTTTGTGATTTGGCCAGATGAGACTCTGGGAAGCTGTTGAGGCCTCGGGCTTTGAAAAACCCGGATGTTGGTGCTTCCCTCTCTGGTAACTTGATAGGTAATGGATATAATGGTCAGATGGTTGGAAGTCCATCTGCTGATCCGTTTCCTTGTAACTTGTGTTTATAACTTGTGCTTGTAACTTGGGCTTGTATTCTTTGGAGTTCAGGGTGCTGACTTTTCCCCTGAACTAGGTAAATGATATGTTTGTTTGATTAAAGAAAGATTGTTAACCCATTTTGAGTGGCTTTCCTTTAGAAAAGCAGATCTAAGAACCTGTGCTAGCAGCTGCCCTGAGTATGCTAGGGTGCTTGCTGATACACCCCACCAGAAGACCTAATATAATTCTAACAGCAAAAGACATGTGAATTTATAATAAATGTTAAATGTATTTATATTACATGTAGTGTGCAGAGCTAAACAGCCATATAAAGATCTAATTAAAGAGGTAATTAGAAAAAAGTTTCCTGTAATAGACATACAGTAGCCTGTAGCTGTATCCTACTTTCTCTTAATTTTATTATGCAGATACAATGATAGTCTCAAATTAGCTAATAATAGGGGTTCCATGATTTATTTTGGATAAATCTATATATCTCTCAAAGGCACTCTCAGCAAAGCATCATTATTACTTTATTAAATACTACTTTTGCCTACTTGAGCTTAACAAACAAATCTAATGGTACGAAAGAATTTAATTTCAGAGCTGAATGATAATTTGTTAGGCACTGTTAATTCACATAATTCAAAGTTAATTATGTTTGCAATATTAGGAGTGTGGTAATTTTGTTCTGTTCAGCTACAGCTTTTATGAAATCTTACATCCTGATTAGGCAAACCACATTGCCAAGAATGAATGGAAAATAATTTTGGGAGGGAGGGAGAGAGGAGGAAAGAGAAGGTAGGACTTTTGTAGTATATGTGTGTGCTTGTAAAGATTATGTGAAAGAATCACTCAGTCACACTTGATCAAATATTTCCATACTATAGGACATCTGTCTCATGTGTTTCTTTTTGAGGATCATGGTTAATTGAGCATCACCCAAGTAGAAATTCTTGAATAAAGTGGCTTCTCTCTCCACCCCCAAACCAAGTAGAACTGACACTTAAAAGTCTTCAAGAATCTGTAATTTCATTGCTGTGAGTAGTCTCTCCACCAGTGTAAATTGCATTCTTTCTGTGATTTAGTAAATGGAACTTATCTGCTTCTGAAGGGTTTGTTTGCTCTATAGTCATTCTGCTGATGTGACTACTCACTTACCAAGGATATTTGTAGGTATGTACTTGAAAGCTGTCTCCTTCGGTAGAAAATATATACAAGTTAAAAAATGACTTTATTAGAAGTCCGTATAGTTCATGAAGGGGTGAAATGGGAAAAAAGTTGAAAAAGATGTGTTGGAAGAAACTTGTGAATGTCTTTACCTTCAAGTAGAGACTGACTGAGGAAAATAACATGATCATTTCTTTAGGAATATCAATTTAGCTGCCATGTGGAAGACTGATTAGAGAAAGAGTGCTGGATTCTGTGAAACTAGGAAATTATTTCAATAATCCAGGTGAAAGGTGATGAGAGACTGAAACAGAATGATTTCAATGTAAGGATTAAAAAAGTCTACAGATGGAATCTATCCAAAGCACTAGAAACCTTTGTCTTTATCTATGAACATTTTGTGTGTATCAGTGTGTCACTCAGACTGCACCCCCCCTTGTTTATACTTCTTTGTTGCTACAGTTCATGACTGGTCCACTTTCTCTTCTGAACATATCTATTCTTTACATTTTTGCACCATTTGTATATAAGCATAAGGCATACCCTGGGCTCACTATCCCAAGAGACATTTTGACTGTCAGGTTAGGGTCCCAGAGGATGGCTATTTGTTCTTGTCTCTAGTTCTAGAGGTAACCCTGAGGAGCTGGGGGGCTTTTCTCCTGGTCCCATCACTAAAGAACCTCCATCTGGTATGTTCTAAATTGCTACTTCCCAATTAATGCCTCCCTAATATTACTAACCAATTAACATCAGTTTTTTAGAAAGGAACATATGTTGGGGGGTAGAACAAGAATGAAAGAACAATAACCTCCTAAATTGAGAGTACATTTTTTCCTAACGCTTCAGTCCTTAAAGAAAGTAAACTTCAAAGTTAAGGTGGTTATTACAAAAAATCCCTCCTCCAGGTCACTTTTAAGCAGGGCAACAGCTAATAGTGGCCCTCTACTGTGTAGGACGTGTATTAGCTACTGAGTTAGTTCGCAGTTAGGATGGTTCAAGCAGCTTGGTCTGTAGAGCTCACCCCTCTCAAGATTACTGCAGCAGCTCTGGTGTCTAAAGGAAACTTTGGTGGCTCTTTGGACCTTGTTTAGTTGTGTTTTCTGTCTCTAATACTCATTCAGATAATAGCGAATGAAAGGTGACAAGTGGCAGACCATTACCACTTAGACTACTGTCCCTTCTCTCCTAACTGGAACTAACATGGTAATATCTGCCTCATTTACCACCGTGGTAAAGAAGCATAAAAAGAATATCTAACCAGAAATCATTGAGAAGATTGACGTTCTTTTTCTAAAGTCCTTCCATCCCAAGAAAGGAAAGAAGGGAAGAACGGTAAAGTTGATGAAATGTTGTGCTTGAATTAAGAATATGGGTTTGAGGCTGTGCCCATGGGCCGTTTTTCAGCCTTTCTGAGTATTCCATTTCCTTATCTCTAAAATATGACTAAGAATACTTGTATTAGTCATATCACAGTGTTATGGTAGGAAACACACTTTTAAACAAAATGGTATCTAACCAGCATTAACTAGTATTAGACTGGATTGAGCTTAGGTTTAAGAAGCTATTTGGAGGTATAATTATTTTTGTAAAATATTCTCATCAAAAATCATAAATTAGTCATATGGTCCTACCACTAAAAATATTATTGATTCAAATCGCATTAGGATGTTTTGGAAACAAAGATTCTCCTCCTGGTTTCTCCTTGGATTTTCCTTCTCTGCTGGACTAATGGACTTCAATAGTAAGTTCCATAAGAGTTAGTGCTAAAAACAAATACTTAAAAAAATACAATAGATGTAGAACTAATAGGCACCATAAAGGCATTATATTCCAATCCCTTCCCTATAAATGTGAAGAATTTGAAACCCAAGAGGTTTAGTTACTGGCCAGGTCATACAGGTAGTAAATAGATGAGTTAGGGTTTGAACTCAGTTCATTGATTCCAAATTCAACATCTTTTTCTACTTTACCATTTATGGTTATTGCTATCACTTATTGCGCAGAATAGAATAGTTCCTGGGGGTTCTAGGTTTAACACTATATATATGTATTAGTCTAGTTGGTCACCACATTGGTATATCTGATATATTTTGCAGAATAAATCCCCTTAACAAAAGGATTTGTTCCATAAAACTTGGGCTCAGTCAAAAGACTTTACCCAAGGACCTAGAAGGCCACATATGGCCTTTAGGCCACAGATTTCCCACCCCTGGTATATCACCTGAAGCTTTATTCTTCAAAGCTAGCATCTTGAGATGTAAGGTGGAAAAACAGAAATGAAAATGCAATTATTCAAAGGCCAACTTGTGAAGTTGGGTTTCAGTTTAATTTTTAGTAAATGTATCACCTGAGTATGCAGATTAGAAAAGAGACTAAAACACTGGAACCAAATGGATAGAGATTTCTTTGCTAAGAGCCATTTGTTTGTTGCCAAATACTAGGTTAGAATTCACTGAGGGGACAGATGAACCAAAGAGTGAATTTTTGTTTGTTTATTTTTCATCAACTCAATTCCCTGGGAATTCAGAAGCAAGGAGCCCACTGTTGCCTCTGAGACTTTAGTCACCTCTCTAATTCAAATGTCAGGAATCTATAATATATATATACAGTAGCATTTACAATATATACAATAGCATGGACAGTGTTATCATGCATAAGATCTTTCAGTGAATATTGTATTATTGATGTTGCTGGATGCAAGGCATGTTTGGGGATTTCTCCTGAAAACTAACCTACCCCTTGAAAATGACTACCAGAAGGTAAATTTCTAAATCATATTTACCTGGTTTATTTCTTTATTTACAGCTTGTCCTAGGTCATCACTAAGCAAGCCTAACCTGATCATCCAGCTGGTGATAATTAGGATCTATTTTACCATTGGCATCACAGATGCCAGCTGTTACACTAGTCATTCATAATGGAATCTAAATAGGAGAGCAACATTCCTCCCAGATCAATTATAGACTAACTCTATTTCCCTCTCCTTATTTAGCGGGAGGGAATCTACCCTTCCTAAATCACAAGGCTTCTCCACTTCCCAAAAATTAAATACCTAGCACCAAAATTTTCCCAGAGGTGAGCAGAATAAAGAGAAAAAAATTCTTTGTGTGCTACCAAAGAAAGTATTAATCCTTTTGTTAGGAAAGCAGGATAAAAAATTAATTTTCCCCATTCATTGCTGGGTATTTCTAACAGTAGCTGGTTATTCCTTTAAAATCCATTTTTGCCATGCAGCCAAAACTCTTTGGAGCTTCTTATTAAATTTACTCCTAGTCAGAGTGTATGACAACACTACTGATGCTGTGCCCAACTCAACGCAGATGCTTGCTCAGATTCTGCTTGTCAAGGAATTCAGCAACAGGGATGATATGAAAGGCCACAGGCACTCAGAAATCTGGAAACAGAGTGTCTCAATAAGTGCCTTTTCTGCATAGGAAATGCTAGCATTGGAGTTCTGAAGGGAGAAGATTGCTTGTTTACTTTGGTGATACAGATGCAGCATATTTGGGGGATTTTACTCCGTTACAGGCCAATTAGGCAGCAGCTGGAATCAATAGAGGTTGTGCAGACCAAAGCATCATGGGCCTATTGAAGGTCTGTTGTTCCAGGAACTCAAGCAGGACAGCTTCCTTAGAGAGAACATCCTTCCTTCCCCCTCCTCCCCCAAGCCATTCTCTCCATCCCCAGCCATTCCTTAAAGTTGAAGTGGAATTTCTGTTGAATTTTCCCCTGCAGTATGATTATGGAGTTTCATACTGAAAGCATCCCAGGCTATAATAACAAGCAGCTTCAGCAGTCAGATAATGGGCTGAAATTTGAGAGTGAGAAGAAATATACTTGGTAGTGGTGATTTTTTTTTACTAGCAATGGGTGATAATGGATAATAAACAGTGGTTTTAGATTATAGGAGACTGTTAAGGATCAATATTCTAAAATGCTTTTTAGCATCAATGCTTTTTTTATTGACAGAATTAGTGTCACTGTTTGTAGCACTAACAGCAGGAGAAGCATATTGCACATGAGAAAACAAGGACTCCAAGGGAGCAAAACTGATTAAGGACTTGGAGGCTCTTAAAACACCCCAAATTTCAGGCTTTCAAGTGAAATAGTAGAAGCTTCCCAATGACCTGAAGGCATTTATTTGTTTTAAGCATCTTAACTGTTTCATTCTGCTCTTTTGTCTGAAGTAGAAGAGTTGGTGAATATTCTGCTGCTATCTGGTATTTTACTGAACTTTTAACTCCGTTTCTTCAGTTTTTCACAATCCCCCCAACAAAGATGAGCTTATCAAAGTGGACATTTATGTATTTTATGGAATCAGCAATTTTCTCTTCCTAATAATCATTGAAAGGATGATTTCCATATGAGTTGAGAAATCGTGTTATTGGAGACAAAACACTGTAAAGGAATAGAGAATAGTTACTACAAATAAAGAATAAGTTCTCTAACTTTGCATTATGGTGTATGGATGGTTGGCTGAGAGGTTTGGGGCACAATTCCTGTGGGCTCTTAGAGAATACAGTTGCATATTACTCAGTCCACATGCTCTTGCAGAAGTCTATAGATCAATAAATCACATAGCAGATTGTGACATTAATCAAAGCGTGTCCTGAATTATACTTCAAGGTAGCTGATAGTCTCATTAATGTTGTGGCATTCCTACTATAAAAAGCTTCAGACTTTACAGAGGGTGGGGCCATCTAGGTTTTCCTCAAGGATCCTGGATTCACTGACCTGAGTTATTTTGGAAGCCATTCTCTTTTGACCTTAACAGATAAATATCCCCATCTTCTAAGTAGTGAAGTATAAATTTTCCCTCACATTTACTGTCTTCCTTCTTTGTTCTCTTTTCCGCGTCTCCTCACCACTCCCCCATCTTTCATCCACCTCTCCCTTCCATATTTCTCCTTTTCTATACTTTTCTGTCTATCTAGCTATTACTTTTTCAATGGAAAACTGGGACAATAAATTAATGAATCAAACTCTGACTCTCTGGGAAAAAAATATGTCTGAGTCAAGCTCTATAGAAAGAATTTTGCGAGGTATAAACATAATTGCTATGTTCAATGCATGTTCCTTTCAATGGCAAGATACTGGCTTATTGTCGACATAGTACTGAAGGGTCCCCTTCATCATCATAACAACAGATTTTTATCTCCGCTCCATGTGCCCCAACACACATATTCACCTAATGCCTACACTGCTGCTGCATAGGAGAGAAATGCTGCCACACAGGACCAGTTCAAAATACGTCTTCTGTGCACTGAACTGTAACCTGTGAAGAAGGGAGAATTAGCTAAAACATACAAGTGTATCTGCCACAGACAGATCATCATGAGGGATTACAATAGAGAAATTTCATCCTTGGATTTAAAATATATGTATGCATATATCCATATATCCATAAACATACATATATGTGTATATCTATTGATGTATATGTATGTATACATATATGATAATAGTTTTCCCTTCATTCTACTTGCATGTTAGTTCTACAACCATATGGAGATGGACTAAGATTCTGACATCAGTCTCATGAATGATATAAATATCATACTTTCCTTTTATCTACAAATGAAAAATAGCACTTCTTTTGGATCAGAAAATGAAGCCTAGGAGGAACTGGGTGTTTACTACTATGGAGATACAGAAAAAGCAACAGACTTGGACTATCCACATTTGATAGACTGATGGAATTCTCTATTTTATTTCAGAGTGCTGAAAAGTACAATGGAAATGTAATTGAGGAACATGGTATTATTATATCATTAACCCTACCTAAACCTCTGAAGCTAGTAGTTTAGCAATTACTTCCATACTTCCTCTCAAGGTGAGAGCCACAGATTTATGAATCAGAAACCAGAGTTAATTTATTCCTTTAAAAATGCATACTAGGCTCCTAAAGTATAAGCATAACTATTGTATTGAGCAATATGGAATAGTGCAGAGAATTTAAAGCTTGGATTAAGAAGCCCTGCATTTAAATCCTACCATAGATACTTATTTGCTAGGTGAACTGGGTAAACTATTTAACTATTTGCTTCACAGATATCTCTAAGATTTACCTAATAAGTCACAGAAGCCTTGTGATCTGTGTGAATGGAGACTGTCCTGCAGTGGGAATTCCTTTGAAGCACTAATTATACATTGGCTTTCTAATCTGAGACACCTTTTCAAAATTTTTTTAAAGTTTTATTGTTTTTTTTTCACATTACAAATATTTACAGAATATTCCTATTAGGTAGGAGGTCTCTTATAAGAAAAGAAAAGCTAAGTAAAATTAATAATGTTTTAAAAATGATTTGTCATTGATAATGCCTTATTTCTTCATCTAGAATGTTGTTTTCTTCATACCAGATAATTCCTTAATTTACTCTACAGTAGAGCTGCATCTATGGAGTTCCATGCCTAGAGCAATTGTAATGCATGTAGCAAAGAATAAGAAGCTATCCTCAGTGGAGTTAATTGTATAGCGAGGAGAATGTGGAAGAAGTCCTGATGTAGCTTCCCATTTTAACCATTTTTTTTTGCTAAATAATTTCATGTAATTCAATAGAATGTAAACTCTTTGGGGGCAGGGAAGACTTTATTTTATCTTATACATAATGAGTTATTGGCAATTTCTGCCTTGTTGACTTGCAATGAGCCAAGTATTATGTTTTGTTGTTTCTAAGTTGTTGAACAAACACTATCTTCTAAATTTAGGGCTCTAACTTTGACATTCTAAAATAAATTCCTGGTCACTCACCCTATAGTGGGTCCCTGCCCCCCCAACCAACACATCAATTACACTGCTTCCTTGATGTCAGAACTTGCTGAGACTCATTAGAAAATCCATATTATGTGGTCAGGAAAAGATTGAAAAACAAACAACTTAATACTAAGGCTCTCATCTTTTCTCAGCTCTTCAAAACCATGTTTATCTCTACAATTATTAGAAAATTACTTCTGAAGGCTAGAATTGGTGAGAATTCCTGGTTTTCTTTTTCCTTTGTATTTCTGACCCATTTTCTGACCCCGCTAATCTTACCCTGCTTCCGTAGCAAATTTCAGAGCTCAACACATTCCACCCCTCATTTGAGAAGTCAAGGAAACACTTTACACATAATCTTTCACTATCTGTTTATTGTAGATGATAACACACATTTTATCTTCAAGGAGCTTCCAGTCAAGTTGAGGTGAAAATAAACATTAATGATGAAATAGTCTAAGAGTTAGATAATATTAGAAGAGATACTACATCATCATATATGATAAATTGTAGGTGAATAGGATAGATAATGTGCTATGGGAGTTCAGATCAGAAGATCATTGAGGTCTCAGTGGATCAAAGAAATCTTTATAGAAATGGAATGTTACCTGGGCTGTTTCTTTTATACTTACCACAAGAATAGAATGAGAAGCTTTATCAAAAGCTTTGATAAAATCTCCATTAACTATACCTAAACCAGTCACCTTATTTAAAAGTATAGTGATTCTGTCAAAAAGAAAATGAGCCTAGCCTGGCATGACCTTTTCCTTTAATAAAGCAATGTAGACTCTTAGTAATCCCTGTTTCATTTTCTAAGGATACAGCAATCATCACTTTAATGATTCATTCTAGAAATTTTTAAGGAATCAAAATCAATATTACCGAATTATAGGTTTTATACTCTGTTCATTTCATTTTGTAAATTTGGGAAATTTCAAAGGATTTGAACAAATAATTTTCAGATAAAGAAATTAAAAATATAGTCATATAAAAAATTCTCTAAGTCACTATTTTTTTTTGCTTTTTGGAGGGCAGTTGGGGTTAAGTGACTTGCTCAAGGTCACACAGCTAGTTTTTTGTGTTAAGTGTCTGAGGCCTGATTTGAACTCAGGTACTCCTGACTCCAGGGCCGGTGCTCTATTCACTGCACCACCTAGCCGCCCCTCTAAGTCACTATTGATTAGAGAAATGCAATTCAAAGCAATTCTAAAGTAGCACACTATACCTATCAGATTGGCTAATATGACAAAACAGGGACAATTATAAATGCTGGAGAAGATTTTGGAAAATTTTAACACTAATGCATTGTTGGTAGAGTTGCAAACTAATCCAAACATTCTGGAGGACACTCTGGAACTATGCCCAAAGGGCTATAAAATTGTGCATACCCTTTGACCCATCAGTACTACTTTTAGAGCTGTGTCCCAAAGAAATCATACAAATGGGAAAAACCCACATGTACAAAAGTATTTATAGCAGCTCTTTTTGTGGTGGCAAGGAATTAGAAATTGAAGGAATACCCATCAGCTGGGGAATGGCTGAACCAGTTGTAGTATGTGAATGTAATGGAATACTATTGTACTATAAAAAATGATGAGCAAGCAGACAGGAAAAACCTAGACTTATATGAACTGATGCTGGGTGAGTTGAGCAGTACAATGGCAACATTGTACACACTTACAGCCACACTGTGAGATGACTAAATTTGATGCACTTAGCTCTTCAGAGCAATGCAAGGTTCTAAGACAATTCCAAAAGGTTCACAATGGAAAAATGCTATCCACATACAAAGAAAGATCTACAATGTCTGAATGCAGATTTAAACATACTATTTGCTCTCTCTCTCTCTCTCTCTCTCTCTCTCTCTCTCTCTCTCTCTCTCTTTCTCTCTCTCTCACTCACTTTCTTTCTTTCTTTCTCTTCCCCCTCCCTCTTCCCCCCTCTCTTTTTGTTGTATTGTGTTTCTTCTTTCTCATAGTTCATCCCATTGAATCTATATCTTCTTTACAACATGACTAATGTGAAAACAGGCCCAATATGAATGTTTATGTAGAGCCATCTTAGGTGGGAGGGAGGGGAGAAGGCAGAGAAAATTTAAAACTCAGAAGCTTGTAAACTGAATTTTGAGATCAGCTGCAGGGCAAGATGGAGGCATTCATCCTTGAACCTTCTCTGTACACAGTCAAAGCCATTTTGATCCTGGTCAAAGATGGAGAGTGGCTCTTTGCCAAGTACTATGATGACACCTACCTCGGCATCAAGGAGCAGAAGGTGTTAAGAAGAACATTTTCAACAAAACTCACCAGACTGACAGTGAGATTGCCCTCTTGGAAGGCCTGACTGTGGTGTACAAAGGCAGCATTGATCTATACTTCTACATGATTGGCAGCTCCTGTGAAAAAAGAGCTGATGTTAATGGCCATTCTGAACTGCCTTTTTGACTCTTTGAGCCAGATGCTGAGGGAGAATGTTGAGAAGCCAGCATTGCTAGAGAACATTGAAGGACTTTTCCTGGCTGTAGATGAGATTGTAGATGGAGGGGTGATTCTAGAGAGTGATCCCTAGAAAGTGGTACACAGAGTAGCATTATAAGGTAAATATGTCCCCCTTATAGAGCAGATGTGTCTCAGGTATTTCAGTAGACAAAGGAACAGATCAAATGGTTGCTGCTTAGGTGAAGACTCCATTTACACCCCCTCCCCCCTCCCATAATCCCTCTCCAAGCCATTTGTCTACTGTGATGCCCCCACATCCTCATCCCTCTTGCACTGCACTGATGGTCATAGTCTTGTGGGAAATGGAGGGCAGCCCCCCAAGCACCCTACTCTGCACAAGACTGAGAATAAAGCATCATCTTTTTCTGAAAAAAAAGGACTGAGTTTTGAAAACTAAAAATGAATTACTTAATTATAAAAAATAAAGAATGAAATAATTGGGCTATTTGTTATTTTCCAATCTTGTGGCATTTTTTACATTATATAAGTATGATTTATTTATTTATTTGCATATTAATTCATTTACTCATTCATTTATTTATTCATCCATCGATCCATTATCCATATATCACCCATCTCTCTGTCCATCTATCAATCTATCATCTGTTTATCTATCTACATACATTTATAATCTGCCCTTCCCAGTACCTCCTCTCCCTCTAAAAAATAATTTTAAAAAAAGATAAAGACCTCATCATAAATGTAAAGTCTAGCAAAGCAAATTCCTACATTGTTCACAACCAAAATGTTCATTACCTTGAGTGGCATAGTTAAAATTTAATCTTGTAAACTTATGGTTTGCCATCGCATTGATCAAAGTTTTAAATACTTTCAGTTATATTTTTCTTTGACAATATTATTGCCATTTCCCAAAGTGTTCTACAAATTCTGCTCACTTTATTCTGTATTATTTTATAGAGGTCTTCCCAGTTTCCTCTGACACTGTTCATTTCATCACTATTTATAGCACAATAATATTAATGTATAACTACATTAATATATTAATGTATATATAATGCATTATATTATATAATGTAATTTGTTATATATTATATATTGTAATGTATAATGCATATATTAATGTGCAACTATATTAATGCATAACTTGTTTGACAGTATTAACAATAAGGGCAGCTTCTTAGTTTCCAGATTTTTTCTACTATGAAAAAAAGCTGCTATAAATTTTGACTGTATGGGCCCTTTTCTTATTTCCTGTATACCTTTCAGGGTACAGATCTTTTTGTGATATAAGTGGGTCTTAGTTTAATAACTCTGGGGGCAGAATTTCAGCTTGTTTTCCAGAATGATAGGACCAGTTCACATCTCTACCAATAATGTACTAGGGAAACTGATTGTTTGCAGCCTCCCCAACATTTGTCTTTTCCCCTTTTCTTATCTTTCCTAGTTTGATGTTTTTTTAAAGAAACTAAAAGTTATTTTAATTTTAATTTCTCTGATTAACAGTAATTAAGAGTATTGTTTCACATTTATTTATGACCTGGATCTCTTCCTTTGGAAATTGCATTTTCATAAGCTTTGACCATAAAAAGTGTTATTGGGCAATGGCTCTTAGCTTATGAATTTGAATCAGTTCCTCATAAATCTTGGATATGAGACTTTTATCAAAGAAACTTGCTACAAAATTTTATTCCTACTCATTTGCTTCGCTTCTCATTTAGATTGTTTGTCCAATACTTTGGTTTTATATAATCAACATTCCTCATTTTCTCTTTTTTAATCTTCTTTATCACTTGTTTTCTCAATAACTCTTCCTTTATACATATATCTGAACAGTAATTTCTTTTTTGCTCCTCTAATTTGTTTATTATGTGACCCTTTATATGGGAATCATGTATAGATCTTACGTTTGTCTTGGTATATTGTATGAAGTATTGATCTAAGACAAATTATCTAGGTGGCTTTCTAATTTTCAAAAAAGATTTTTTTTAAAATTTTTTCCTCCAAGTGATGAGATTTTCTTCCACTAACTGGGGTCCTATAATATTGTGCTTGTTCATATCTGTATGATGTGCATCTAATCTGTCTTTTTTCTTTAATCAATACCACCTTAATTACTGCTATGTAGTACAGTTTGAAATTTGGTACTGATAGACAATACTACACTATTCTCAATTTTTTTTCACTATTCCCTTTGAGATTCTTGTCTTTTTGTTCTTCTACAACAATTGCATTATTTTTTTTAGTTCTATAAAAAAACCTTTCTTAGTTTGGTTATTATAGCATTAAACATTAATTTGGGTAGTATTTTCATTTTAGTTATATTGGTTCACCTTACCTATGAACAATTAATATGGTTTTCCCCAATTATTTAGGTCTGTCTTAATATCTACAAAGAATATTTTCATTTCTTTTCAATTGTTTGTTTACAGTTATATCCATATCCTGGGTGTGCCATGGTAGGTTTACTCACTCCCAAATATTTTGTTATTTTTGTAGTTATTTTGACAGGAATTTCTTTTTCTGACCATTCCTGATGGTTTTCTGTTGGTGACATATAGGAATACTAATGATTTATGTGGATTTATTTTACAACCTGTAACTTTGTTGAATTTATCATTGCCATTATTTTTTTTTGTTTTAAACTTTAGAGTTTAAGCATCATGGCTAAAAATGATACTTTTGTTTTGGTTTTTCCTATACTTATTTACTTGATTAATATTATGTAAATTATTGCTCCAGTTAGCATTTCTAGCATGATGCTAACTAGTAATGATCATAATGGACAGCTTTGCTTTACCCTTAATCATATGGGAAAGGCCTCTAACTTTTCTTCGTTACATAAAATACTTGCTTTTAGATTTAGACAAATACAATTTGCAATTGTATTAAGGAAAATAGCATGTATTTCTTTGAGTATTTTATTAGTTGCATTATTGCATGACTGATTATTTTTGTAATATTCCTTTTCTTGACCCAACCCTGAATTCGTGGGATAAACCCAACTTTCTTACGTTATATAAGGCTTTTAATATAGTGTTTTCTCTGTTTATGGCTATTTTATTTGAAAAATATTGTGGCAATGTCACTTAAGGAAACTGGTTTGAAGTTTTCTTTCTCTTCTTTGTCTTTCTCTCATTTAAGTATTAAGTGAATATTTAGATAATAGAAAGAGGTCAGAAGTGGTATCTTTTCTCATAATTGCAACCATTTTATGTAGTATTCTACTTTAAAGAAAATGGACAGAATTCAGTTGTAAATAGTTCTAGACTATTTCTCCCCCACTGGAAGTCCATTTGTAACTTATTCAACTTAATTTTCTCATAGCTAATTTATTTAATTTCTTCTTTCTTAATAGGGATATGTATTAATCCTTCAAATATGAATCTGTTTCATCTGAGTTGTCAATTTTGTTAGTATATACTTAGGAAAATAGTTTCTGGCACATTTCTTTATTCCCTTTTTGATTTTTTGAACTTTTAAAAAATTTTGACATGATAAATTTATTTTCTCTCAATTTTAAAAAATATAATTAGCTAACTCATTTATTTTATTAATTTTAAAAGCTTTTAATTTTATTTGTCAATTCAATGTACTTTTTTGCTTTCAATTTATTAATCTCTTCTTTAATTTTCAGAAAGTTTACTCTGTTCTTTAGTTGGGAGTTTTTGCTATATAATTATTCAAGATTTTGCTGTTATTGTCATTTGGTATCTATTGCATTAATTTTGCTTTTTAAAAAATTATTAATTAGGGGGTAGAGCAAAGATTGTGGAGTAGAAGCACGAACTTAGCATCAGCTCCCACTCCAATAATTTCCAATACATGTAAAAAATGACTCTAAAAAAGCTTTAGAGTTATAGAACCCACAAAGAGACAGAGAGAAACAAATCTCCCACTGCAGGCAGATTGGCAGGCAGGAAAGATCTATCACACTGAGCTGGGAGGTGAACACAGTTCCCTAGGAGCTGCACAGTTCTGGCCCCAAGGTGGCCCCAACCAGTGGTGGCCAGAGCAGACTTCAGGAGAGTGAATCATTAGCAGTTGTTGAGGTTTCCTGACTTCTCAACCTATAAACACCAAAGACAAAAGAAAAGGTCAGTGGGGAACTCTGTTGGAAGAGAGGGTGACTGAAGAGCATGGTCCAACCTGTGTCTCTGGGGTGAGAAGTGGTGGATGTGTGGCAGCTTGGCAGCTACTACTGCATGGCTGCTTCAGGAACTCCTGGCTTGTAGATCATGGGGGGAACAACTGAGCATTCAGAGGTTAATTGCTCTTGCTTTGACCTGCTTGGGTCTAGATCATGGTTTGGGGAGGTGGTCCTGGGGTGTGTGGCCAGTGGGCCAGAGCTTGTGGGGACTGTAGAGAGGGCACCCTCCTAATAATTCCAACAGCTGTGAAAACCCCAGCAATTTGGGACAAAATTCTCTCGATTATGGAAGCAGAGTTCTACCATGACAAAGAGTTCAAAAGTCAAGTAATTTGCTGGCAATATGAGCAAGAAGAGGAAGCACAAACAGATCATAGAATCCTTTTGGGGGGATTAAAAGGATCAAGGCATGGAGTGGAAGGAAGACAGTAAAGTCAGAACTCCTGCATCAAAAGTCTCCAAGAAAAATATGAACTGATTACAGGACACGGAGGAGCTCAAAAGGGATTTTGAAAATCAAGTAAGTGAAGTGGAGGCAAAATTGGGAAGAGAAATGAGAGTGATGCAAGTAAATCATGAAAAGTGAGTCAACAGTCTCCTAAAGGAGACCCAAATATAAACTGAAAAAAATAGACTCAGGATGGAAGGAGATGTCCACATTCAGAGAAAGATCTAGAAAGAACAGAGTTTAAATGGAGACTGAAGCAATCTATATGCTATTGTTCTTTTCCATGTTTGGTTTTGTTTCTTTTTTCCCATTGTTCAGTCCATTGGTTACAACCATTCTATACAACCAGACTAGTGCCCAATATGAAAGTATTTGCCGATCCTATACTTGATTGCATGGTGCCATGGGTGAGAAGGGGGAGACAGGAGGGAGAAAAATTTAAACTCAAGGTATTGTGGAATTGAATCTTGTAAACTAAAAGTAAATAAACAAATCAATTCAAAAATTTTAAAAAATGGAGTAATTCAAATGGCAAAAGAGGTCCAAAAAGCCAGTGAGGAGAAGAATGCATTGAAAAGCTAAATTGCCAAATAGAAAAGGAATTTCAAAAACTCACTGAAGAGAATAATTCCTTAAAAATTAGATTGGAGCAACTGGAAGCTAATGACTTTATGAGTAATCAAAATACTATTAAACAAATCCAAACAAATGAAAAATATAGAAGACAATGTGAAATATCTCATTGGAAAAACCACTGACCTGGAAATGAGATCCAGTAGAGGTAATTTTAAAATTATTTTACTACATGATAGCCATGATCAAAAAAAGAGCCTAGACACCATCTTTCAAGAAATTATCAAGCAAAATTGCCCTGATATTCTAGAACCAGAGAGTAAAATGGAAATGGAAAGAATTCACCAGTCACCTTTTGAAAAAGATCCCTAAAAGAAAACTCATAGGAATATTATAACCAAATTCCAGAGTTCCCAGGTAAAGGAGCAAACAGTCAGGAAGAAACAATTTAAGTATTGTGGAAAAACAATCAGGATAACACAATGTCCAGCAGAGATAGAGTAGGGTAAATTATTTCATACAAAAGAGGCAAGAGAAAACTATTACAATGGAGGGGAAGAGCAGGAAGGTTAAAGGGAATGGGTCAACCTTATTCTCATTGAATTTGGCTTAAGGATAGAATAACATACACATTCAATTGGTTATCTTACCATAGAGGAAAAAAGGGAGTATGGTATAAGAGGGAGGATAATAGAAGGGAGGGCAGATTGGGGGAGAGGGCAGAAGAAAACATTTTTGAAAAGGAATGGGGTCAAAGAAGAAAATAGAACAAGTAGGGGGATGGGATAGGATGGAGGCAAATATAGTTAGTCTTTGACAATATAACTACTATGGAAATGATTTGGGTAACTACACATGTACAACCTATATTGCATTTCTTGTCTTCCCAGTGGGGGCTGGTGGGGAGTAAGAAGGAAAAAAAAATCTGTAATTCAAATTTTTAAAAATAAATGTTAAAAAACTGTTTCTTAAAATTAAAAAATGCAAATGGGAAATAAGATATACAGGCACTGGGGTATAGAAATTGGGCCCAGACCAATATCTAACACTGTATACCAAAACCCTCATTTCTTGTAGCACAATAGTGTTGCATAACATTCATATACCACAACTTGTTCAGCCATTCCATGACTGATGGGCTTCCCCTTTATTTCCAATTCTTTGCCATCAAAAAAGAACTGCTATAAATATTTTTGTACATAGGGGTCCTTTTCCCACTTCTATTGCTAGATCAAAGGACTGATGCCTTTGGGCATAGTTCCAGATTGCCCTCCAGAATGGCTGGATCAGTCCAGAACTCCACCAACAATGCATTACTGTTTCAGTTTTTTCACATCCTCTCCATCATTTCTCTGTTTTGTCATTTTAGCCAATCTGACCAGTGAGATGTGGTACTTCAGTGTAGTTTTGATTTGCGTTTCTCCAATCAATAGTGATTCAGAGCATTTTTTATATGCTTATAGATAGCTTTGATTTCTTCCTCTGAAAATTGCATGTTCATATTCTTTGACCATTTATCAATTGGGGACTTCTGTTCTTATGGATTTGACTCAATTATCTGTATATTTTATAAATGAGGTCTTTATCAGAGACACTGGTTATAAAAAGTACAAATTTTCCACTTCCCTCTCAATCTTGGTTACATTAGCTATATTTGTATAGAAACTTTTCAATTTAATTAATCAAAATTATCCATTTTGCATTTTAAAATACTCTCTAACTTTGTTCATAAAATTTTCCCTTCTCCATAAATCTGACAGGTAAACTATTCCTTGCTCTCCCATAATGCTTACACTATCAGGCTTTATACCTAGATCATGCACCCATTTAGACTTTATTTTGCTCTACAGTGATAGATATTGGTCTATGCCCAGTTTCTTCTATATTGCATTCCAGTTTTCCTAGCAGTTTTAGTCAAATAATGAGTTCTTATCACAAAACGTGGGTCTTCTGCTTTATCAAACAGTAGATTACTATATTCGTTGACTGCTGAGACTTGTGTGCCCAATCTATTCCATCAATCCACTACTCTATTTTTCAGCCAGTACCAAGTAGTTTTGCTGATTCCTGCTTTATAACACAGACCGAAATCTGATATGGGTAAGCCACCTTCCCTAGCATTTCCTTTCACTAATTCCATTGATATTCTGGACCTTTTGTCCTTTCAAATGAATTTTGTTACATTTTTTCCATCTCTATAAAGTAATTTTTGGTAGATTATTGGTATGGCACTAAATATGTAATTTAATTTAGGTAAAATTGTCATTTAGATTACATCAACTTGACTCAGCCATGAGCAACTGATGTTTTTCCAATTATTTAGATCTGACTCTGTGTGAAAAGTGTTTTGTAGTCCTAGGTTTGTTTTGGTAGGTAGATTCCCGAATATTTTATAATGTCTACAGTAACTTTAAATGAAATTTCTCTTTCTATCTCTTGCTTTTGTTTTTGATCTCTATCTTGGGTTTTGTTAGAAATATATAGGAATGCTGAGGATTTATGTGGGTTTATTTTATATCCTGCAACTTTGCCAAATTTATTTATTACCTCAAGTAGTTTTTTGATTGCTTCTCTAGGATTCTCTGGGTATATGATCATATCATCTGCAAAGAGTGATAACTTAGTCGCTTCTTTGCCTAATTTGATTCCATTGATTTCTTTTTCTTCTCTTATTTCTACTGCTAACATGTCTAGTACCTGATTGAACAAGAATGACGATAGTGGACATCCTTGTTTCATCCCTGATCTTTTTGGAAATGCTTCTGACTTATCCACACTACGTATAATACTTGCTGATGGATCTAGATAGATACTACTTATTATTTTAAGGAAGACTCCATTTATTCCTATACTTTCATATGTTTTTAATAGGAATGGGTGTTATATTTTGTCAAAAGCCTTTTCTGCATCTATTGAGATAATCATATGGTTTCTGCTAGCTTTGTTGTTGATGTGATCAATTATACTGAGAGTTTTCCTAATATTGAACCATCCTTGCATTCCTGGAATAAATCCTACCTGATTGAAATGTATTATTCTTGTGATAAGTTGCTATAGTCTTTTTGCTAATATTTTATTTAAAATTTTGCATCTATATTCATGAGTGAAATTGGTCTATAATTTTCTTTCTCCATTTTGTCTCTTCCTGATTTAGGTATCAGTACCATATTTGTGTCATAAGAAGAATTTGGTAGGACTCCACCAATTTTACCAAATTATTTGTAAAGTATAAGAATAAACTGTTCTTTAAATGTTTGATAGAAATCACTCATAATTCCATCTAGTCCTGGAGTTTTTTTCCTAGGGAATTCATTGATGGCAAGTTCAATTTCTCTTTCTGAGATGTGGTTATTTAAGTAGTTTTCTTCCCCTTCTGGTAATCTGGGCAATTTATATTTTTTTAAATATTCATCCATTTCACTAAGATTGTCAAATTTATGTGCATACAATTGGGCAAAATAATTCCTAATTATTGTTTTAATTTCCTCTTCATTGGTGATTAATTCACCCTTTTCATTTTTGATACTTGTAATTTGGTCTTTTTTTTAAACATTGACTAAAGGTCTATCAATTGTGTTTTTTTTTTTCATAAAACCAGCTCTTAGTTTTAGTCATTAATTCAATAGTTTTCTTAATTTTAATTTTATTAATCTCTCCTGTGGTTTTCATTATTTCTAATTTAGCATTTACTTGGGGATTGTCAATTTGTTCTTTTTCTAGCTTTTTCAGTTGCACGTTTCATTTATTGATCTCCATTTCTCTCTCTTTTATTCATGTATGAATTCAGGGATATAAAACTTCCTCTAAGAATTGATTTTGCTGAATACCACAAGTTTTGGAATGTTGTCTCACTTTCATTCTCTTGAATGAAGTTACTGCTTGTTTCTATAATTTCTTGTTTGACCCACTCATTCTTTAGGAGTAAATTATTTAGTTTCTGATTAAATTTTAGTCTCTCCTTCCATGGCCCTTTATTGCATATAATTTTTACTGCATCATGGTGTGAGAAGGATTCCTTTAGTATGTTTGCCTTTCTGCACTGAATTGCAAGGTTTTTATGCCCTAGTACATGGTCAATTTTTGTTTATGTCCCATGTAGTGCTGAGAAGATATATTCTTTTTTGTTCCCATTCAGTTTTCTCCAGTGATCTATCATATCTAGCATCTCTAAAATTCTATTTGCCTCCTTAACTTCTTTCTTGTTTATTTTGAGGTTACATTTACCAAGTTCCAAGAGAGGGGAGACTGAGGTACCCAATTAGTAAATTTTTGCTTTCTGTTTCTTCCTCTAATTCTCTTAACTTCTCCTCTAGGAATTTGGATACTATACTGCTTAATGCATTTATTTTATGTAATGATAATGCGTCATTCTCAATGGAGCCTTTTAGCTGGGTATAGTTTCCTTCCTTATATCTTTTAATTAGTTCAACTTTTGCTTTTGCTTTATCTGAGATAAGGATTGCTACCCTTGCTTTTTTTTTTACTTTAGCTTATCCATGATATATTCTTCTTCAGCCTTTTACCTTTACCCTTTGAGTATATCTTTGTTTCAAATGTGTTTCTTGTAGACAGCATATTGTAGGATTATGTTTTTTAATCCGTTCTGCTATCTACCTCTGTTTTATAGGAGAGTTCATCCCATTCACATTCACCATTATGTTACTATCTGCATCTTTCCCTCCATCCTATTCCCTCCCTTGCTCATGTTTTTATTTCTTCCTTCTCCCTTCCCATCCTTAAGAGTTTTCCTTTGGACCACTGCCTCCCTCAGTATTCCCTCTTTATTCACCTCCCTCCCTTTACCTACCCTTTCCTGTTACTACTATTTCTCTCCCTTCTAACCACCTCCCCTTTTTTTACCCCTTACCTTGTTAGGTCTCTGATACCTCACGTGGGGAGGAGACTCCTAAAGAGGGTCGTTGATACTCCACATGAAATGGATGGGTTGAACTGGTCCTCAGCTAACAGGAGTGCATGTCGTCGATCATCTGGAGGCAGACTGCAAAGGCTGCATGTCCTTACAATAAGCAGGATAATCTCTCCGCCTTCGGGGTGAGACACATTGGCTCGCTGTGGCGAGGGCATGACCAGGGGAGGGGCCCTAAGGGGCCCTAGAGAAAGGACTTAAAGAGAGGCTACTTGGAGGCAGGGGCAGTTTGGTAGAGCCAGGCCAGTCGAGTCCAGCCAGGCCAGTCCAGTCCAGCCACACTAAGATAGAGGATGAATTCTCAATAAAAGCTAGAAGCAAGTCGTGTGTCCTGAGTTTCTCGGGGACGCCCGAGGCCTGTTGAGGTGGGTATAGGTAAGCCCTATACATCCTGACCCAAAAAGATAACCCTCACCTGAATAAAAAACCAGTAACATTATCCCTCCTACTGCCTATAGGGCACAATAGATTTTATATTTAATGGAGTGTGTTATTCCCCCCCTTGAACCCAAACCAGTGTGAATAAATTTTGTACAATGTTCCTCTCCCTCCCTCCTTTCCCTCTATTATAATGAGTTTTTATGTCTTTTTCATGTTAGAATCACAAACTTAACTAATTATGTTGATCCCTCTTTGAAGCAGAACCAATTTGAATAAAGTTCATATGATGTCCATCTCCCTTCCTTCTTTCGCTCTACTACAGTATGTTTTCATGCCTCTTCATAAGGCATAATTTACTTTTTCCTGCCTCCTTATTTCCTTTCCTCCCATTAGAGTCTCTTTGTACCCCATAAGAAGGTTTCTTTATCATCAGATTAGTTCATTTATGCCCACACCCTTTATCTATGTATATCCCTTATATATGTTGCAATAATTATATAAATCTTGAATTATATAAACTTCAATATTGACAAGTATCAGTTTCCCATATAGGACTCTAAACAGTTTGGTCTTATCGAATCACAAGTTGTATTCATGTGTGTGTGTGTTTGTGTTTGTGTGTGTGATTTCCTTGTTTACCTTTTTATGTCCCTCTTGAACAAATGGAAAAGGAGGTTCATTTTTAGGGGGGGTATTTTCTTCAGTTAGATTTTTAACTTCCCATCCCAGTTAACCAATTTTACTTTTTAAGGATTTGTTTTCTTCAGTGAGATTTTTTTTTCTGTTTTAGTCAATTTATCTTCTAACTCTCTAACTCAGCTTTTAAAATCTTTCTTGAGCTACTCCAAGAATGATTTTTGGGCTCTTATATTTCCTTCTGTTTTCTCAGGTGTGGATATCGAGTTAATTGTCTCCTGAAAGTGATTCTTCTTGTTCATAATGATAAGATTTAATCTTCTTTGGTTGTTTCCTACCCATTGTGACTGCCTATTTCCTGACTTTTAAAGTAGATTTATGTTTCTGGGGTATAGAGGGCTCTGACCCATGCTTCTCAAGTTGGGAGCTAGGGGCCTGGTTCTTGACTTTGTGTGCTGTAGCTGCTGGGTGTCTAGACTAAGGCCAAGGCCAGGACTCTCAGTGTTTCCCCTGGGTCACCCTAAGGCTCACAGAATAAGGTTTGGTGTGGTCTGGCCATTTCAGGTTTCTGACCCTATGGCCCTGGGGCTATAGCTCAGGTAGGCTCAGCTGCGCTGGTATCTACAGATTTTTTTGATCAAGCTAGGGCACATCTAGACTTCTGGTATCAGTGCTTGCTAGCTCCACTCCCTGGACTTTGGGATCTCACTCTTGTCAGCTGAGATGAGGTTTGTTGGGATGCCTCCTGCCCTTCACTTCAGGCTCAGCACAACTTCAATCACACCCTTCCTCTAGGATTCCCAAGCCTGCTATTGCTTCCACTATTTCAGGATTTTACACTTGGTGAAGCAATAGTCTCTGGGTTTTCATAGTCAAGGAAGGCCATTAGAGCCGCTAGGATTTGCTCCACCATCTTGGCTCCCAGAAGTTCAGGTAGGTGATGTTTAAACATTTAGGCTATGAGCTGATAGCCCCAGGAGAAGCTGCTGTCACTACCAAAGGCCCTGTGCTTTCTCTTACCCAATTCTGACTGATCCTCAGTCTGGGAGTGAGACATTTATGAATCACCTTTGGGGTTGGTTGATCCGCTGGCCAGGCCTCACTCTTGCTCTACTGTGTTCTGGTCTCAGGTCCATGCTGGTACAGCCCCATGTGCTCTGTTTTCCCCCTGCCCAGTCCTAAATGTGCACTTCCCTGGACTGGGAATCTGCCATACTCCATCTCCCAATGGATTCTGCCACTCTAAAATCTGTTTAGATTCACTTTTTAGAGGTTAGTGATGGAATTCACTGAGGAGCTTAGGTGAATTCCTGATTAAGTTCTGCTATCTTGCTTCTGCCCCAATTTTTCTTTACTTTTTGCTAATAAATGTTCTTAGAAATGTACATTTTTCCTTTATGGATACTTCAACTGTATTCCATAAGTTCATTATTGTCATTTTTTCTATTGTTTCTACAGTTTGTTATTTCATCTATCCTTTCTTTAGAATTACACCATCTCCAAAAACTTGTTAATTATTCCTTCATGGTCTATTATTGAATATATTTTGTATTGCATTATTATCAGTAAATTATATGTTATATTTTATTTTAAATTAACTTTTCTATATTTTTAATGGGTCTTCATTCCATAACACATGATCAGTTTTTGTAGAGGTCATTTATAGCTGAAAAATATGTAAGACTGGTTTTCCTTAAACTTTCAAATATCACTATCATTGACTTAATTTTTATCTACAAAGTTTTTGTTTGTTTGTTTGTACCTAAGGATGTACCTCATCTTGGTCATGTGGCTGGAGTTTGTCAAACACAGCTAGGATTTTTCTAATAATGCCCTTATTTATCTTTATTATAAGGTCCCTATTGGTCATTTTTGTTCTCATTTACATTTTAAAGTTCATTATCCTTTGCAAAGAAAACCAAAATTAAGTTAGAATTTGGTAGCTGTTTTCTTTCTATTGGCCATGACAGTATTCTATCCACCTCAAAAGAGGCTAAGTATTGCTTCTTTGATTCATCATTTTTATTACAATATAAGTTTAAAAAAAACCCTAAAATTATAGCAAAAACAAAACCCTTTTTTGTTGTCCTTAGCTTTTAACAGTTAGATAATTCTGAGTTTTAACATCCCTAACACTAATTTTATAAGGCTGTGTTGCAATTTCATATTCATCCTTTGTCACTTGACCTTGCTTCCAGTTAAGCTGGTATATCCTAGTACTGTCCAGGTAATACTTTATCTTTTCCTAGCATAGTGAGTTCTTCCTGTCCCAATGGATTGCTGAAGTTTCTTTTTGGAATTAGAGCAGGAGTTCTTCCTTCATATTCACAGACAGACGCTCTCCTATGGAAAGAAACTTTTTTTTGCAGTCTTTGTAAGCCTGACCTCTTTCCCTGGCACTTAACCCTGATTTTTCTTGCTTGAATTTCTGAAGATAAAATTATTTTTTACGGAGTCCAAGCCACTTCTCATTTCTTTTTGAACATTTAAAGTGTAATATTAACAGAGCAAACCATCAAACAGCAATGTTCAAAGAGAAAAAAATGATAGTAGAGATTTTACATAGCATCACTGAAAAATAGATTATTTAATTCAATAAATATTTATTAAGCATCTACCATGTAGAAGGCCCTGTGCCATACCTGAGAATGCAAATACAACAATGAAATTGTATGTTTCTTCAAGGATCTTGTATTCTGTTAAGGTGGAAAGCTTGTATGTATTTAGATAGGTTCAAAAATAGTATCTACAGAATAATTTTTTTAAAATTCATACCATGTTATTAAATGTGAAATTGTTGGAGAAAGAGAATACTCATAATTGGGTAGTTCAAGAAAGTTTATAAAGAAAGCAGTGTTTCAGCTGTGTCTTGGAGCAAGAGGGAGATTCAGTGAGGCAGAGTACTTAAACAAGTCTATTAGTCATTAAGCATCCATTAGATGCCTATTGTATGCTAAGCAGTATGCTAAATGTTGGGGATATAAAGAAACAAAATAAAACAGCAGTTCCTGTTCTCAAGGAGTTCACAGCCTAATGGAGAAGTCAACATGCTAATACTAACATTAAGGGAGATTTGTAAAGACTTCCTGTATGTAGAAGATGGAATTTTACCTGGGATTTGAAGGAAGCCAGGAAAGCCAGGAGGTGGAGATGAGGAGGGAGAGTGTTCAGACATGGGGGACATTCAGTGAAAATATTAGGAGATGGAGTATTTTATGAGAGAAGTATCAAGGAATCCAGTGTGACTGGATCATATAATACATGGGTAGTTAGTATAAGGAGACTGGACAGGTAAATGGAAAGATGGTAAGCAGAATATTCTGCTGTGAGCAGAATAAATTTTGAAGAGAAGTTATGGTTGAGACTTGTTGAAATCTCCCTTAGAAGACGCCTAGCAAGAATTTGGAATTATAGGATTAGAGTTCAAGAGAGAGAGATGAGGGTGGCTAGGTGGCACAGTGAATAGAGCATTGGCCCTGGAGTCAGGAGGAACTGAGTTCAAATCCAGCCTCAGACACTTAACATAAAAACTAGCTGTGTGACCTTGGGCAAGTCACTTAACCCCAAATGCCCCCCAAAAAAGCAAAATAAAAGAGAGAGAGAGATGATATCTTTATGTTTTTATTTAGAAAGTATTTGTTCACAGGAGATATAGAATCACCCAGCACACTAATGAGTTCACCAAAGGTTATAGTATACAAAAACAAGTTTTACCTAGGATAATAGGTTTAAGAGGAGTGAGGCAGAAGATTTTCAAGGATAGAAGATTGTGCTTGTAGAGAGAAATTTCCAAATTCTGATTTATAGAAATAAAACGAATATGACAGGTGGTCATATTGTCTTCCCTGTATATGGCTGAAGTAGAGTGGTGATGGAATTAATGAGATCATGGAGAGGTTGTTGAACTAAAAGACCAGGATATGTGAAATGACATTTATTTATATGTTGAAATCTTCAAATATAAAGGATAGAGTAAGACTATAAGCAAGGTATTAAACTACTTGAGAAAAATGGGAGAGTGGTTTGAATATAAGAAAATGACTAATACAAGAAGTTATACTTTATGATGAAGATGGATGGGGTCAATCTCATAGGAAGAGGAGTTGCTAGGGGCATAGTACCAAGTGGGAGTAAGAATAGCTAATTTGCCTACCTTTTTTGATCAAATGCTTGTGAGGGAAGTTATATCAGAGTGGGTAGCCAGAGTTAGGATCTTGTTGGGCAAAGATGGCAAATTTCTATTAGTTTAAAAAGATGAAAGGTGTGGGAAATGAAGCAATATAATATAAAAAAATTTGTTAAAAATTGAGTTGTGGTAGATGGGTGGGATAGATCAAATATATAATACACAGTAGTAAATGGCCATAATAGTCTAGTATTTGATAAGCCCAATGGTCCAAGCTTTGGGTAGAACAACTCATTATTTGACAAAATTGCTTGAAAAACTCAAAATAAGTTTGGTAGAAATTATGTATAAACCAATATCTCATACTATATGCTAAGATAGGATTAAAATGGACACATAATTTAGACATAAAATCAGGGGAACATAGAAAATGTTATCCATCAGATCTATGATTGAGGGAACCTATGACCAAATAACAAATCAACAGGATCATGGGATATACAGTGGATAATTTTGATCACATTAAGTTGGAGAAAAAAAGGTATTTGCACAAACAAAACCAATGCAGCCAAGATTAGAAAGAAAACAGGAAATGGGGAAAATTTCACAGCAAATTTCTGATAAAAGCCTCATTTCTCAAATATATAGCTGTAGGGTTAATGGGATATAAGATCTTCCCTGTCCATTAATAGACCTACATGAACACATGCGTTCCTTTTATCCCCTTGGAACATGGACCATGTTCCCAGGTCTAAAGGTAGTCAGGTATTTCAATCATGGTTGTCTTGCTGCTTTGAAATTTGGCTCAGTTCATAGCTATGACATGTCCTGAGTTACACAGAGACCATCAAGTGATTCATGGAGATTTATATTGCCTTGGGGGGAATAATTTGCCTAAGGAGAAGCTTGCTTAGGAGGCTTGCCAACAGGAAGGTTTTCATAACTTTTGGCACTAAGCCAATTAGGCACTGAGTCATGTGGGTTGTGATGCCTTCTGCCTCTGAGCCTGTTAGTTGAAAAGTATATATACTAGGAGGTTGGTATTTTACTTTGGGATTCACTCATGGGAGGAATCTTCCTTTGTGATTTGGTCAGACAAGACCCTGAGTAAGCATTGTTAAGGAGCCCCTTGGCTGTGCCTGAATGCATATGTTGGCACTCCTTGGTCTGGATTGGGTATCTGTTTAGGCTATTGGAACCCTGTCTATTAGATTCTTTCTTGGACTACTTATTTGTACTTATCTATCTGGTAATTAAAGTAAGATCATTAGCACCTTTAAAGTTGTATTCCCTTTAGAAAAGTAGATTAAAAAACCTGGGGTAACAGCCTATCCTGTGTGCTAGTGTAGCTGCTACTATAATAGAGTCAAATTTATAAAAATAAGAACAATTCCCCAATTGATAAATGGTCAAAGGAAATTAACCGACAGCTTTTAGGAGAAAAAATTAAAGCCATCTACAGTCATTTGAAAAATATATTAAGTCACTAATGAGTGGAGAAATATACATTAAAATAATTCTGAGCTATCTATCATATTGGCTAACATGATAAAAAAAAGAAAACGGCAGATGCTAAAGGGGATGTGGAAAAGTAGATACATTAAAGAACTGTTGGTGAAGTTGTGAACTGTTTCAATCATTCTGGAAAATATTTTGGAACTATACCAAAAAAAGGCTATAAAACCCTTTGGTCAGCAATATCACTATTAGGTCTGTATACCAAAGTGATGAAAGAAAAAGGAAAAGGACTTTTAAGTACAAAAATATTCAAAGCAGCTCTTATTGTGGTGACAAAGAATTGGGTATACACATCAATTTGGGAATGACTGAAAAAGTTATGGTCTATGATTGTGATGGAATACTATTGTGGTATAAGAAATGATGGGGAGGGAGGGTGGTTTCAGAAGATCCTCGGAAACCTTATGTGAAGTGATGGAAAGTGAGGTGGGCAGAACCAGTAGAACAGTTTACACAGTGTAGTCAATATTGTAGCTATGATCAACAGTGAAAGACTTAGCTACTCTGATTAACATAATGATCCAAGACAATTCTAAAGAACTCATGGTGAAAATGTCATCAGTAATCACAGAGGGAACTCATTTGTGGGAAGAATGTTATACATATATACACTCATATATGTGTATAGGGTACCAGCAAGCACCCTAGCATACCTAGGGCAGCTGCTAATGCAGGTTCTTAGATCTGCTTTTCTAAAGGAAAGCAACTCAAGATGGGTTAACAATCTCACTTTAATCAGTCAAACACATATATCATTTACCTAGTTAAGGGGAAAAAGTCAGCACCCTGAACTTCAGAGAATACAAACGCAAGTTACAAGCACAAGTTACAAGCAGAACAAGAAACAAATCAGTAGACAGACTTCCAACCATCTGATCATTACATCCATACCTATTCAAGTTACCAGAGAGGGAAGCATTAACATCTGGGTTTTCAAAGCTGGGGGTAGGGGAGTTGGGGTGGGGAGGGGGGGGGGCGCTCAATGGCTTCCCAGAGTCTCATCTGGCCAAATCACTCAAATCTTCTTAAAGTCAGTTCCAAAGCAAAACCTCACATTAGGGCATATATATATCCTTCTCCTGGGTCAGAGAATGTCACAGCTCTCTTGACCCACTGTCCAATTACAAAGTAACAAGGTGGGCATTTCTGAAAAACAAGCCTCCCACCACAAGCTCCACTTGACCACATTCAGCCTATTAGGGGGCAGAGTATACTTTCAAATCAGGGAACGTTCTCAGAGCCACTTAAGCCTATCAAAGGGTCTAGGGGCAGGGAAGATCTTCAGATTCCCATTACAATGTGCATATGTAAATATATGCAAAATATATATATATATGTATATGTATATATATGCATGCATATACATATATATTTTTTCTGTAGTGTGGCTAATATGGAAATGTTTTATATGATTTCACAGGAATAATTGATATATTATTTTCCTTCTCAGTGGGTTGAGGAGACTGGAGGGAAAAAGAGAATTCAAAACTCAAATTTTTAAAAAAAGAGAATGTTAAAATAAAAAAATATTTTAAACATTTTTAAAAATTGAGTTAGAGCTTTAGTGACCGAATAGAATAGGTGGTTAGAGGATGGCATGGACTCCAGAGCACTGGGGTTAATAAAGAAGAGAACTCTCAGTAAAACGTCTATCTGAAATACACAAGGAGGGCTATATCTGTGATTTTGCTGCACAGACAATGCAACTACCCCCTGGCTCCCTTATAGTTTTAAGACTGTGAAGGCTGATAATTTTTTTTTGCTAGTCTAGAATTGTAATTTTGTTGGTGTCTAAGAACTTCTATTGAGGAGATTCCTAAGAGTGCAGATCAGGAACTCTTCTGCAACTTAGAGAATTTCCTGGGAGCAATTCATGACCAATTAGAGCACCCACAAACTGCCACAGCTCCAACCAGTGGAACCCACCACCTGTTTGAGGGCGCATGTGGGCAACAGGGGTAACCAGGAGCTCAGGTGGTGCAGCTGTGAGCACTTTCTCATCAGCTGCTGCAGTCATCAGGGTCAGTTACCCTGGGGCTATAATTTACCAGCACCTGCTATAATTGGTCTTTTTCTCAGCTTATTGAGAGAGCTTGTTTTAAAGTAGGGATGCTGATAATTCCACAGCTGGTGTCCCTCTTTGGGACCTCCTCTTACAGGAAGTTCTAGGTCTGTAGAGTATGGGATTCCTTCCTTGACTGGTTCTTTAAATGAGTCAATATCTCCATCTTGTCTGGTGACTCAGAAACTGACACAAGAAAGATGTGTTTCAGTTCCTGTCTTTTGGAATGAGCCTGAACTGTTAGGCAGTAAGGAATGGTGACAGTCTCTATCTATGGAAAATAAACTAGAGGTGACTTGATCTTTTTAAGCTGTTAGAATGGAAGGTGTGGATAAGAACTGGCCCCAGATTAAAGCAATTGAATTCTTATTTGAAGATAAGGTTTTAAGGCTCTCCTTGAGTTCACCCTTAAAGGATAATACTTCTGTATGGAAAATACATATTGAAGATCATATCCTTAAAAGGGGGACAGGAGGATGTGTGTGGCAATGGCGATTGAAATTTAGGCAGAAAAAGTCAGGGAGAGGTAAAGACAATGACAGGTTGAGAAAGCTGGGTAAGAAACCCAGTAAAAGGGAAAGGGAAGAAAAAAAAGATATGGAATAAAAGAAGATTCTCCTCATTATTTGAGTCCCACCTTGCTGAGTACCAAGATAAATAGAATAGGGGAGAATAAATTCAGTATAGGTTCAAGAATCTAGAATCAATCACTAAGAATATGAGGAAGCTCAGTGAATAGAGTGCTGGGCCTAGAGTTAGGAAGACCTGAGTTCAAACGTTACTTACTTGCTATGTTACCCTGAGTAAATTACTATCTCTGTTTGTCTGAATCCATTGTGGAAGAAAATGGTAAACCACTCCAATAACTTTGCCAAGAGAACCCTATAAACCATACTATCCATGGCATCATGAAAAATTGGACACAGAGGAATGACTAAGCAAAAACAACTGTGTACTCAAAATCCTCCCAGGAATGGGATTGCCTGAAAAGCATGCTATTTTCTACTTTGACCCTGTCCCTTTCCAAAAGTGTTTGCTTCTAACTACCCTCTCCCCCAATCTGTCCTCCCTTCTATCAGTCCCCCTCTTATCCCCTTCTCCCTGTTTTCCTGTAGAGTAAGATAATCAATTGAATGCGTATGTTATTCTCTCCTTAAGGCAAATTCAATGAAAGTAAGGTTGACCTATTCCCTTTCACCTTCCTGTTCTTCCCCTCCATTGTAAGTTTTCTCTTGCTTCTTTTATATGAAATGATTTACCCTGTTCTATCTCTCCCTTTCCTTTCTCACATTATATTCCTCTCTTACCTCTTAATTTTATTTTTTAGATGTCATCCCTTTCTATTCAACTGATCCTATGCTCTCTGTCTATGTAAACATGCACACACACATATACACACTCACATACATATTTTACACACATATGCCCTCCTATATGTATTTATATATGTAGCTATACATACATACATATATACATATACATATACATATATTGCCTTCAACTATCCTCATGCTGAGAAAAGTCTCATGTGTTACAATGATCATTTTTCCACGAAGGAATGTAAATAATTCAACTTTTATAAGTTCCTTATGATTTCTTTTTCCTGTTTACCTTCTCATGCTTCTCTTGCTTCTTGTATTTAAAAGTCAAATTTTCTGTTCAGCTTGGGTTTTTTCATTAAGAATGTTTGAAAGTCCTCTATTTCATTGAATGACCATATTTTTCCCTGAAGCATTATACTGTTTTGCTGGGTAGGTGATTGTTGGTTTTAAACATAGCTCTTTTGACCTCCAGAATATCATATTCCAAACCCTTCTATCCCTTAATGTAGAAGCTGCTAGGTCTTGTGTTATCCTGATTGTGTTTCCACAATACTCAAGTTGTTTCTTCCTGATTACTTGTAGTATTTTCTCCTTGACCTGAGAATTCTGGAATTTGCCTATAATAATCCTAGAAATTTTCTTTTTGGGATCTTTTTCAAGAGGTGATGGGTGAATTCTTTCAATTTCTATTTTG
>CM053593.1:275561737-275581118 GCA_028646575.1 Pseudocheirus occidentalis
AATATCAGGGAAATTTTCTTTGAGAATTTCTTGAAAGATGGTGTCTAGGCTCTTTTTTTGATCATGACTTTCAGGTAGTCCAGTGATTTTTAAATTGTCTCTCCTGGATCTATTTTCCAGGTCAGTGGTTTTTCCAACGAGATATTTCACATTGCCTTCTACTTTTTCATTTATTTGGATCTGTTTTATAGTTTCTTGATTTCTCATATAGTCATTAGCTTCCTGTTGCTCCAATCTAATGTAGAAGTTACTATTTTCTTTAGTGAGATTTTCAGATTCTTTTTCCATCTGGCAAATTTGGTTTTTAAGGCATTCTTCTCCTCCTTGGTTTTTAGGGCCTCTTTTCCATTTGAGTTAGTCTACTTTTAAAGGTGTTATTTTATTCAATATTTTTGGGATCTCCGTTAGTAGGCTATTGATTCACTTTTCATGATTTTCTTGCATCATTCTCATTTCTCTTCCCAGTTTTTCCTCCACTTCTCTTATTTGATTTTAAAAATCCTTCTTGAGCTCCTCCATTGCCTGTGACTAGTCCACATTTTCCTTGGAAGCTTTTGATGGAGAAATTTTGACTTTGTTGTCTTCCAGTTCCCTGCTTTGATCTTTTTGTCCCCCAAAAGATATTGTATGGTATTTTTGTGCTTCCTCTGCTTGCTCATCTTGCCAATTACTTGACTTTTGATTTCTTTGTCATGGTAGAAATCTACTTCCAGAATGGAGAGAGCTTTGTCCCAAATTGCTGGAGTTTTCACAGCTGCTCCAGCTATTAGGTGCCCTCATTGTAGCCCTCACAAGCTTTTGCACACTGGCCACACACCCCAGTACCACCAACTAAGACCACAATGCAAATCCAAGCTAGTCAAAGCAAGAGTAATTACCCTCTGAATCGTAACTTAGTCCCCATATAATTTGCAGGCGAGGATCTCTGGAAACAACCATATGGCAGCAGCTGCAGACACAGCACCCCCACCACTTGTTTTTCCAGGTGCAGGGGCTGGACCATGAACTTTCTTCACCCTTCCAACAGAGTTCCCCACTAACTTTTTATTTTGTCTTTGGTGTTTGTGGTTTGAGAAGTCAGGAAATTGCCACAACTGCTGGTCTTTCACTTTCCTGAATTCTGCTTTGGCTGGTCTGGGCCACCCTGGATCTGAAAACATGGCCAATGGGGGATTGTGCTAGGCTCTCAGCATGCTGTGATAGACCTTTCCTGTGGGCCTGCTGTGCTTCCTTCAGCAGGAGATTTGTTTATCTCTGTCACTTTTTGGGTTCTGTACCTTTAAAATTTGTTTAGAGTTATTTTTATAGGTATTGGAAGTGGTTGGAACTGGAGCCCATGCCATCTTGGCTCCACCCCCTGAGGTTCAGTTTCTTATTCTGTAACATGGGGAGATGGTGGACTCTGTATTGTTTAAAATCCATTTTAATTCTGAGTCTATGAAACTATGGACATAAAGACTGTGACTCTGGACAAATCTATTTACTCTTAAGCCAGTTCTGTCAATTGTAAAGTGGCTTTACTTCCTCTACCTCCTTCACAGAGTTGTTGTCAGTATCAAAAAGGAGAACATATGTGACATGGTTTGGTTGTTCCAAAATGCTGTATTAGTTTGAGTTTTATTATCACATCAATGGATTTGTTGTCTCATTTATGTGAATACTTCCTTGAATGGTAAAAGGTGTATCACATCCACCTATACATCCTGTGAGAATCAAGCATATTCTTCCACAAATTTCCATAGATGAACTATGCAATATACTTAATGGTACCATAGATTTGGAATTGGAAGACACCTTAGAGGTTAATAACTCCAGTGCTCTCATTTTACAAATAATGAAACTGAGGCTCAGAGAAGTTAAATGATTGGCCCAGAGTCATACAGCTATTAAATGCATGTGGTAATAGTCAAACTCAAATCTTTCTTATTACCAGTCTAGCATCCCATCCACTATACCATGTTGCTCCTCTAACTTGTAGCTATAATGATATGTCTGTGTGCACATTTATGTACACAGATACATATAAATGTATGTGTGCATATACACAAACATCTACTTTTCATATAATTTGCAGTCATATATACTTTATTATTTGCACTTATATAACATGTTCTGAGAAGGAATGATTAGGAATTTATTATTAATTCCCCCCAAAACAAAAAAAGTCAATGTCTGCCTTTTTCTTATGCGTCAAATCTTTTTCATTTATTTATTTTAACATTTTTGAGTTCTAAATTATTCCTTCTCGGAACTCAGACTGCAAATGGATAAACCATGTTATAATCCTTTTATCCCCTTTTCTACCAAGGGAGTGTTTTTTTATTTATTTATTCCGAACTTAAGAAATTAAACAAGCATTTTCATAACATAATAGAAAAAAGATGATTGTACATGAAGCTGTAAATCTATAACATACAACTTGCTATTCCTCTTATATATATATATATATACATATATATTTAATCTGTAGCATTTTAATTTAATTTTAATTCTTCTAAGAGTGTAGTGCTTCATAATTTGAACCCAGGAGATATCCTTGGGGGAAAAATTAATGTGAGGGAAGTTTAGAAACAATTACCTTGATAGCAGGGAGCAGCTTGAAATCATGAAATATACGTAGAAGTTTTCTAAACTGTCCAGTCTTTTTCATTTTACTATTCAATTTTGGACCTAATTCATTGTCCATTTGCAGTTTCTGGCCAAGATATACGTGCCAATAAATAAACACAATGGGTTGGCCATCCAAATGCATCTCATAATCTGAATAATATTCATCATTCATCTACTACTTAGCTGTTCTTGTGTAGAGTGCTAAACTAATATATATATATATTTAGTAAATATGATCTAGGCCTTGTTTCAATCAGCACAATGCTATCAATAAATAGAATCTGGAGGATATCACTTCTATATGAAGTCAATCTTCCTTTTAATGATTTCACCAGACATCTCCCAAGAGAGCAAATGATAAAAATAAAAATCTTTGGCAGCAACATATCTCCATGCTTTATGCTTTACTTGCCTTACTGTGGATGCCTAACTGGTTCTATCCCAGTGATATCAAACTCAAGTAGAAACAAGGACTATTAGATCATACATAAGAATACCTGTGGGCTGTATACTGATTTAATTTTCAAATGTAATGTTATTTATTTTATTATATTTTCACTTATTTGCTAAATATTTCCCAATTATATTTCAGTATGGTTCGTGCATACTTGGGAGTATTGTGAGCAACATGCTACTTTCAGGCAGCACATTTGAAATCTCTATTCTAGCCTAGGCCTTATTCTTTTCCTTTTCTATACTGTCTTTCTCGACCTTCTTTCTCCCCTTTCTCTAGATTGTCTTTATTATTGATTTTATTTTATTATTTACTCAGATGACTCCCAGATCTACGTATCTAGCCCTACTTTCTCCCCTGCGCTCATTTCACATGACTCTCTGCTCAAATTCAATATGTCCACAACACAATTCATAATCCTTTCTCCCAAACCTTTATACCTTTCTAACTTCTTTTTCTATTAAGGATATTGCCATTCTTTCAGTCACCCAACCTCACTTTTCTTTAATTCTCATTTTCACTAATTTGCCAGATCTTGATTGTATCTTAATAGTAGCTCTAGTATCTATTCTCTTCTCTCCATTCATGCATCCTGTCATCCTATTCCCACCTTGATCACCTTACACCTTGACTTTTGCAGTAGCCTCGTAATTGGTCTTTCTGCCTCAAGTTTTTCCTTTCTACCAAAGTGAAAATTCTAAAGCACAAATCTGACCATGTCATCACTCTGCTCAAAAATAATTTCAACGGATCCATTTGCTTCTAGGACAAGATACAAACTTTCTTGTTGGGAGTAAACATACTTTGTTATTTTGGTTCAAATGGATCCACATCACCCCCCATAGTATGCTCTATATTCGAGTCAAATTTGTCTATGCTTTACTTTCTACCTATAATGCCAACCCATACATGAAATATCTTCCTCCTTACTTTTGGCTCTTAGGATCTCTAACTTCTTCAAGGGTCAGATTAAATGGCCATGTACAACATAATACATTTCCTGAACTTTCCTTTTTTCCCTCTTATTTACTAGAGAACCATCCTTACAATCAAGACAACTTGGATTCAAGCCCTAACTCTGAAAGATAACTTGATGTGTAAACTTGAGGCTGTCACTTAACCTTTCAGTGCCCAGAATGGCTGGACCACTTCACTGTTCCTTCAACAATGCATTAGTGTGCCTGTTCTACCACAGACCTTCCAACAATTCATTTTCTCCTCTTCTCCCCCTTTTCCCATCTGATGAGTATAAGGTAGAACTTTAGATTTGCTTAAATTTACATTTCTCTTAGTAATCTGAAATATTTTCTCCCATGGGTGCTGACAACATTCTTCTTTTGAGAACTTCAGTGGCAGCCATTCTGATCATTATGTTTAATCTCTTTCATAATGCTTTATCAAAAAACCTGTATTTGGTTTTCACAATGTCTATCTTGTCTCTCTGTTTGACAAGATCAGGTTATTGTTGGCATGGGTTATTTCTGGGTTAGGTCTGTTCTTTGCAATCATGGTTTTGTATTAGTTATACTTCCTAAGAAACAGTGATAATTGAAATCTACTTTTGTCCATTTCTCATTTTTTTAGAATCAACAATTTGTTTCATCTGGTTGGATGAGAGCAATTGAAACTGCATGCAGTTTCTTCTTATTTTTTATTCTTTTCTTTTACCTGTTATAGATTTTGTTCCATACTCTACTCAGTCAGTGATTTGATTGCAGACATTTGATTCTGAAATGGCATATATTGACACTGCAATAGGGAATCTATGCATCAAATTAAATGTAACAAAGAACAGTAGCTGGAAAGTTTTAAGGTTTGCAAAGCATTGTGTAGATGTCCTTTAATTTGAATGTCATAACAACATCATTGCCTTTTAAAGATGAAAAAACTGAGGCATAAAGAGTTTAAGTGGTTTGTCCAGGGTCACATGGCTAGTAAGTATCTGAATTGGGATTTGAATGAAGCTAGGTGGTTTTAATGGATAGAATGTTTTACCTGGAGTCAGGAAAATTCATTTTTGTGAGTTTAACTGCAGCTTCAGATATTTACTAGATGTGTGACCCTGAGCAAGTCACTTACATCTGTTTCCTCAGTTTTTCATCTGTAAAATGAGCTGGAGAAGTAAATGGCAAACCACTGCAGTATCTTTGCGATGTAATCTCAAATGAGATCATAAAGAATCAGACATGACTGAAAGCAATTGAACAACAACAACTTCCTGACTTCAATGCAGTATGTTTACTGACTATACCATATGGCAGTGATATTCCTAAAAGAAAGGAAAACTACTAGTATAACGTAATGTGTCCAATGTGTCTTTTTTTATTTTAAAGGGAATTCTGTAAAGGTGTATAGTGAGAGATTGATCAGACAGCTCCTAGTTAATCAAGTCCCCTAATTTCTTTGATGAAATGATAATGTTTGAAACTTTGAGTGACCACATTTGGAATCCATAAGAATGTAAAGGTATGAGACAAAACATACTTCCAGGCTTTGATTAGCAACATTTTTCAGGATTTAAGAGGCAGAAAATGAAGAACATGAGATGCAATTTTAAATTTTGAGTGCCAGTACTTTCAGAATCCAAAGGGTATAATGCTCCTTGGGGTATATTCCATCACCCTCAATTCATAGTCATTGGTTGGGTTCCCTGGAAGATGATTCTTTTAGGTTCAAGGTATTCTCTGGTTTGTACTCCTAAAATTTTAGCTCCTAAGGCCCAAATTATATGTTTACTACTCAGTATCCAACTTGAGAACACAGTCGACTCCATGCAAAGACATTTATTAGAAGATCATAGTAAGAAGACTTAGATTAAAACATATTCCCCATTACTTATGGAGTACTGTTCTGCAGACATATAAACCATCATTGAAGAAAGGCATCAAATATAGAAATTGTATATTATGAGACCCAACTCTCAATATGCAGCAAAATTCTTGATTTCTTCTTGAAACCGACTGTTTCGACTTGAAAACAACAATCGTCCTTGCTGGAGAAAAATATTTTGGTGAACTTTATTAGATCTATTCTCTGGTAATAGTCTCTGCTACCTCACTTTTTGGCTAAGTTGAACTTATTGATTAGCTTACTGCCAGGTTCCTTGAGAAATGGCCAATACCTTATATTAGGAACAGTGGCAGAATTCATTTATATTCCCTGGGAGTCTAAGATTTGAGATTACCATCTCCCATGTATCAGGATACCTTCTCTAGGTACCAATCTTTTTTCTCTCCCAATGCTTTCTACACTGATATTAGTGAATAAAGAATCAAAATCTTCAAATGCCCCCCTTAGGGTACATGAAAGCCCATCTTCCAACTGCCACGGAGGAGACCATTGTGAAGGAGAAGAAAGAAGTCTCCCAACTCGCTCCACTCTGCAAGAGGTAAATCTTCAAAGGGTAAGTACACTTTTAGCACCTAATTTCTTCTTCTTTAGACATCTCTCTTTTTGCCTGACACACCTAATGCCATTTTGGCTACATAAAAGAAAGAGCATTTGGTCAATGCTCAGTTTAAATGTTTTCGTATGCAAATATAGAAATCTGAAATTTGATAGTTCTCATTGAATTAGGGACCTCCATTGACTGAATCACCACCCTACCACCTTACACATGAAATGAAAATTACCAAACAAGAAGGTATTCAGAAAATGACAACATAGTATGAATTGATAGAATTATTCATCTTGCCACAAATATGTTTTAGAAGAAAACAGATATTGTTATAACATAAGACTCTCGCCCCAGAAAAAGAAAAAAAAACACTTTTAAAGAGTTCTGAGGCAATGAAATATCCATGTGTAGACCTCATAGGGATGAGAAATATTCAGGATGAAATGAAGAGTCTTTTGTGACTGAGCAGTCCTCCTACCAGGTATTTTAAGGTATTTTTTTAAAAAATGGGAAACTGGATCAATGAGACCATCTGTCCCACATCATTATTGTAAGCTTTTAACTTTGTGCCTCTGGTTACACATTGATTCCTAGATTAAAGGATCGTAAAATATGAATGTAGATTCTCTGATTCAGCTGCCAGGATCACAGAAAAAAGGGAAATAGAGAAGCATCTTTTTGTTAAATTATGTTGTTTGTCCAGAAAAATTATCTGGGTTCTCATGTCATCATACGCGCTAAGTGTATTTGCCATTGTTGCTAAGGAAATCTGGTAACATTCTCTAAAGAGATCTATATTATAAGAAAAGTTAGCTTCCTTTGAGTTTGGGATTATTGAGGCCTGATGATGATGGTCATTGATATCAGAATGAACTGATATGTATATCTACAAAGATATTGGAAATATGTCTGGATAAATTCTTTTATTTAACACCAGCAACTAATTAATTAATGATTATGCTTATTAATTCAAAACCTTAGAAGAACATTTCTTCTAATACTTCTTGCTTATTCAAATTGAAGTACAATAATATTGTGCTACCTTGAAAAATGATAGATTAATAGACATTTAACAGACATGACCTCACTATCAAAGGCAGTATGATAGAAAAGATATTGCTTTAGCTCTATAACAAACACCAAACTTAGAATTACTTTTATTTTTAGTAAATGAAAAGCCCCTTAAACTTATTTAGTCACAAAATTGTAGGATTTGGATCTGGAAGGGACCTTAACCCTTTTTTTTTTCTTTTTGGAAGGGAATGCAAGGCAATTGAAGTTAATTAAGTGACTTGCCCAAAGTCACATGGCAAATAAGTGTTAAAGGTCTGAGGCCAAATTTGAACTCAGGTCCTCCTGGCTCCAGGGCCAGTGATCTATTCACTGTGCCACCTAGCTGCCCCCTTAAGAACTCTTTTTAACCAATTTCATTTTAAGATGAAGAAACTGAGAATCAGAGAAAATTATTATGCCTAATAAAGTTTGTTCAATTGGGTTCACAGGGTTTTTTTTTAATTTTTATTTTTTAACATTTATTTACTATTATTACACAACATTCAGTTCCACAAGTTTTTGAATTCCAAATTTTCTCCCCCACCTTCTTCTCATCCTTCCCACCATCGGAGCATGCAATCTGGTATAGATTGTTCATCTGTGTTCACATTAAATATTAGTAAAGTTGTAAAGAAGAATTATAACCAATGGAATAAATAACGTGGAATTATAACCAATGGAATAAATAAATAATAAATAATGAGGAAGAAGAAACAAAACAAAACAAAATGAAAAAAAGAGCAAGTAGTTTGCTTTAATTTATATTCAGACTCTATATTTCTTTCTCTTGCTATGGATAGTCTTTTCCATCATGAGTCCTCTGGAGTTGTCTTATACCCTTGCATTGCTGAGGGTTACCCAGTCTATCAAAGTCAGTCATCATATATATGAAATGTCTGTAATTGTGTACAATATTCTCCTGGATCTGCTCCCCTCACTCAGCATCAGATTAAATTAGTCTCTCCAGGTTATTATGAAGTCTCTCTACTCCTTATTTCTTATAGCACAATAGTATTCCATTGCATTCATATACTAGAACTTGTTTAGCCAATCCCCAATTGATCTGCATCCCCTTGATTTTCAATTCTTTGATGCCACAAAAAGAGCTACTATAAATATTTTTGTGCACATGGGTGTAGGGAAGATCTTCACATTCACTTACCATTACAGTGGGTTCTTTTCCAACTTCTATGGTCTCTTTGGGAAACAGACCTATAAGTGGTATTATTCAGTCAAAAGGTATGCACATTTTTATAGCCCTTTGGGCATAGTTCCAAATTGCTCTCCAGAATGGTTGGGTCAATTCACAACTCCACCAACAATACATTAATGTTCCAATTTTCCCACATCTTCTCCAGCATTTATCATTTTCCTATTTTGTCACATTAGCCAATCTGACCAGTGAGATGTGGTACCTAAGAGTTGTTTTGATTTCATTTCTCTAATCAATAGTGATTTAGAGCATTTTGTCATATGCTTATTGATGCCTGAAAATTACCTGTTCATATCCTTTGACCATTTATCAATTGAGGAATGACTGGTATTCTTATGAACTTGGCTAAATTCTATGTATGTTTTAGAAATGAGGCCTTTATCAGAGATACTGCTCATAAAAATTATTTCCCACTTTTCTGCTTCCTTCCTAATCTTGATTACATTGGTTTTGTTTGTACAACTTTTTCAATTTAATATAATCAAAATTATTCATTTTGCATTTTGTAATGCTCCCTATCTCTTGTTTGGTCATGAATTCTTCTCCATAAATCTGAAAAGCAAATTATTCCTTATTCTCCCACATATTTTTATTTTTAAGGTCACTGTTTACTATTCAATATGACATAATTTTTATCCATCAAGCTAAAGAAATTTAAGCTATTTTTAATTAAATATGAAACTTTCTTTAAATATTACCTAATTAGACAAAAATGGAAACAAAATATTATTTTGTTGAAAGATTAGGGTATGTCTAGCCATACCAACACACTTGAAAAGCATGAATATACCAGAAACAGCAAGTGACACTCTTGTTCCCAATTTTATTAATTTGCAGAGGTGATATTTGACTTCAAATCTATTTCTTTTGTATTATATCACATTATACAGTTCTCTCTGTGTGTCTCTCTGTCTTTCTGTCTCTCTGTCTCTATCTCCATCTCTGTCTGTCTCTTCGTCTCTCTCTGTCTCCATCTCTCTCTGTTTCTCTGTCTCTTTCTGTCTCTGTTTCTCTATCTCTGTCCCTCTCTTTTTCTCTGTCTCTCTCTGTCTCTGTCGGTCTCTCTCTGTCTCTCTCTCTGTCTCTGTCTCTGTCTCTCTGTCTCTCTGTCTCTGTCTCTCTCTCTGTCTCTCTGTCTCTCTCTATCTCTCTCTCTGTCTCTCTCTCTCTCTCTCTGCAATTGAGGAAACTGAGACTAATAGTTTAAATTATTAGCTTGAAATTTCCATTAGGCCATTGGTCATGTTGAACTGGGACTCAGCACAGGCTAGGGTTAGATATAAAGATCTGGATGTCAAGTGAAAAAAAGATAATTGAATCTATAGCAACTGTTAAAAACTGTCAATAATGAGATTATAGAAAAAGAAAAAGAATGGAGTTTTGTACAGTCTTGTGAACACCAAAACACTGTTAAAGGTAAGGTTTCTGTTACTGAGTAATTTTTCAGTCATTTCCAACACTCCAAGATCTCATTTGGATTGTTTTTGCTGTTGTTCGCTTTTTTTTTTGCAAAGATACTGCAGTGGTTCATCATTTCCTTCTTCAGCTCATTTTACAGATGAAGAATTGAGGCAAATAGGGATAAGTGACTTGCCCAGGGTCATATAACTAGCAAGAGACTGAGACTGAATTTGCACTCATGAAGAGAAGTATTCCTGACTCCAGGACTGGCACTCTGTCCACTATGCCACTTAGCTGCCCTAAAGGGAGGGACCTGTATCATAATCCAGCAAAGGAGACTGAGGAGGGGCTAAATTGGTAGGAATAGAAACAAAAGAAACCAATAACATTTTTTAAAAATCAGAGAAAAAAAGTACACAAAAAACTGTATTCAACTGTTTCAAATATTTTAGCTGGTCAATCAAGCATTTGTCAAATGTCTGCCCTTCTGCTAGATATATAAATTCCATAAATGAAATGATATCTATTTGCAAGGAGTTTATATTCTGATGAGGAGAGACAGAATAAATATAAAGTGAAAAAATAAAGTATTGAACATCATTTAGTTTGTGAGGGAGGTCACTAGCAGTTGACAAGATCAGAAAAAAATTCCCATGAAAGATATTTTTAAGCTGAATTTTGGAGGCAGAGAGGGATACTGTGAGACACAGATGATGATAGAGTCCATTCCAGTCATGTGGGACAGCCAGTGCAAAGATACATAAAATGAAGCCAGGAATATAGGTTGGAACTATGTAGTGAAGGGTTCCAAATGCTAAATAAAGGACTTTCTTTTTTCTTATTCTAGAGGAATTATGAAGCTACTAGAGGTTCATGAAACATTGAGCAATATGATCATATCTGTGTTCAAGGAAAATCAATCGCTAAAAAGGATGTTGGGAAGAAAAAATCTACTGGATTTTTCAACTAAAATATCTTTGATAATTTTGAAGAGAACAATTTCAATTTAATGAATATTAGTGTATAAACATTACCACATTATATGAAACTCATATTTATTTATTATCTGGTGTAATCCTAATAATAATACTATGAGTTAAGTGTTATTCTTATTTATATTTCATAGAAACTGAAACTTAGAGAGATTACATGTCTTCTGCTGGGTTACAAAATCAATAACTGTGAAAATCAAGATTTGAACCCAGGTCTTTCTGACTTCAGGTTCAATCTTTCATTCCTTATCTATACTTACATTATGAATAACAAAACTTCTTTATTATACTGTTAACAGGGAATTGAAAAATCTTTAAGTACCCTTATATATTAGGGTGAGGGGCATTTAAACAAGTGAGCTATTGAATAATTTGTTGTTTATCCAATTAATTTGATGGGATAATGGTATGGATATTCTATCATGGAAGTATGCAGGTACTCTGAAACCTTCCTGAGAAGGCATAGGGGAAATCCTTTAATTGATTGTCTATGGTTAACACTCATTTCTATATGAATGGCAAATAAGAGAGAACCCATCTCAACTTTTGTTGAGGAGCAATCCTTTCATCATGGTCAACAGGAACAATCTTCTAAATAGCATGGCGCTTTCATTATTCTTCCTCTACATTCTTTATCCTTTGGACTTCTAATTCAAGGTAATTTCTTTAGGTGGTAGGGGGAAACATTAGCATATAGGAAATAAGAAAAGCCTTCATGTAGAATATGGCACATGAGGATTTTTTTTCTTTAGCCAGAGTAACAGAATGTAAGAGATTCCCAGCTCAAGGAGAAAAATTCATACTTTGGTATCTGACTTCTGTTTTTTTCAGAACCAGGCTTATGCCATAATATGTTCATCTAAAGTTTTAACTTAAAAAAATATACAAGGAATCTACATATATATAAATATATATACATATGTAGTATATATATATATATGTACATGTAACTCTTAAAGCTCTGTAAATACAAATATATGAAAAATATAAAATATTGTCTTTTCACATGGTGTAATTAAAAGCATTTAAATGTACTTTTGAAGAAAGGAAAATACTTAAATAACTTTTCAAAGGATATAAATTATTAGCCCTATTATAAATATTCTGATGCCTTAAAGGAATAGGAAAAGAAATTTCATTTGATAAACATGCTAAAATATATGTATGAAGCAATGCTGCTTTCAGATAGTTTTTGAGGAATTTTGGATAGAAAATGAACTACAGCATGAGGAAAAATATTTAACTTGCCTTGTAAAAATGTAGCATGATATCTTCTTTGTACATGAACAGTTTGATTATTTAAAGAGGAAGAGAAAGAAATTTGTTCATTAAAAACTACAAAATATAAGCATAAAGAAATACAGTTTCAAAGATACAAAATGAAATGGTGGAATGATATTGATCATTGAAGTGCTGCAAAGCATTATGATCCTTTTGTTCATCTGCATATAGTTACTTTAAGGTAAAAATGAAATAATTCCTCTTCTTAAGGAGTTTGAATTTTGTTGATTGAAATATGTCCTTAAGCTTGTTCAAAATATATACAAAATAAATATGAGATAGTTTAGGGTGAGAGGGACTGGGAACTGAAAGAATCACAAAAAAAACGAAGTATGTAGATGGTAGTGTTTGAACTGAATCTTAATGGAAACCATGGATTCTCAAAGAACAAAGCAGGGTGGGAGAGAGTAGGTAATTTTAAGGTATGAAAGAAAGTGGAAATCTGTGGAAAGAGAGATCAAGTGTCATGTATGAGGAATAGTAGGAAGGTCAGTTTGGCTGGGCCATAGCATTCAGAAAGGGCAATAACATGGCTAAAAAATAGGTTGTGGCCATGTTATGCAGGCACTGAGATATAAAACACAGGGATTTGTACTTGATCCTGTTGTTGTAAGGAGATATCAAAGGTTAGTAAGCAAGGGAATGGTCAAATTTGTGTAGTATGAACACAACTTTGGCATCTGTACAGGGGATAAATTGAAAAAGAAAGAGTCTTGAGGTATGGGACTATTTAGGAAGATATCACAATAATTTAAGTGAGAAGAAGTAATTAGGGCCTGAACTAGGGCGAGGACTATGAGAATATAGAGGATATAGATTGAAGAGATGGATGTGATACATGGAAAGAATGAGATTTGGCAACTGATTAGACATGTGTTGTAAGTGAAAATGAAAAATCTAAGATGACACTAAGGTTAAAAATCTAAGTAACTGGAAGGATAGTAGTGCTCTTGAGGATAATATGTTTGGGAAAAAAGTAGGTGTTAGATAAATCATGATGATGCAGAATTCATGTCCCTTCTTCTTGAACAACTTCCTCTGCCCTATTAAAAACAAAGGGTAAGACTGGGCTTTTGCTCATTATTCACTGACGTCGGGCCCAGACCCACTTATAGGGTGCCTATCATAGCCATTAGGTGATCTGGTTGAAGGTGGGGGAACTGGGATTACTGGAGGAAAAAGAGATTTTGGAAACAGTGACTATGAAGGTACTGTAGGTGAGGGGATTGAAGCTACCCACCATGAGGAGCATGCCATCTGGTGCATAAAAGGAGAGCTTTGGAGCTTATACAGAAGTAGGAAGTCAACTTCATTAAATGGTGCAATGTTGGAGAGTTGGGCAATAGTGGGTGATGACAGTAGTGAGAGTATGTTGGTGACAAGTCTTCAATTTTCTTTTGCAGAAAGGATGAGATGCAACCAGTCTTTCTTACTCCCTGATTAGTTGTTTGCTCACCCACAGAAATAATCTTAAGCATTACTGTGAACATTCTAATCACAGTTTAGAGATCACTGATCAAGAGATCTGCAACAGCTGGAAAACCCCTGCTGGTAACTTAGCCTTGTTTGTTCTCCATCCCCTTCAGAAACATTCTCCTTTCTTTGCCCCTTCTCTACCCAACAGATGAATAGGAATTCCTGCTTTTTTTCTTCCCTTCCTCCAAAATCCAGATTAAACAGCATGTATGGCATCTTCTGAACTCTTGGGGCACATGGGATATTCAGGAGGGCTAGTGCTTCTGGTGTGAGGACTTGCCAAGTCCTTTTCATGGCTGCTTATTCATCTTTGGCAACCATTGAATTCATCCAACTGTGATGTGGTGCCTCAGAATTGTTTTGATATCCATTTCTCTAATCAATGGTGATTTAGAGCATTTTTTTTCCATATGACTATAGATACCTTTGATTTCTTTGTCTAAAAACTGCCTGCTCATAAACTTTGACCATTTAAAAATTGGGGAATGACTTGTAGTCTTATACATTTGACTCAGTCTCTCTATATATCAGAAATGAAGCTTTTATCAGAAACACTGGTTGTAAAAAATCTTTCCCAGTTTTCTGCTTCCCTCTTAAACTTGTTTGCATTGATTTTGTTTGTGCAAAAACAATTCGATTTAATGTAATAAAAATGATCCATTTTGTATTTCATAATGTTCTCTATCTCTTGTTTGGTCATAAATTCTTCTGTGCTCCATAAATCTGAGAGGTAAACTATTTCTTGCTTTCCCAGTTTACTTATAGCATGAGTTTTTATATCTAAATTGTGTACCCATTTTGACTTGATTTTAGAATATGGTGTAAGATGTTCGTCTATTTCTAGTTTCTGCCATACTATTTTCTAGTTTTTCCAGCAGTTTTTGTCAAATATTGAGTTCTTATCTCTGAAGCTGGAGTCTTTGGGTTTATCCAAATCACTATAGTCATAGACTATTATGTCTTATGTACCTAATCTATTCCACTGATTCACTACTCTATTTCTTAGCCAGCAAGAAGTAATTTTGATTATTGTTGTTTTATAATACATTTTAAGATCTAGTATGTCTAGGTCACCTTTCCTTGCATTTCTTTTCATTAATTTGGAGAGACTTCTTTGTCTGTTTTCCCAAATAGTCTATATATTGTTAGAATTAATTGTTCGTTAAATGTTTGATGAAATGCACTTTTACATCCATATGACACTGTAGATTTTACCCCTAGAGATCTCATTGATGGCTTGTTCAATTTCTTTCTTCCTGAAATGGGATTATTTAAGTATTATATTTCATCTCCTGTTAATTTGAGGAATTTGTATTTTTGTAAATATTCATCCATTTCACTAAGATTGCCAAATTTATTGGCATACATTTGGACAAAATAGTTCCTAACTATTGTTTTAATTTCCTCTTTTTGGTGGAGAATTCACCCTTTTCATTTTTGGTACTGGTAATTTGAATTTCTTCTTTCTTTTTTTTAAGTCAAATTAACCAAAATTTTATCTATTTTATGTTTTTAAAATAAAACTAGCTCCTGGTTTTATTTATTAATTCAATAGTTTTCTTACTTTCAATTTATCAATCTCTCCTTTGGATTTCAGTATTTCTAAACTGGTATTTAAATAGGTTTTTAAAAATTAGTTCTTTTTCTAGCTTTTTAGTTACATGCCCAATTCATTGTTCTCCTTCTTTATTTTATTCATGCAAACATTTAGATATATAAAACTTCTCCTAAGAACCTCATTCACTGTATGCCATAAGTTTTGGTATGTTGTCTCATTTTTGTTATTCTCTTGGATGAAGACATTGATTTTTTTTTTTGATTTGTTGTTTGAGCCACTCATTCTTTAGGATTAGATCATTTAGTTCGCAATTAATTTTTTTGTCTATCTTTCCCCAGTCCTGTATTATATGTAATTTTTATTGCATCATGATATGAAAAAGATGTATCTAATATTTCTGTCTTTCTTCATTGGATTGTGAGGTTTTTATACCCTAGGACATGACCGATTTTTGTGTAGGTGCCATATACTACTGAGAAAAAAAGGTATATTATTTTCTATCTCCATTCAATATTCTCCTGAGGTCTACTATATCTAGCTTTTCTAAAATTATATTCTCCTTCTTTCTTGTTCATTTTGTGGTTAGATTTATCTAGTTTGGAAAGGGCGAGGTTGAGGCCCCTCAGTTTTGATGTCTCTTTCTGTAACTCCCTTAACTTCTCATCTAGGAATTTGGATACCATACTACTTGATGCATATATGTTTAGTAATGATTTTACTTATTTGTCTACAGTGCCTTTAGCAGTATGTAGTTTCTGTCCTTATCTCTTTTAATTACATCCATTTTTGATTTTGCTTTGTCTGAGATCAGGATTAATATCCCCTCCCCCTTTCTTTTAATTCAGCTGAAGCATGATATATTCTCCTCCAGTCTTTTACCTTTACTCTGTGTGTATCTCTCTGTTTCAAAAAAAAACATTTTGGGGGGTAAACAACATATTGTAGGATTATGGTCTTTAATCCATTCTGCTTGTCTGCTTCTGTTTTATGGGATAATTTATCCCATTCACATTCACAGTTATGTTTGCTATCTATGTGTTTCTCTCCATGCTATTATCCCCTTCCCATTTATGCTTTTCTTTCTCCTTTCTCACTTTCTCTCCTCACTAGAGTATTGCTTTTGACCACCACCTCACTTAATCAACACTCCCTTCTATTCCCTTTTCCTTTACTATTTTTCCCTCTTTTCTATTCGCTTCCTCCATTTTCTTTCCCCTTTCCCCTCCTACTGCCTATAGGGGAGGTTAGAATTCTATATCTCACTATATTATTCCCTCCTTGAGCCAAAGCTGATAAGAATAAGGTTCAAATAATGCTCATTTTCCTCACTTCTTCCCTCTTCTGTAATACATCTTTCTGCTTCTTCATGTGATATAATTTACCCTTTTCTGCCTCCTCCTCTCATTATAATACCTTTTTGCTGCTTAAGTAGGTTTTTTTATCATCACATTAAAGTACACTTATATGTACACACTCTGTTTATGTATATCACTTCTAAATGTTGTAATAACGATACAGTTATCAATAGTTATAAAGGTCATCTTCCCATGCAGGGATGTAAACAGTTTCCCCTTATTGAATAGCATGTTTTATTTCTTCTTTCCTGTTTACCTTTTTATGCCTCTGTTGAGTCTTGTATTTGAATATTAAATTTTCCATTGACCTATATTTTTTCATCAGGAAAGTCTGGAAGTCCCTATTTCATTGAATGCCAATCTCCTACCCTAAAAGATTATGCTCAATATTTTTTCTGGGTAATTGATCCTTGATTGTAATCCAAACTCTTCTTCCTTATAGAATTTCATATTTCAAGACCTCCAGTCTTTTTTCCCCTGCTTTTTGGAGGGGGGAGCCAGGGCAACTGGGGTTAAGTGACTTGCCCAAGGTCACACAGCTAGTAAGTGTTAAGTGTCTGAGGTTGGATCAGGTCCTCTTGACTCCAGGTATGGAGTCTATTCACTGTACCACCTAGCTGCCCCACCCTCCAATCTTTTAATGTAGGAGCTGTAAGGTCCTGTGAAAAACTGACTCTGGTTCCATGATGTTTGAATTGTTTCTTTCTGACTGCTTGCAGTATTTTCTCCTTGGCCTGATAATTCTGGAATTTGTCTACAAGATTCCTTGGTGTTTTCAATTTGGCATCTCTGTGAGGAGGTGGTTGGTGAATTATTTTGATGACTGTTTTACCCTCTGGTTCTAGGACCTCAGGAAAGTTTTCTTTGATGGTACATTGAATAGATGCTGTCCAAGCTCTTTTTTTGATCATGGTTCTCAGATATACCAATAATTCTTAAATTATCTCTCCTGGGCCTGTTTTCCAGGTCAATGTTTTTCCAATGAGGTATTTTATATTTTCTTTTACTTTCATTCTTTTGATTTTGTTTGATTGATTCCTGATGTTTTATAGAGCTATTAACTTCCACTTGACATATTCTAGTGTTAAAGAATTGCTTTATACAGTCAGATTTTTACCTCCTTTTCTGTTTGACCAATTATAATTCTCAAGGAGTTGTTTTCTTCAGTATACTTTCCTCCTCAATTTTTAAATTGCATTATTAAAGAAGTATCCATTTTTCTTCTACCTCTCTTATTTGACTTTTAAAATCCTTTTTGAGCTCTTCCAAGAAGGTGGTTTTTGGGCTTGAGATCAGTTCATATTCCCCTTTATGGTTATGGATGTGGGTATATTGACAATGTTGTCCTCTCCTGAATTTGCATTTTGACCTTCAGTATTACCATAAGAATTCTCTATTGCCATTGTTTTTCTTTGTTGCTTTTTGTTTATGGTGTTTGCCTTTTTCCTGACTTTTAAAGTTGATCTCTGCTTCTGGGGTACAGGGGGCACTGTCCTACGGTTCTTGTGTTGGGGGCTAGTGTCCTGGTTCTTGGTTTTGTGTGCTGGGTCTCAGGTCCTGGCATCTGGAGGCTGTAGGGGCCTGGTAGCTTACCTGGTACTGAGCTGGAATTGTTGGTGGTGGCTGGTATGTGCTGAGGTCAGGTGGGATTTTTCTACATTTCCCTGGGGTTACACTAATGCTCAAAAGTTGGGGGTGGTCTGGTCACTGGAGGTTATCTCCTAACCCAAGACTGTGCTAGAGCATAGGTAGGTTCAGCTGATGGTAGATGCCTATCAGCCAGTGCAAGTGCTGATGTCTGCAGGTTCCCCTGGCTGTGCCAAAGCACATGGAGGTCCTGGTATTAGCGCTTGCCTGTTCCACCCCTCTGGAACTCAGGATCTTTCAGTGGTTTGCTGAGCTTGGACTTGCCGCTGGCTTTCTGGGATGCCTTCTTTCCTGTTCTGGTCCCCTTCAGGCACAGCAAGAGGGACCTTTCTCTTTAATCTCCGTAGCCTCTCAAGCTAAAAGATTGCTGTGTCCTGTTTTTCTGCTGACTTTACTGTTTCAGGATTTTCCCTGGGGTGGGTTTTTCTGGGTTTTTCAAGGTCAATAAGGGAAGGCAAGAGCAACTTTCTACTTACTCCACCATCTTGGCTCCCAGAAATCCAATTGTCCTTTTTTTGGTTAGTATTTGTATCCTTGCAGACACTTATTAAATGTTCACTGAGTGACAGCTTGGAGATGAAGTTTCTGTCCAAGGATCATCAAGGAGACCAACATCATTGGATCACAGAGTACTTAGGTTGAGAGAAGGATGGGAGTAAGACACAGGAAAACCGGAACAATAACAGAGGAGTAAGTTATGAAGGTATTTGGATGTCAAGCATCCATGTTTAATAAATTTTTTGAAGTTAATTTTTAATTTTTTTTCTTAGTATTTAATTTTTCCAAGTACATGTAAAGACAGTTTTCAACATTCATTTTTTTCTTTTTTTTTTAATTTTAATTTATTTTCTTGGTTACATCATTCATTTCCACAAGGTTTTGAGGTACAGATTTTCTCCCCTTTTTGCCCCTACTCCCCAGTCCAGAACATTGATCCCACTGTA
>CM053593.1:275581618-275621455 GCA_028646575.1 Pseudocheirus occidentalis
ATACATTCACATATGTCCATATAGGAGGGTTTATTTATGTGTACAAACACATATCTGAGTATGTGTATATATGAGTACATAGAGGGCACAGGATCAATTGAATAGGAAGGGACGATACTCTAAAAGGTGAAATTCTGAGGTGGGAGAGGATTAGAATGAGAGGAGATGGGGAGAGACAGAATGGGGTTAATCAACTCATAAAGAAGAGGCTAGGGATAATTGTTACAATGAGGGGAAAGAACAGGAAGGCAAAAGGTAAAAGGTTAACTTTACTCTCATTCAATTTGGCTTAGGGAAGGAATGGCATAAACTCTAAACTGGGTATCTTGCCACACAGGAGAGGGGAATGATGGGAATGAAAGATGGGATGACCAAGGGGAGGGCAGGGTCAGGGGGAGGTTTGCTGGAAGTAAACACTTTTCTAAAGGGACAGGGTCAGGGACCAGGTAGAGAATAGAACAAGAGTGGGGGGCAGGATAGGAAGGAGGACATATCAGTCTCTCACAATATGCTCACTGTGGAGGTTTTCTGTGTAATTACACATGTACAGCCTGTATTTAATTGCTTGTCCTTCCAGTGACAGTGAGTGAGGATGGAGGAAGGTACAGATTCTATAATTTAAAGTTCTATAATCAAATGTTAAAAATATATATGTGTGTGTGTATATATATATATATATATGTGTGTGTGTGTGTTATATTATTATTATTATTATTAACTACCTCCAACTGGGAATTAAGATATACAGGCACTGTTGTGGGGAAATCCATCCTGCCCTACCGGAAAGCCAGAGGGGCGAGGGGGAGGACATAGGAGACAGCAGATTGGGGGAGAGGTTATACAGTGGGATAGGGCTGTTTTGAGGTGCTGGGTAGGGGAAAGAGGGGGAGAAAATTTGTAACTCAAAATCTTGTGGAAATGAATGATGTAAACAAGAAAATAAATAAATATATTATTAAAATAAAGTTTAAAATTTAAAAAAAAGAAGATTAGAACATACCTACACTCTCTCTAGATAACATCAGGGACAATGAGAATAAATTGCAGAATCAAGTTAAGTTTATTATACTAAGGTGAATGGTATGAATTTCAGAAATAGAAAACAGTAAAAAAAGATCAAGACACAAAATTTGTTATATTTCTGGTAAGAAATTTTAACTGTAGAAATAATGCTAAATTAAAAGCTTGGTCAATACATCTAATAAAGTGGTATTCATATTAGAGACATAGACAGGTAAAAGAGAAAGATAGGCAAAAATCACCAATAAACACTGTGACAATTTTTTTTAATGTAGTGCCATTTTAAATCCTAGAAATTGCAGCAGTATGGGAAAATAAATATTAGATAAGGGGTTATCAACTTTTATTTTAATTTTATGTATCCTTTTGACAATCTAGCATAGCCTGTGTACTCTTCTCAAAATAATGTTTATTGCCTGTATTCATAATTGGAAAAATGATAAATTTAATTTAGATGTAAGTGAAAAAATGATATATTTTTTTAAATATCCAAGTGTATATATAGAACTCATGAAATCCATCTATGAACCCAGGTTAAGAAACCCGGTGTTAGAAGGATTAACATTGGATTGAAGAGGTCAAAATAACATTATTTTCAGATATGAGTGTATATCTCAAAATTCTAGCCAACATCATCAAAAATTGAATAGAAACATTGAATGAACTTAATAGAGTTATTAGATTTGAATTGCCTATAAAAATCATCTGCACTCTTATATGTTCATAATAAAAAGAAGAAATGAATGCAAATAAATTTTTTGATAGCAAAAGGTCTGTCAAATATGTGGGAAACTAAATCAACTGAGCAATACATAGGACCTATATAAAACCAACTATATAATGGCCAAAATAAAATAAGGACTAAACAGCAGGAAGGGCATCCACTGCTCAGGGGAATTCAGACCAATAGAGTAAAAAATCCATATCCCTCCCACAATTAATGTGTATATTTAATATAAAATCAATCAAATATTAAGGGACATTTTAATAGAACAAGACAAAAATCATAATATTAAATCACAAATATATATGTGGAAGAATGTAAAGGGACAATTTAATGAAAAGAGAAGTTGGCATCCTAGACTTTACAACAAATTATGAAGTAGTTATCATTAAAGAAAAAAAAGATGGTACCAGGGGTAAATGAGGGAAGAAATCAATGGAATAGATGCACCTATATCCAACCAAATGTTTAAAAAGATGAGTATTTAAGAACCCTAGGGGGAAGAAAGGGAAATTGTTAATTATTTATCAAATGTACTTTGAAAAATTGGTCAGCCATCTGTCAGAAAAGAAATACAGACGCATGTCTATTATCAAATACCCCAGTGACTACCAGCTAGATGAGAGACAGCGTGAACATTAAACAAACAAACAAACAAAACCTATAAAAACAACAGGGACAAACTGAAGAAACTACTAATTTTAATTGGGAAAAGATGATTTTTTTAAAAAGAAATCACAAAATATAATTTTAGAAGATGATTACATGTACTTGATTGCAGAATAATAAAATCTATACAATATCATAAAAATAATATATTGATTAAAACATTTGTTTCAATTAGAATAGAGAAAAAAGCTTGAGATCACACAGAGAGTAGATTAAACCCATAATTCAATAGAAAGGGAACTGACCTAGAGTCAGAATTGATTCACAAGTTGGAATCAGTGTGGTTCCCTCACTTCCCAAAATGACTTGCTTTTCTTATCTCCTTAATTCTTGTAATTCTCTCTACCTTCTCACTAATAACCTTCTCTCCCTCCCTACCACTAAGATTCCCTTTATGCATTGACTTCCTGGATTAGAATAAAAGCTTCTTATTCACTCAAAGCTATTCTTAAACCAATATTTCTGTTCCTATATACAATGTTCTCTTGGTTCTGCTCATTTCCCTCTTCCTTATTTTGTGTAAATCTTTCCATGCTTTTCTAAAATCATTGAGTTTATCAGTGCAATAGTATTCCTCACAATCATATACCACAACTTGTTCAGATATTCTCCTACTGATTGACATCCCTGCAATTTCCAGTTCCTTAGCAGAAATAAAATTGATATAAACATTTTAAAATGTACAGATTCTTTTCCTTTTTTCCCTAATCACCTATTGAAATGGATTAAGTAATGGAACTTCTGGGTCAAATGTTATAAGTAGCTTAATAAATCTTTGGGCAGCATTCAATGAATGTTCTATGAAATGGTTGTATCATTTGACAATTCTACCAAAAATGAATTACTGTCCCAACTTTTTCCACATTACAAATGTCTAGCATAAATGCCCAAATTATATGTTAGTTACTGAAGAAAGAATAGTAAATGATAATGGTAGCCTACTGTTTTATAAATCCAAATAATCCAACTTCTTGGATAGGAAATTGTTATTTTATGAAAAACTTCTGGGAAAAAAAGGAAAAATAGTATGGCAGAACATAAGCATAGACCAACATCTCACACACTATACCAAGATAAGGTCAAAATGGACACACGATTTAGACATAAAGGATGATACCATAAGCAAATTAGGAGAATAAGTAATAGTTTATCTGTCAGATCTATGGAGAAAGGAAGAAATTATGACTAAACAAGAGATGGAGAGTGTTATTAAATGAAAATTAATTATTTTGATTACATTAAATTAAAAAGTTTTTTTTAACAAACAAAACCAATGCAACCAGGATTAGAAAGAAAGCAGAAAGCTGGGATTTTTTTTTTTTTACAGTCGGTGTTTATAAACAAGGGCCCATTTCTCAAACATAGAGAGAACTGAATCAAATTTATAAGAATACAAGTCATAAAAATTCTCTAAGTCAGTATTGACTGATTGGAGAAATGAAAATTAAAACAACTCTGGGGTATCATCTCATATCTATTAGTGTGGCTAATATAACAGAAAGGGAAAATAATAAATGTTGGAGAAGATATGAGAAAATTGGAACACTAATGCATTGTTGGTGGAATTGTGAATGCATCCAACCATTCTAGAGAGCATTTTGCAACTATGCCTAAACTGTAGTATAACACTGTACATATTCTTTGATCCAGCAAAACCAGCACCAGGTCTGCATCCCAAAGAGATCACAAAAGGGAAAAGGACTCACACGTAGAAAGATATTTTTAGTTGCTCTTTTTTGTGGTGGCAAGGAATTGGAAATTGAGATATCCATCTACTGGGGAATGGCTGAGCATGTTGTGGAAGATAAATCTAATGGAACATTGTAAGAAATGGAATACCATAAGAAATGAGTCTGTGGATGTCAGAAAAACCTGGAAAGATTTACATGAATTAATGCTGAGTGAGGTGAGCCAAACCAGGAGAACATTCTACACAGCAAGAACAACATTATGAAAAGAGCAACTCTAATAGATTTAGCTCTTCTCAGAAATATAATGGTCTAAGACAATTCAAAAGACTCATGATGGAAAATGTTATATATATATATATATATATATATGTATATATATCTATCTATATATATACATATATATAAAATATATGTATATCTATATTTATAAATATAGATAGATATATGTATGTGTGTGTATGTATCCAGAAAAAGCACTATGGAGTCTGAATGCAGTTTGCAGCATAATACTTTCACTTTTTTCCCTTATGGTTTTTCCCTTTTTTCTGATTCTTCTTTCCCAACATGACTAATGTGAAAATATTGTTAGTATTATTGTACATGTATAACCTATATCATGCTGCTTGCTATTTGGGGGAAATTGGGGAGGGAAAGGAAAAAGGAAGAAAAATGTGGAATTCAAAATCTTTTAAAAATGCACGTTGAAAACTCTCTTTACGTGTAATTGGAAAAAATAAAACATCATTTAATACAAAAAATACCCAAATTAATTACAAACAGCATATGAAGGAAGACGCTACTTGCATCCAGAGAAAGAACTAATAAATAGACTTATGTATAGAATAACTTTACACACACACACCTATTTGTTTCTAATGGTAGTCATCTCTAGGTTGGGGGAAAAATAAATTTTCATGATAATATTGTACATTTGAAAGAATAGCCATTTGTGTACATTGGATTTGCAGTTTCACATACAATAATTTTTTGAAAATTGTCCTATGTTATGGAAATGTGTGTTTTATTCCATAAATTAAAAATAAAATAAAATAAAAATGAATGTAAGTTTCTTGAGAGTAGACACTGTCTTGTTTGTTTATATTTATATCATTAACTTTAGCACAGGGCCTGGCACATAATAAGTGCTGAATTAATGTTCTACCTATCTATCTATGGCCAAAGACTGTAATTTGGGAGCGCACTTTCTATGGTAGGGTCAAGAATGGAGGGAGGGAAACAGGGAGATTAAAATCAGCAAGGTTGAATGGGTGGTAAAGTTTTCAAATATGAAAGATACCTAGCAGATTCGGTCAAAGAGAAAGTCAGTGGACCTATAGAAGGGTATGTGACTAGGGTAAAGAAAGGCTCAAGGAGAAACAATAGTCCAGAAAAACAAACAAAAAATTCTTACAATGCCTACTTTCCTGCCTTTGATTCAAATGCTTTTCTTCCCTGTTACTGACAAACAGGGAATTATATTGGGGGGGGGGGGCGGTGAAGCAGAAAGGAAAAGGTGAATGAAGGGAAAGTGAACATGTAGAATTTCTTTAGGGTTATTTTGACAAAAACAAACCTTTGCCCTAATATCCCTCTGCTCAGCACCAATATCATTACATGAACTTCTGGCTAACACTCACTCAGGTTCTGCCTGAGACTCTTTGTCCCCTTAATGGTTTGCATGAATGTGTATTACTAAATAAATCTGTAGGATAGTAGAGCACTTTATCAATGTGGAGCTGTTAACAGGCAGCCCCAGGATGCTCGATCATGTTGCCTACGCTAGCTGGGCTTTCCTACTCTTTTTCCCTCACCAATTGCCTAATTCCAAATGTGACAGTTTTCTCAGTTTCAAGGTAACTATTGTGTCTATTCTCACTTCTAATTTAATTGTTCTGTGCCCCCCAATTCTGAATTCCAGGTTATGCCTTCATCTTTTAAACAATTATAGTAGTGGATGGCTGATGCCAAGCAGTGTTTTCATCCCTTGTGTAGTGAACACAGTTAATTGCTTCTTTATCTTTTTTGTTTCCACCATCTATACAGTATCCATCTTTCTAATGGCTAAAATTCAAATGTGGCTTAGTCCTTTGTATGAGCAAGATACTGGTCTATGATTAAGTGGCAAAGACCAGAAAATGTTCTTTTGGAATGTATATATATATATATATATATATATATATATATGCATATATGTGTATATATACACATGCATGCACATATATGTATACGTATGTATGTATATAGCATGAGCAAAGCATCATTTGATGCTTTTTTATGGAAAATGAGTGCTGCTTTTGATTCTTTTCTTGACCCTTTTAGTTGTGCCTCTTCTTACAGGATATGGAGAGTGATGCAAGGTCATTTCTAAAGTGTCTCCTTTCATTGGTTTTGTTCACATTCTCTCTTGGGAAGGCTGGGAAGCTGCCTTCCCTCAAAGAATGGCCCCAATGTCTTTTCTGTCTAGAAGCTCACCTTTAATTGCTCAGGTAGAGAAATATCAAGGAAGTACATGAAAAAAAGCTACAGTTCCTGAGAATACATTTATTGTATGTTTGTTCTCAGTGCAATCTCACAACAGCACACGTTCAAAATGATATTTTCTCAGTCAGAATCAAAATGGCACCCTAAAAACTGCATTCTAAACAGAAATGAGTAAACGTCTTTCAATTTATCGCCACTTAAAATGCATTTAATAATGATATTTTCCTCTCTTTAGGGCCTCACTCTCTTCATTTCTAGTACAGATAAAGGATCTTTCCATTACAGAACACATCAAACACTCAGACACCATATTCCACCATGTCAGCAAGTTCCTTTTAAAAATCTACTTCACTATAAACTCAGGGTCTAGGTATATTTTCATCTTAATTAACCTGCATAATCTGTTTTTTAAACATAATTCATCCCTTCATTTGCATTTTAATTACGCAGGGTACAAAATGTCAAGTTTTAATTGGCTCTAGAGAACTCCATACAACAAAGCATTGTGTGGTGTGTTGCAGAAGGCTGTATGAGGAACAGCTGGCCACTGTTCAGACTAGGACTGTTGTCGATGTGAAGGGCTCTCTTTCCTTGTCTACCTTCATTCTCTCAATGTGTTTTACTCTCCATCTCTCACAATCAATAGAAGAAAGCTTTCTTTTGCCCTCTTATTCCAGGAGATCACCATTGATAATTTCTCAGGAGGATTCTAGAGATGCCATTCTTTTCTGCTACCTGCTTGTATAGTTAAAGGTAACCCTCAATCAGAAAATGTCCAGGGGGTGGAGAGAGGGGTGGTCACATTTTTAGATTTTGTAATGAATCATCATTTGAATAGAAAGTCCATTAAACAACCCGACTCTTCTTATCTGCTGATTTCTAAACCATTTTTAGTATTTATAATTTAAACCACACAATTAAACAGATACAATTTTTAAAGGTCTTCCCATTTTTTCTGTGATCAGTTGACTTCCCCCATTTTTTTCACTTTTCTTTTTTCATTCATTATTCTTAATAGTCAGTAGTTTGTTTTTTTTCAAAAACCTGCTGGAGTGTATCCAACTTTTCACTGGGGTTTGACAGATAGAGAGGCTTAAAGGGTGTAAAGTCTTCACCAAAAGACATGAGATGAAAATATATTGTAGATTTCTTCCTGAAAAGCCTCTCCAGCATGAAGGGCTCAGAGAAAAACACTTCAAGTTCAGTTCCAGCATATATATATATTGAACTGAACACAGCTCTCCTCTTTGCACTTAAGACATCTCATTGAAAATTTCTCAAGCCTAGTAGCCAGTTTGACATTCTGACACAGTTACTCCGTCTTAGCATTTGGCTCAGAATTTATCTTTGAACTGTAGGTTGTATTTTAATGATGGTAAAATTAGAAAATGAAATGCTTCACAATTTATCTTTAATACTATAAACATTTGGGGGTCTGTTACTTCTCAGTCTAATTCCTTTGAAACTTGTTTATCTTTGTGCATGTCTTTTGTGTCTGAAGCACTCAAGAATTGTGTTGTGAACTGTAAGAGTTAAGATAAAGTTGATTGTGCAACGGGTAATATTGGTGGGGTATTGTCAAAATGGATTATCAGCTAAGAAAAGAAAATACCCCTCCTGAGGCATCTGGTAGCACAGTGATTAGAAGGAGCTAGAGCTGGAGTCAGGAAAACCTGAATCATATCTGGTATCGCATACCAGCTGTGTAATCTTTGGCAGATTCATTTCTGTTTTGCTCAGTTTCCTCAACTGAAAATGGGGATAATAATAGCATCTATCTCAAAGGGTTGTTGTGAGGATCAAGTGAAATAAGTGCCTGACATATAGCAGTCACTGTATAGATGTTTATTTCCATCCCTAAGCTGAGGGTATTCTGATGCTTTTTTCTTCATTGTTCCTTCAATTTTGTAACACCTGGTCAATTTTATTTTTACTGTTACCAAGACAAATAAAAACATATTTTTATACTACTAATAAAAAGGTGTGTTTTAGTTATTAACAATGTAATATGTGAAATAATGTCGCTAAAATGGTCATGCTTTTTGTCTCTGAACTTTTGCTAAGAAGCTAATAATTGACAAAAAGAAAGGGTCCACATACATAAAAATATTTTGGCAGAATTTTTTGAGGTAGCAAACAACTGGCAGCAGAATAGATGCCCAATGGATTGGAGGATGGCCAAACTCATTGTAGCAAATGAATGTGACAGAATATTACTGTGCTATAAGAAAAGGCAATCACACTGAATAAAGAAAAGCATGAAAAGACTTACCTGAACTGAAGCTAAGTGAAATATATGAACAAAAAAACCCAATATACACAATCATTGAAGCAATATAGATAAAAGGAACAAAATCATAAAGCATCTGAAACTGAATATATATATGAAAATATAAAGAATAAATTTGGCCCCAGAGAAGAAATATAACATGTTCCTTCACAGAGGTGGAAGAATCACCAGTGTGTAATACTGAATACAGGATTAGATTATTTTTTTAATATATTGATTAGTTTTGTTATTTTTTCTTTTCTCCTTCCTTTATATAAAACAAAGCAAAACAAAAAAATGGCAAAAGGATTAACTGGGGGAGGAGGAGAATGATCCAAATGGAAACTTAGATAATATTAAAAAGAAAATGACCAATAAAAACATTTTGACTTAAAAAAATGAAATATTTAAAAAGTATTCTGGAAAAATTCTCCCAATTTAATACTAAATATATATATATATATTTTAAATGTGCACTCATAATATTTATATCCATATATTCAACTTTTCTAATATCCTCCATTTTATTTTACAAGATACTGAATAAAACTCTAAAGTCCTACATAAAATTAAACCTCAAGGCATCAGAGGTCAACAAAGCTATTCTTGATATAACCACAAGGGGGAGCAAGCTGATGGTCCAAAGAAAGTGCCATTTGGCTGGGAAAGATTTAGAAAGAAAAAAAAAACATACACACACACACACACACACACACACACACATACACACACATACACACACACGTGTAAAATTCACCATCAATTTTACACATGATTTCAGAAAACTAAAATGATTACAAAATGGTTCAAAATTCCGGGAGCTCTGAACTATTCTTTACAAAAGCTTATTAAAGTTAAATGGTTTATTCTTGTCTGTTTTAGAACATACTGACATGTTCTAAAACAAAATTTTGACTTGTAAATTTCTTCAAGTAGTCAGTCTCAATGAAATCTTATTAGCTATATGTTAACAAAACCATGTTTGGAAAAAATCCCTATTTTTGTTTGAAGGTTAAACTGTTATAAATCATAATGTATTTGTAGTAAGAAATAAGTCCATAAAGTAAGAAATATTAATTGAACACCTATCATATGAAGTCAGAATCTTGGTGGGAGATGGGTATCACTCAAGAAAAGCTTAAATATTGTTCTCAAAGTTCTTGTCATGTAGTTAATGAAATAGGATTTACAAAAAGGAAATGACAATGGGACAGCAAGCTAGACTTGCTAGCTGTTTTCAAGGATTTGAAGGGCTGTCATATGGAGGATGGACTATGCTTATTCTGTCTGGCTCCAGTGGATGGGACCAAGAATTATAGACTCAAGTTGTTGAGGAAGAATTTAGGCTCTATCTAAGGCAAAGCTCCTTAAGAATTAGAGCCTTCTAAAAAGTAACAGATGCTGCTTATGGATGTGGTAGATTTCCCCTCCATGGAGGCCCTCAAGCAGAGGCTGTGCAACCACTTGTCAGGTACATTACAGTGGATTTTCCTGTGGTATGTATATTGGACTGGATAGCCACTAAAGTCCCTTCCAAGTTCCAAATTCTGTGATTTTTTGTGAGTTTCTGGGCCTACTATGATTAAATAGGTCTGGGTCATGGTGCTAACTTCAATTAATTGGTTGTGGTGAATAAAAGGTTTCTCAGGTAACTTAGAATTTCAGCATTCTTCCTTATAAGTCAATTATATAAAATTGAGATAAAAGGAAATTGAATTGAAATATCTTAATGATTGATCTTTTCCTTCATTAATGTATTGCTTAAAATAGCAGGAAATAAGTACCTTCTGTCTTTGGACTTGATTTTTTAAAAGAATGAGTATTCTTCATATCTTAAGATTTAGAAAAGAAAGAGAATGTTAGGCATAATCAGACTTGTACCAGAGACTTATAAAAAACAGAAATAAAGGTATGAACCAAAAGTCACAGGATTTCATAGGGAAGATGGTTAAAAAAGAGCTAGGAGGTTCTCAGTATGAAAATTCTAACAGTATCATGAACTATTATTCCAAAGAGAGATAAAAACAGAGATGAGGAGGGGGTGATTTCTAAGGAAAACAGTGTGACTGCATAGGAAACTCTCCAATGAAGATATTTTTAGAAGACTGGCCATAAATAATTGAAGCAAGGGAATATAAGTAAGGGGGAAAAATGTAAAAATGTAGCAAAATGTCATTGAGAATTACTGTCAGAAGTAAAAGGCCAGAATGAAATGTGCCTTCTAAAAAATGTTGAAGGTAGCATGAAAGGCTTACAGTGGCATGTTTGGAGTGAGAAGAGTAAGGCACAGATGCTGCTTGAGACAACATAATGCTATGATACGGAACTATTACATTTGGATTTTTCTTTATGTAAATAATCTTAAAACTGAAAGTGGCAGAACAAATACATCTTAGCAGTAACTGAAGTTCAATACAGATGAAAAGATAGCAAGAAACTATCTAATAGAAACTACAATTTAATGAGTTGAAGTCTCAATTTGCAATATATTTGAGGGCACCTATCCAACTTTCATATGTAAAATCAGAAGCATTGTCAATAATCTTTGAAGAATTATAAAACAAAATAGGTACCAGAATTTTAAATATGATCCAATGTTGGATTCACACAACTTGAGTCCTTTGTCTCTTTTTCATCATCTTACACTATGAATTATGACTATTGTCCACCAGGATCTAGCCATTCTGTCCTATTAACTGTTCTTCGTACAAAGTGCTTGATACCACTCTCCATGCTTTTACACTAGCTGTTCCCCATGACTGGAATGTTCTCTATCCTTAATTTCACCTTTTAAAATTCCTGGCTTTCTTTGGGACTCAGTTCAAACACCATTCTCTGTAGCAGGCCTCCCCTTCTCTGGTTACTAGTGCCATCCCCTCAAAGTTTACCTGCTGTCTACTCTGTATCTTTCTATTTATACCCATTTGTGTGAATGTCATCTTCCCCATTAGATATAAACTCTTTTTTTTTTTTTTTTTTTTTTTGCTTTTTGGAGGACAGTTGGAGTTAAGTGACTTGCCCAAGGTTACACGGCTAGTTTTTTGTGTTAAGTGTCTGAGGCCGGATTTGAACTTAGGTACTCCTGACTCCAGGGCCAGTGCTCTATTCACTGCACCACCTAGCCGCCCCAGATATAAACTCTTTAAGGGTGGGAATTATTTTTACTTTCCTAGTATAGAGCACCAGCACATAGTATTGATTCTTGAGTGATTGACCGATTTTTAAAGGGAAAAAGAGGTAGATTGCAGACTATAGTTTGCTGAGTCTTATTTTGGTCCTCAGTAAAATTATAGATCTGTCTAGCGGTTTGTATGCCCTTCAGAAATTATGCACTGCAAACTAGGAAGAAAATTTAGCTCATAAATCCTAAGTCATGATTAAATTCATTTATTTTTTTTAAACTCTTTCTAAACTTGTGGGTCAGGGAGATTCCTGTAGAGATAGTATATCTATATTTCAACAGGGTATTTCATAAATTTCTTCAATTATAACCTCTCCCTTGAACTCTGATACTTTATTTTCTAATTGCCCACTGGAAATCTCTACCAAGCACTATGCAGATGGTAGAGATATAAAAACTAAAGCGAAACAGTCCCTGCCTTAGATTTTATGAGAAGGAACAACAGGTACACAAAGAAGTAAATATAAAATAGAGATAGGGCAAATACAAAATAATTTCATGGGGATAGATCTTGGCAACAGGGGGAATCAACAGTAGCTTCAGGTAGGAGGCATCTCTTGAGCTGATCTTGAAAGAAAGCTTGGAACCTGAAGTAAAGATAAGAACATACAGCATTCCAGGGATAGAGGATGATATGGAGACAGGTGATAGAATGACATTTTCAAAGAAGAAGGAAAGTTTGGTTGGAGTGTAGAGACTGTGGAGAGGAATAATATCTACTAAGCCCAGAAAGCTAAGCTGAAACCAGATTGTGAATGACTTTCTATGCCAAAGAAAGAAACTTTTACCTATCCAAGAGGCAATAGGGAACCACTGGACCTTATTGAATGGGGATATTATATAGTCAGACATACACTTTCAGAAGACTATAATTTTTACCACATACTTGAAGAGTATGAAGACTGGGGTGTGCATAAACCCAGAAAAATCAATTAGAAAGGTTTTATAATAATCTAAGTAGAGATGATGAATGTCTGAAGTAGGGTGGCAGCTTCTCAAGTGAAGAAAACATATTGTGAAAGTAGAATTGTAAGGACTTGCCAAAACCTGGGGGATGGAGAAGACCTCCAAGTTGAATCTGACTGTGAAATAGCTTACTTGGGTTAATGGAAGGAAAATGGTGTCTTGGACTGAAATACAGAATTTAAAAAGAGTGGTGAATTTGAAAGGAAAGATAATGGGTTGTGATTTAGATGTGTTGAGTTTGAAAGGCTAACAGGATGTAAACCTTTGCCAAATAAATCAGTACTTCCTTGAGTAAACTAGGCCCAGAATGTTACTCAATGAATTTGTGTGTGTGTATATGTGTGTGTGTGTGTGTGTGCCAACAAGTCTAATTTGTATAATGTTGGGCAGGCTCCAAGTGGCCTCCCTGTCATGATAATGATTCAGTGGCCTCAGGATATCAGGTGTGACTGACTATAAAGAAAGGAGACTTTTATTGTTTTGTTTTACTTTAACAAGCCTCCCAGGATATATTCATTCAAATGAGGTTTGTTTACTTCACAGTTGGCATTTTATCAGTCTACACAATGATACTAACAATGGAGCTAATGCTAATAATGTTCATTTTTGGAGGCTGCTCACTCTGAGCTGGTATATGTGTCTTGCCAGAAAATCCTTTTCAGTAGTTTACGTATTATTTTTAGTCCCATTTGATCAGTCATCTCATTCACTACTCTGTTCTCTAATTATTTTTATTGGCTCCAAAAACCATAAAAATCTTGACCAAGTCAAGACATAGCACCATTGGGCGTATTTGGAAGAGTGCATCACAGACACTGAGGGTAATTCCAAAAGATGCTTTAATGCTTTAGCGAATCTGTGATCTCACTGACGTGTGTATTCCTTTCTAGAGTATGTGTTGTGGTCTAGCCGTGTTTTTTTTTTATTCTAGTATGACTCTTGTCCATGTCCTCAAATATGTCTTTCTTGAATGGGAGGGAGAGGATATTCACCCAAGATGTTGTGGGCCTGCCAGTTCTCTTACTAAAATGGAGTTACCAAAGGAACCCATGTGTTGTCTAGAGGATTACAGACTTAAAGATAAATGGGACAACCGGGGTCATCTATAACAATCCAGTCTTTTTACAATTGAGGAAACTGAGGTCCCGACCCTTGCCTAAGATTACATACTAAATTGCAGAACCAGGATTTGAACTGAGATTCTAAAATCAAGTACTCTTTTGATTGTATCATACTTCCTCCCACAGTATACTCCCTCATTATCATCATAGTCACATGATTAGTTCATCTTTTATTCCATTCACTCATTTCTCCAATGACATCCCTTAAAATGCTTATCTCATGTTGCTATTTGTTAGTAATGTGATACAGCCTTCTCATTATCATCAGGTGCTTTTCAGTTTTTCTTTGGGTGACCCTCAACTTTGGGTCTTTGGTAAAGGTGGTTATTTCATGACTCACAACTATACGACTTCAGCAGAGGAATATAATTATGAAGGAGGTGAGTCTTCATCTCAGGGAGACACTTAGGGTCATTATAATCCTTATACAATTTCCCAAAGGCAATCCAGTTATCTCTTCTTCCCTCCAATTCCAGGCCTAGCTCATTTTATAGTGATCCATGAAAAAAATCTAAAAGAGGGCTCCTAAGATTTTTAGACCAAATAACAAGTGTTTAAATAATAGAGTTAAATAAAATAGCAGCAATGAGGTCTTTAGATTAATTATATGACCTTTTGTCTAATAATAAAAATAATTTCTTATTACCAGCTGGCTAACATATTTTGAACATTTTGTGATTAACAACACATTTACATTTACAACAGTGAAAGGTTTTATTTTCCCTATTTTCTCAACTTTTGCTGGGATTGATTATGCAGATTTTTATATAGAGGAAGAGGAGGAGGAAGAGCCATACAATGTTAGGTATTTTATCTATCATGTGGCAGTGTTACAGGACCACAGATTACTCTTGGCCTCCTGTAGGCAAAGAAGGAACATAAGGACTAGGCAGACACGTCTTGTCTTGGTCAAATGAGTAATGCCGATATGTTTCCCTCCCCACCCCCAACCTTTGGTGTAAGGAAATACAGAAACATGCCTTTCATTGGAGATAAGGATTCTCACTCATGTGTGAAATTCTTTGTGTGGGGAGTGATAGGAGGACTGCATGTTGCTTGTAATTAATTCCAGGCAGCAAGTGAATCGGTCTGCAAAAATGTTGACAATGGAAATGAACAGGAGCATCTCCTGAACAGCCACCCCCCCCCCTTTCGCTACCTTCACCATCCCACCCCTTAAAGTTTCGAACACTCTTTCATTTATTCTACTATTGATGCTACTGGTTAAAACCTGGCAAACAACATTAAGGTATGCTATGAGGTTGAGATTCAGCTGGCTGCTGCCACCTGGAAAAAAATCTGTTATCCACTAGGAAAGACTCAGAGCTTTCTGACTTTGTTGTTACTACTGATCCTACAAAGGAAAATAACTGGATCTGACAAACTCTATTAGGCATAAAGACAATAGAGAATTGAAGAGGTCTGTGTGGCTTAGTGTAAAATGAAGGAGAACTTGTTTTAATCCTGTTAAGTCAGGAACTTTCTACGTGCTGTTGAGATTAGACTTTAACATTTGTTTGCCTTTCCATATCTGTATAATTGGGGGAAATTAAGAAAACACGCATAACACTGCTTTCCTCACAGGATTTATGAGCCATTTTCACATCCAATCAGTTACCAAGTCCTGTTATTTTGACCTCAGAAATGCCTTTTGTATCTATGCCCTTCCTCCCAGTCCCATTGCAATAACACAAGCTCAGTTTCTTCTTTCTTCATGACTCAACTACTATAATTATTTCCTAATTTGTGCTTCTGTTCCTAGCTTTCCCTTCCCAAGCCCTCCTTCATGCTACTGCCTGAAGAATCTTCCTATTGCACTGCTAGAATCATATTATTCCTACAGCTATCAGTAGTTCCATTTTGTTTGCCAAATAAAGTATAAACTCTTAATAATGAAATCCAAGGCCATCCCCAATCTGGCTCCACAGTAATCTTCACTAGCCTTTTGCTGCTTTTCTTTTTTTCCTTACTTTTTTTGGGGGGGTTATTTTTGGAGGGGGAAGGCAGGTCAATTGGGGTGAAGTGACTCACCCAAGGTCACACAGATAGTATGTGTTGTGTCTGAGATCAAGTTTGAACTCAGGTCCATCTGACTCCATGGCTGGTGCTCTATTCACTCTATCATGTAGCTGCGTCTGCTTTTCTTCATGTGTTCTTTATTTCAGCAAGAACTAATGACATTCTACTTCTCATTTTCATTTTGCTCTTTCCCAATCCCTTGTCTCTGTTTATCCAGCCCCACTTCTCCAGCCTATGCCTCTGTCTCTTGGAGCCTCTCCCTTCCTTCAAGACCCACCTTCTTCATTAAGCTTTCCTTGACTGTTCCACATGAAGGAAGCAACCTGTGCTCTCCTTATGTCTCATTTCACTTTGAATAACTCTCCCCTTTGAACTTATAGATCATCCTGTCTGGTATTTATCTTATTCTACCTTTTATCATAGCTATTTATGCCTCTGATGTTTCCTATTTTGTTTTTAAACATTCTCAAGAGGTTTATGCATATATTCAAAATACTTTATAAATCCTAAAGCTTCATGTAAATGTGAGTTAAATATCATTATATCATATCTGTTTGTAATGATAGCACCCATCACAATACCTTGTATGAAAGGGCTGATCAGTGAATGTCAACTGAGTGAATGAATAAATGTAATTCTATAGGGACATATATACCATCAAAGAAAAAAAGTAGCATGACATACTTGTACTTCTTATGTAAGAAAGAACTTAGAACAAAATTACATTTCACTCTATTGCCACAGTGAACTTCTGTAAACTGCCTAACATTTCCTGGTCACATACCATTGCCTGGCATAGCCTTTGCCAACTTCTCAGTTGTTATTTGCTGCCAAAGTAAAACACATTTAAGGCAAATCTATGCTTATACATTCATACACGTAGATATATTTACACAAAAACATGTACTGATTTTTAAAGCCCAATATAAATGATTTCTGCACTATCACATTTTACGTTATCATTGTCATTTTGTTGTATTGTTCCGTTATTTCTCTACTGTTCCCAAAACTTCATCACCCCAGTTGGAGTTTTCTTGGCATGCCTTCTCTAGCTCACTTTATAGAGGAGGAAACTCAGGCAAATAGGGTTAAGTGACTTGCACAAGGTCACATAGCTAGTTAAGTGTTTCAGGCCAGATAAGTTTTTCTGACTTCAAGCCCAGAATTCTATCCAATGCAGCACCTAGCTTCCTGTGTCATTGCTACTACCATCTCATCATTAGCTAAGAAAAAAGTACTATATATGAAAAAAGAGAGGAAGAGAAGTAAAATGGGGTATATATATATATATATATATATAAGGAAAGAAAGATGACCTTGGAGCCAGGAAGAGTAAAGTTCAAGTTCTGCCCCTGTCACCTACTAGCTGTTCTAGTCTGGGTAAGCCACTAATGCCTCAGTTCTCTCAGAAACATTCTAAAGTCTCTAAATTGCAAAGAAGGTACTTACTGTCTTACACCGATACAGGGAGGTTCTTAACCAGGGAGTTCACTACACAATGAAATCATAGGTTTAGTCATTATTCCAATACCTATGCAATTTATGTTTTAACTCTATTTTTGGTTTGAGAAATAAGAAGCATGTTTAGACATCCAGCCTTAGTTCCATAGTACATCTATCTCAAAGTTCAGGGGATTTGGAGTAATAGATTCTCTGTCTTTAGAACTGTAGAAGATAACATGGATCATCTTAAACACTTCCTACATTTTTCTGGAGAGTTAACTGATGTTCAGACAGTTCAAGTGACTTGTCAAGAGTCACAGTAAGTAGAAGTCAGAAGACCTCAACTGTCCATTCGTTAGCTGTGTGATCTAGTAGAAATCACTTAACCTTCCTAAGCACAACTTTTGTCATCCAGACAATTAAGATAGTAATATTTGCCCTGGCTCTTCACAGGGGAGCTGTGAAAGTTAAATGAACTTTTAGATATGAAAAATGCCCTTTAAGAGCTATATAATAATAATTATTATTGCCATATTCTTTTTACACTAGCCTCATAAAACAATTATGACTTTTTCCCTCCTCTTTATCTTGATATAAAATAAGAGCAGACAGAGAATAAATGCTAATGTAATTAATATTGCTTTCCATTGAATACCTCCCAAATGTGGTAGATACTGCAAGCAACATTTAGAGACAATGTTTCTTCAAGAACTTTTGTTCAAGAAAAGATGAAAGAGATCAACCATAGCATATTCAAACAAATTCAGCCAGATGCTAAATATGTCTGGGAATACAATATTGGAGGCAATAATACTAAAATGATTAGTTGAATGAACCTTTTAATAAAATAAAAATATCAAGGAAGGTAGTCACATGGCTTTTAGAGTTAAGGGTTTTTTTCTAGATAATTTAGGGATGGTAAATCAGTTTTTAATCTGAGAAATTAAGTTAGAAGCTAAATTAGGAAAGACTTATAATATTTAGGATTCTAATCTTTGTGAGTTTTATCCTAAATGCTCTTTCTTTCACGTAATTTACAGAATCATCCAACCACCCTCAAACAAAAAAAATATAAATTACATCTTTAAGTCTGATGGTGACAGTCAAAGAACTAGTAAGGTTTATTTAAATCTTCAAATAAAACAGTTTTTGTGAATTTATTAATATGGAAATTTCCTCCATCCGTGCCTGCCTATGATGTGTGACTCCTTTCTATGCCATCCCCTCAGATCACTAGAGTGAGTTTAGTTGAGCATTTCTCACTTATTCATGTGAGACTTCCAGACCACAAGGACTGTTCAAAGTTTATCCCTTACTCTCGTCACATGGCCAGTCTATCTTCTTCATTCATCTTACTTTTTTTGGTGATAGCCCCTTATTTCTTAGATATACATGTATATACAGCCAGCATGCTGCTCTTATCCCTTTGAAAGATATTCAGTTTTCAATTATCTGAGGCTCTAGCTTTCTGTGATTCAGTCATACTACATGAGTAAAATGTTGATATTGAAAAAAAGATCAATCTTCATTTTAGAAGGGACTTAGGAGGTCATTTAACAAATTAAGAAACTGAGGAAAAGATAATTTCAGTGATTTGCCCAAAGTCACACAAATGGAATATGGGTATATGATAAATATTCAAAGCATGTTGATGAAAGAATTGTTTCAATGATTCAGGTTTGTATTAACTAGAGAATTAATAATTGGTGATAGAGAATTCATTAAGCTCCAAAGCAAACCATTCCATTTTTAGATAACTATGATCAACAGAAACTTCCTCTGTTACAATCTGCAGTTTTCTGAAAGGACTGGGGTAACTTTATTTCTAGGATTCCTTCAGAAGTAAAAGTAAATATTCTTGAACTTCCCACTCTCAACTACAACAGCAGATAAAAAGAAGATTCCAAGTGATTAAGACAACAGACTCAGAGAGAACATCATAGTTTACCAGGGATCAAAAAGAATAATTTGTGAGTATTGATTGGGAAAGCCTACTGTCCTCAGAGTGACTACTTGCCAATTGATGGGCTTGCATAGTCAGCCAAATGACCACTATACACTAACAGCATCCATCATATACTGGCTGCCAGATTTAAGGGAAATTTGTAAAGTAGAATCTTTTAAGACTCACGTACAAAAAGGATAGCGTATTTTGTATCTAACCCAAGTTATGAATTGTTATTCGTTCAGTTGCTATTTATGGAGCTTATATCATACTCACTTCACAGAGCTGGATGAATCTTAAGGAGTCAAAGAGAGGGAAGGGAAGGAAAAATGAAAAAAAATGACTCCATTTTAACATTTTGTTATATATCAGATGGACTCACACTACCCTACCACAAACCCACACTGCCCCTTTAAAATGCATTCATATGCACACACATACACACACACAGCACATACACACACAAATGTGAATGCATATACACTTATTAGTGTGATAGAGTTAGTGTGAAAGAGTGTGTAATTTTGTCATAATAGAGGTTTTGCCTTTTTATTTTTTAGCTCGTGTCAATAGAAGTAAATTTTGCAATTGAGCTATGCTCTATGCATCTAAATAAAAGGAAAAGAAATGTTGACAGGGAAGAAGACAGGTGATTGAATTGAGCTACTTAAAGGAAGAAGTGGGTACAACATTAGACTAGAAGGAAGATAACTATAATACAGAAAAAGAGGGATGTAATGCTGATACTATGCCACTCCATTAAATAGCTGTACTCTTTTTCTCCATGACCAAGCTCCCCTTGGGGGAAAGAAGTCTGAAGGAAACAAGAAAAAGAATCATTCTTTGGAGAAACCCAAATAAAATATTATTTTAATAGCCAGATCACTTTAGTGTGCTAACTTGTAATACTAGATAGAAAGTGTTACCCAGTACATTTTTGTGTCAAAATCAGCAATATCAATTTGTATCAAATAAAAACCCATTACATTCCTCTTCAGCATGATCGCTAAGTAACATGAGAATGTTACTTAGCAAACAAACGATTAAATTAAAACTCTTAAACAGGGTTAAGGAGTTCATTAATTTCATGAATTCATGAAAATATTTATTGGAATGATACATGGAAGAAAATTGTAATTAAAAGTTCCTAGAAAAGTATCCTAGCCCAGTGTCAAGATATTAGGAGATACCTTGTTTTCCAGAGCTTACGCCCAGAAAGCAAGCTGTGCCCTAAGCTTGGCATAGCAATGATCCTTTGTATTCAACCTCTGGATGATTTCAGCCCTAGCAAAATTCACACCAGCATCAGGTGGTCTCTGAGCTTGGAAAAGTATCTGCGGTACCCATGTTCCGGTTCTGAAGTTCTGCTATGAATCAAACTTGTCACATTTTTGGTATTATCCCCCATTGTCAGGGCTCTAGCTCACTGCATAGCCATTGGTATAAGTACTGAGATTTCCCCCACACTGTCTCGGGCCTCCCCAATAGGGGTGGGGCTCTGGCACATGTGGCCTGCAAGCCATTTCCCTCAATTTGAAATTAAACTTCTGTTGATTCCTGACTCTCCTCCTTTGTTTGACTGTGGTCACCCATAGGTTAGATAGGTTAGACCTTATTGACACCAGTAAAACCACTTTATATTGTTGGTAGTAGAATACAGGATTAATTAATTTCATGCCCAACTTTCCTGTATGTAGTTTTGTTTCATGGTCAATATTTCAATTAATCAGTAAGAATCTTTTAAATAACCACTGTGCCATAGATACTATGCTAGGTGCTGAGGATAGATTTTTTTTTAAAGTGAAACAGTTCCTACCTTTAAAATGTTTGTATTTTATTGTATGAGACAACATTTGCATATATAAGTGTAAGGATGAGGCTGATTGATTTATTCAATCCCATTCCACTTAAAGTAAGTGACAAGATACCCAATTAATCAATACAATCATAGGCTTTAGACTGTGAAAAGTCTTTGAAAAACATTTGATCAAATGAAATGATGCTAGACAGAAAGTCTGTTCTAATTGGTTGAGGAATTTTTCTACATCCTCTGAGTCCTGTATAAAAATATTTCATTAGAGGGAATCAGAGAACTCCATAAATTAGAGCAAATATGAGTAAACATGACCTGGAGTGGTGGGAACAGCTTTTGACTTGAGCCTGTCAGTTTGCCCTCAGCCTGTGGGTTAACTGTGGATTCTGGTGTCTGTGACCATTAAATACTGCTAACCTGGCTGGCCTTATTCTACAGTACAATGCAGGTCCTTGTTTGGTTTGCCTCCTATGCTACACATTCAGTCTCAGCACTTTGTAGATAGGAACTATCAAATGAAAACTTCATTCAATCATTGATTCATTTGCACTATTCTGTCTCACTCATCATACTTTCCTTGTAGTCAGAAATGCAAACAATGCCTTCTTTTACCCTACTGTCTACTTCCTGAGAAAAGAAAGCCATCTTCTCTTACCCATTTCCTCAAAGGGATGTGTACAGTACTACTTAGCTTCTTATTCCCAACCCAATATGGGAGCACAGGAATCACAGTTCTCTCCACAGGGAACTGGAGGGGAAAAACCTATATAGTGGCCCATGTCATGACGTGAGAAACTACTGTTTATATAAAAAAAAAACACCTCATTACAACGGGGTTCTTTAATGTCTAATTGATCTTTTGAAGCTACTAGACACTCAATGAATGTTTACTAAATGAACAAAGATGAAATTCAGAACTCTCCAATATAATTCGGAGCTCTTTGGTGCTTCCAAGTAAATAATTATGAGTTATCAAGTGAAAGTAACTTTTACTTCATTTTCAATTAATGCAAAATTCTGCTTCAGTTTTGGTAAAGTGGGGAGACTGAGCACATTCTTTTTTGTTCACAATGCTGCAGATCCAAGTAGGTAAGCCACAAGAGATGTTCAAGTAGGCACTGACTGTACATTTACTGAGGAGTTGGCAAGGGGTATTCATGGACTCAGGCAATATTTGGGTTACATATCTCTCTCTTCCAATTGCAGGATTCTATGAAAGAGCATAATTTTCAGAGTGAGTTCTATTCACTAACCATAATGTGCTTGATAGAGTAATATTTTATTCCTGGGGTCAGTTTTCTGTCAGTGATAATTTTATATGGAGAAAATGTTTGTATAGAAAACCAGAAGTAATCAGACTGTGCCCTGTTGTCAGTCTGAATGTAGCAGAAATGTGCGGCCCCATGGAGCAATGGGGTTAGGGGTAGGGGATGAAAATTACAGAAAATTCTTCAAGCTGATTTGAATATCACCCAAGAAAGAATAGAAGACATGTTTGAGAACTGAATATGATTTTAAAAAGATGTCTAAAATTATGACATAAGGTCTCAATCAAGGAGAAATAAAATTGCTAGTTTGCGAAGGCATTGCCATCTTTAAGTTAGAAACTTGTGCTAAAAAATCCAGTTCCTTTTGGGTCTACATGAAGAATTGGAGGGTGATTATACTAGCAATCTGTCCTTATTGTTCAGCTATTGGATAGTATAATTCAATCTACTCTGCAACATGGGAGCAAAGACCAAAGCTCAGCTATAATCACAGGCTAACAAAAGGGACAAAGAATCAAAAGAATTCCTATACCTGCGATTTTCTAGGCTCTTCTAATGCTTAGGTAGAAACTCTTCCAATAAGAACTATAGACTCAGACTTGAATGATGCTCTTTTCTTGATATTTATTCATGAAAATAATACCTAGAATTATATATGGCATCACTTCATTCCAACTTATATTTTCTTTATTGCAAAACTTAAAGATTCAAGAAAAGAAGACAATACTAAAAAAGAAAACCTTTAATATTTTTTACTTTATGTATATGGATTCATTAATGTGGGCATCTTCTCTCTGTCTCTCTCTGTCTCTGTCTCTCTGTCGCTCTGTCTCTGTCTCTATCTCTCTGTCTCTGTCTCTGTCTGTCTGTCTGTCTGTCTCTCTCTCTCTTTCTTTCTTTCTCTTTCTCTCTCTTTCTTTCTCCCTCTCTCACCCCAGCTTGGCTCTGATTCCAGTTCTGTTTCTCTGTCTCCTTGTCTCTTTGTTTCTGACTCTGCTTCTCTCTTTTTTCTCTTTTCCTCTCTTACGCTTTGACTTTACCTCCTTGTCTTTTTTCCTTTTATATGTTTCTTACTGAGAATACAATGTTAGAGAACACTGAAAGCATGCCTTTTCTCGCCCAAGTATTAAAATCGTGACAAACAGAAGTAAAATAACCCCTTCAAAAAGAAACCAGATGTCCATGTCTTTGGATCAAAATGACAACTGGAAATGTGTTTAGTCAATAATCTAGAAAAGGGCTTGAAGGGAAAGACTATTTTCTAGGCCTCTGTATCAGATAGAAAAACCAGCCATAAAAATTCTTTGAAATGGCAAAGCAAGGCATACTGAAATATATAGAAAGCATAGTTTTAATATTAAAAATAAAAAATAGGAAATGAAGCAAATAACTGATTCAAATTCTAACTTTAAAAATGGATATTGATGAATGTAAATTTTTTTACATGTAATAGGGAAATAATGACATAAATAAAATATTTTGAAAATGAATGTATATCAAAGACATAAGGAGTAGAAAAATCCTCTAAGTGTGTGAACTCTAATTAATCCTTCATGAAAACATTTAGAACTGCCTTTTTATACAAATTTTGGTTCCCAATAAAGTTTCTGAAACTTAAAGCTGAATACTGATACATTTTTGAAATGATATTATGCAAATGAAAACATCTCTGTCTTTTGGAACATTGTTGCCATTATCAGTTTTAAATCATCCCATATCCATTTACAGCAATAACAGAGCCAGTATGTGTTCAGTTCATATTATACAATCAAATTGGTTATTTTAGTACTTTTGTTAAGTGAATTTCTAGGAGGAAGAATAAAACAGTCATGTGGTTTGACCCTAGCCCCAAGAACCAAGTGTACATACTGAGTAGCAGTTAGGAGTAGAGTAAACATGGCACACAAGTTGCTATTTCATCCTTGATGTCCATGAATGGAAGAATTATGAAGTTGGCTAGATAAGGGGCTTTTTCTCTCTGACTTACAGATGCTGTAGCTGCTCCCTCATGCAGCACATTTCCAGCTTTCTCACCAGATCCATCAAACATCTTTGCTACCTCAATAGTGGCAGCCCAAATGATTTCCCACATAGTTCCTGCACTGCCAAGTGTAAGAGATGAATTTGTTTACTCGAACACCTTATACTAGTTTAAATCTAATCTAGATATGTAATCAAAAGGCTTTTTTCCACCTTGACAGTTCCTCAAACACTATGAGTATTAAATGAGGTACTAAGTCATTGCATGTTACCCCAAACCCCCTCAGTATTCACAGCATTAAAGGTGTTTGAAACTGGAAATAAAAAATAGCTACATCCTTGAGTCCACACTGATGTCATAGAAGGGAATTCTCCTGTGATATATGTTTCAGAGAGCAGTTAGATCATTATTTTTTTAAGTGGCTGGGATATTTAATTGGCCTCAACAGAATGGAAATTATTATATTCCTCAAGATCTAAGGCTAAAGACAACATACAATAGTTAGTGTATTGCAATTTTGGTGACTCATAAGATCTATTCAAGTTTGAATCTGAAAAGGTAAATTCATCCCAAGATTTATTGTGATTTATTCAGTCTTATGTCAGTCTTTAGTGGAGGAGGTATATAATTCCTGTTGTAATTTTATTCTTCCATTATCCCTGAAGAACTCTATACCCAAATACAGCTGTTTGAGTATTTAGAGATGGATTGCAGTCACTGCCCTCCAGAAATTTTCTGTGCGATCTGGAATAAATTATTAAGCCTCTGTCTGTTTTTACCTGAGTCAAATGGAAACTAAAATATTTGCTGCCTATACTTAAGTAACATTTTAGATAATGCTGTAAGTTTTGCTAAACACTACAAATATCTTATTTAATTCTCTTTGCAACCTTGTGAGTTAGGTGCTTCTGGTTCCCTTTTACAGAGAGATAAATTGACTTGCCCAGGGTCACACAGCTAGCAAGTGTCTAAAATGGGCTTTGACTCAGGTTTTCCTCAAGCCAAGTGTGTTGCTCAGTTTATTAATTCACTCAACATAACACATCTCTTAGCATAACTGAAAAAGACCTCAGAGATGATTTAGTCCAACCTCCTCATTTTACAGATGAGCAAACTGAGGTAATGTGAAATGACTTACCCAAGGTAATATAACATAGCAAAATAACATAAGTAGCAGCATCAGATCTTTCCAATAGCACCATGTTTTTCTTTCTTTTTTTTAAGATCCATTACCTAAGACTCAGGAAGTTCTTGAAAAGCTATCTAGTTAAATACTGATTATAAAATGCATTGATTATTAGATTTAGTTTCATTTTCAGTATATTCACTATTCATTTATAGCAGGACTTTTTAAACTTTTTCCAGCTGGGATCTCTTTGTCTGTTCCCTCAGTGTTTGTAGGAGTTGTGTGACCTGAGGCCATGAGCAACGCAAAATGCACATGCTTTGGATTCAGAACCAAGGCTTCAGTGAAATTGTGTGATGCAATGAGGATAAGCTCTGCCAGAAACATGTGGATTTATTATACATTTGATTTTTACTTAACCTTTATACACATACATACATACACACATGTATATATACATGTGTGCATGTATACATACACATACACACACCTATGTGTGTATATTGCATGCATCTATACATATATACATACATATATAACATATATATACTATATATGCATATATACACATACTGTTGCCAAATTTTTCATAACTGCATATGGGGTAGTGACCCACGGTCTAAGAAGTGCTGAACAGAATCTAAACACCAGTGGTCTTTTGATATTTTCTTTAAGATCCTCTTTTGTTGTCCAAAAGGGTTCAGTGAGGATGTGTCCTCACTGATTTATCATCATTGTCACTGTCATCATCATCATCATCATCAGTTATCCCGATATGCAGTTGAACTTTTTTGCTTACTTATATCTCAGTACTCCCAATTACACAGCCTTCTGCCAGAGTTCAGAAGAGAGATTGTTTCTTGCTGGAATAAGGATAACTAAAATGCTTTGACAACAGAAGTGTAAATAGCAATGTATTAGCTCACAAGGCATTCTAAAACATTACTTTTAAGCCCTTTCAAGATAGTTTTTAAGGAAGTTTCTTTTTCTGTTACTTTTTATCTCTGAACAATGTAAGCAACACACATGCTGATAAGGGAACATGGCAACTTTACAAAAGGAAAGGAAACCCATGATGAATCTGTGGAATTCCAAATGTGTATCACAAGCACCAAATTCACATTACAGGGACAACAGTGTGTGAAGAGTGAAGTTTTTAGTTATAGCATATTCTCTCCACTTTCACTACTGGTGCTCATAAGAGAGACCATATTAAGCTCTATCTTCCCAGTTCCCTAAGGAGGCCTAAGTATTTACCTTGAGCCTCTGTTAAACATGGGACAGATGGCTAGATACTGAACAGGTGTAAAAATGTTTAATGGACACAACATCCCTTTTGTACACATCAGCAGGGCCTGTTATATCACAGTTTCTCTTCCTAAAGCCTTTGGTCTAATCATCAACTATAATTGCTTATGTTTCATCCCACTTTTAGCTCATTGTATTCAATGATGTGTATTGTTTGACTAATTAGTAGGGTTATTTACCATGGAAAATATGAAAATTGTCTTATTTAAATGTTTCTTGGCAATATTGGGAAATAACTTATAGCAAGGTTCAAATTTGCCTACTGACTCCATTAACTTTGAACCATAAAATCTATCATGACTAGTAAGAATTCACATTCATTGGACATAGGGAAAGATTCTTTTTTGTCTTTAAATAATTGAGTTAATGATAAGATTACTCCTTTTCATTTTTGCGATCAACTTCTTAGGAGAAAATGCTCTATAGTCTTGGTTTTCTGTTCACTATAAGTTAGTGTGGAAAAGGCTAGTTATTTTTTTTAAATTTATTGACTTGTTTATTGACTTTTAGTTTACAACATTCAATTACAGAATCACTTGAGTTTCAGATTTTCTCCCCTCCCTTCTTTCTTCCCCCCCCCCACCAAGGTGGCATACAATTATGTATAGGATTTGCAAACGCTTTCAAATCATACAATGGTCTGGTTGTATAGAAGCATTGTAACCAAATGGGAAAAAGAAAAAAAAAAGAAAATAAACAAAACCAAACATGGAAAAGAACAATAGCATGTGTTGCTTCAGTCTCCATTTAAACTCTGGTCTTTCTAGATCTTTCTCTGAGTGTAGATATCTCCTTCCATTCTGAGACTCACAGAGCTGCCTTTTAAGTGTGTGTTACTGAGAAGAGTCCTATGGAGCTGTGAACTAATACGATCATTCTGGAGGGCAATCTGGAACCATGCCCAAAGGGCTATAAATAATTGCATACCTTTTGACCCAGTAATAACACTTTTGGGGTTGTATCCCAAAGAGATCATAGAAGTGGGAAAAGGTCCCATATGTACAAAAATATTTATTGCAGCTCTCTTTGTGGTGGCAAAGAACTGGAAAATTAGGAGATGCCCATCAATTGGGGAATGGCTGAACAAGTTATGGTATATGAATGCAATGGGATACTATTTTGATATAAGAAATGGGAAGGAGATGGACTTCATAATTACCTGGAGAGGCATATATGAATTGATGCTAAATGAGAAGAGCAGAACCAGGAAAAATTTGTACACAGTCACAGGTACATCATCTGTGAGATGACCAACTTTGATAAACTGGACTCTTCTCAGCAATGCACAGAAAAGGCTTGTTATGTAAAAGTATCAAGAAAGGGATGTTGAATTTTCTCTGTCTTCTCAAACATATCAGTTAGTCTTAGTCTGTTGTTTTTGTGGTTAGTAACAATGAGGCAAAGGTAAATGAAGGCAATTTTATTTTGGTCAAAATAAGTTTATTGGCAGTGAGTGGCACGTGTAACTGTAAAAAAAATAGGTCAAACTGGTCCTACCTCACTGGACCAATGGCCATAAGAGTACTGAAAATATCATATTTACTGATACCACAAAAGAGGCTAGTTCTGTTAATAGGTAAACAAAGCTGAGAGTCCCACTTTATACTAATTAATGAATAGATACCCCAGGGGCTAGGAATGATGGAATTCTTGTAGTTTGGCTGCCTGAAAGAGGTCTCATTTTGATCTAGACTAAGAAACTGGATTTGGCAAAATGGGAAATATGATGTGTTACAGAGAAATATTGGTTATTAAATAATAGAGCATTACATTAGTTTTCTTCACTTTTGACCCAATTTTATACTTCCAACATCCTATAAGTTTTTCTGTTTTGGGCATTTCTTTTTGGGCATCCTGTCACCGCTTCAAATAGAACATATGCAAAATTAAAGTTATCAATCCCACCATTTCCAAAAGGGCTCTTCTTAACATTTATTCCATGTTAGTCTATGATACCACAATTCTAAACTTCTAGTCTAAAAGCAATGGATTGACTATAATCAATGAAATAATAATACAGATTTTGGAGTCTCCCTCTCTTTGAGAAGCATAGCCTTCTGTACAGTAAATATAATCCCCTGCTTCACTTTCCTTTGTCTCCTCTTTCCTTTCATTTGTTTCCTGTTAACCCCCTACTCTTATTGTTGTTGTTGTTGTTAAGTTGTTTCAGTTGTGTCTGACAATTTGTGACTCTTATTTGGGGTTTTCTAGGCAAAGATACTGGAGTTATTTGTGATTTCCTTCTCCAGCTCATTTCACAGATGAGGAAACTGGGGCAAACAGAGTTAAGTGACTTTCCCAGTTGTGTGTGCGTGTGTGTGTGTGTGTGTGTCTGTGTTTTGGGTGGAGCTATGGGAGCTATAGAGAGGCCCAAGGCATTCTGTAATTCAAAGGGATGTAATTTTTTGCCATATATGTAAGATAATAAATAGTGATAACACCAAATTGAGATAGCATAACAGAGGCAAGAATCGCATTACTACAGGCCTCTTTAATTTTTGTCCTTGTTATAGTGCATCTGCAACCATTTACCATTTTGTCCTTTCGAAGTATCTCTTTAAGTCACCCATTCCTCCTCATTCTCACTGAAATTACTGTGAATCCCTGGCTCCCACCCATCTTTTCAGCTTCATTCCTCCCTCACTTCATTATTCTGCAATGATACTGGTCTCCTTGCTGTTTCTCAGAAACATCATTTATCTTAGTTTTCAGCAGTTTCACTGATTATCCCCCATGCCTGGAATCCCTCCTCACCTCTATGCATTCTCTAGTTCTTTCAAGTCCCACCTAAAATCCTACCTTCTATAAGAAAGATTTCCTAATCCCCCTCAATGCTAGTGACTTTCCTATGTTGATTATCTGCAGTACCTATTTTGCATACTTTATTTGTAGCTATTTGCATGTTGTCTCTCTAATTAGACTGTGTGCTCCTTGAGAACAGGGAATGTCAGTTGTCTTTGTTGTTTGTTATATTTTGCCTTTCCTTGGATTCCTAGAACTAAGTCTCTGGAATATATTTGGTGCTTAACAAATGATTGTTGACTGGCTGAATCATAAGCATAGATGAAGCAGCATGAAACTATGTTAGATTTCAAATTAGAGTCAGAGAAGCTTGATTCAAATACTTTTCGTTGTCTTGATTCATCCCTCTCCAGGATGCATTGCTGATTCATTTCTATAGGACTTTCCCTACCATGCTGTGCTGATACCTTCTTCTCCCACTCAACTTTCAGCTTCCTTTTAGAATGTAAGCTTCTTGAGGGCAGGGATTTTCTTTCTGCTTTTGTTTGTCTTCCCAATGCTGAGCACAGTGCTTGGAACAGAAGCATTTAGTAAATGCTTATTGACTAACTGATTTATTTTTCTATTTGATCTTGGACAAGTTACAGAACTTCTCTTGGCTTGCTGTAGTTTCCTAACCTATAAATGAACATGTTGGACTAGATAACCTTTGAGATTCCTTAAAACTTTATAATTATGATCCAATGACCCTATAATTCTTGTGACACTGCATTAAGTCTGAATTGCTCTGCCTAGCTTTCAAGATGTGACATAACCTATTTTCACTATATTTATACAAATATGTTCTCAATTTCTCAAATAGTCAAATAGATCTGTGATCTCAGTGATTTAGAAGTCCCCTCTTCTGATACAGAGGATAATCCCTCTCTGATTATCCTTTCTGTGTAACTCTTATCCATATCTGCCCAGGAGCTCAACACATGGGATTTGCTCAAAATGTTAAATATCTTCTTTTCATTCTCCTGACACTTCAAGAGAACTAGTGGACTATGCTGGACATCACCCTTTCATTCCCCAACACATTACCAGCCCATCTTCTTTTCCTTTCATACAATTGCATGAAGTCATCTCATACTCTTGTTCTTGTTGAGAATTTCTCATTGGTTAAATAGGGGAACCTATTCACACTTAACATGAACTTCTCTAATCTTCTGCCAGGCATTGGGCTAGACACTGGGAATATGAATTTGAGCATAACAATGCTTGACCTCAAGGAGCTTACATTCTAATGGAAGAAAATATTACATAAAGAGGAGCTAAAAAGTGAAGAATAGAGGAGGAGGATAGCTGAATTGGAGAGAGCACAATCTGAAAATGTCCAGTAAATGACATGGAGTTCTATTTCTGTAAAGCTAAATCAAAGACCAAGAAATAAAATCTCTCCTTTTGATGTTCATTTTTAATTTTTTGGAAACTTTTATTTCACATTTTATTGCCATGCAGTAACATGGATAAAATGCTGGCATTAAAAAATCTAGTCTTTGCTTGCAGGCTAATTTTGAAGTCATTAAAGGAGCTTTGCAATTTCTGAAAGGCAAAGCAGTCCAATTTCCTCCTCCTTTTCAACCATGAGCCCAATTTGTTGCCCTCTCTACTGTCTGCCCCCAGGAATATTTTCTTGCTAAAAAAATCCTAAAAGCTCTTTATGCAAGTGGATGTTGTAATATAGTAATACCCATCTTGCAACTTAGTCTATTTTGTAAGATGTTTCGGGCCAGTATCCACTGAATACTTTCAGTTCTTTTTTCAGGAGAACAGACAATGCTACAGGACTTGATAAGATTAGCACAATGTCACCCACAAACAGGAACATCTGGAGAAGGTCACAATACATATGATATCTACCTTCAACTTTGACTCTTCACATTACCCTTCAACAAACATCACTGTTGCAGGCAGACTGTTTTCTTCAGTATTACATACATTAACTCTATTCATTTCTGCTTCCATATCCTTATCCTGCTACTTCTAACTCCTCATCAATCCCCTCCCTATCTAGATTGTGTTTCCTTAGTCCTTTTTCTTCATATCTACTCCATCTTTCAAGGTCTAGCACAAGTCTAACTTCCTTTATGTAAGTTCTATATGGGAGGGGGACATGGTCATAGAAGAGAATTAATTTTAGTTATGGCCCTGTGGATACCAAACAGAAGCCTCTGACTTCAAAGATGCCAGGTAAGCCATCTTAGCCTCTAGCTCTGTCCTGGACCTTTCTTTCCTAAAATATTGAAAAGTTCCCATGTGAAATAACAGAATGAACAAGGAGAGAAGGGCAACAGAGACACAGAGTGACAGAGAGACAGAGGCAAAAGCAGATAGAGACCCCAAAAGACAGAGAAACAGAGAGACAAAAGGACAAAGAAATACCATTCCTTACTATTTTCTTGATCAGACTTTCTTTTAAAAAATAGAAATACAAGCTAGGAATGGTTTTATAGCTGTCATGATTCTGGAGAGAGTCTTAAATTTTGAATAATTCATGAAAATCAAGACATCTAGTAGTAAGTACAGAGCCCTGAAAATCAGACTTTAGCACTAAGTTGTTGAACTGGGGCATCTTCATTTCTCACTCTATCTATAAATACAATGGCCTTCATAAAAGAAGACTATATTAAATAATAGGATTACATCAATAGGCAATCAATAATGTGCACACTCTAACCACATGGTAAAAACAAAGACATTTTTAGAAATAGACTCATATAAAATCAGCAGGAAACATCCATCTTTTACTTAACCATAAAAGGAATTTTTTTTAATGTAAAATGTCTTTCTTTACCAATTCTCTTCCAAAGTCTTTTCTAAATATTAGTGCCCCCTTGTGTTGTTTATTAGAAAAACCTCCAATAATTTATTTTTTAAAGTATTTTCTCTTCTTTAATACAAAATCTTTTTTATGTGTCTTAATATGAGATAATTAAAATAGAAGTATCTCAAACTTATTCTAGCATCAGCTTCTGAATTTCCCATTGTGCACTGCCATTGTCTGCTGGATGATGATTAAGTGGCACTGTTTGGTAAAATGGGGCCACATGCTCTATCTAGAGCCTAATGTACTGGATTTTAAGAGACTTTAAGAAATAAATTTATTATTTTTATTTTATTTTATTTGTTTTCTAGCCCCTTTGATGAAAATGTCATTTACAGAACATACAATGCCAACAATTCTTTATAGTACCCCCAGAATGTTCTTTGAGACAAATGTTTTACAAACCAATATTCATTTTGGAATTTTCTTTCATAAGATTATGACTTATAAAGTGAGATGTAACAAAATTAGTGTATTAAAATGCAATCATTTCATTCAGTTACATATTATTCTTCCAGACTTTTTTTTAATGGGCAGGCTAAGTGGTACAGTGAACAGAGCACTGGCCCTAGAGTAAGGAGGAGCTGAGTTCAAATTTGGCCTCAGGCTCTTAATACAAAACTAGCCATGTTGACCTGGGGCAAGTCATTTAACCCCAATTGCCCTACCTTCTCCTCTACAAAAAAGTTTTAAAAAATTTAAATTTTAAAATATTATATATTTTAAGTTTAATTATTTTAATAAATAAATTTAATAAATAAAATTTAAATATTTACAATATTTTTTAAAATATTAGAACAACAAAACAAATATAAAAACCTAAATCTCAAGTTTGCTAGCTGAGGGAAAAACCTACCTCTCTGTTTGCCTTATGACCACTCCTTAATGTCTCCTTGTTATTACCCTATTCATTAACTACTTCCTTTTCACAAGAAACTTGGTCTCTACCCAAGTCCCTCACTCCTGTCCCCACCTCTGACAGGTGAAGCTTTTACCTTATTTGGCCAGAAAGTGACTTCCAAATTATTTCTCATTGCTACTTTCTTAAGTCTTCTTATCATACTCCTGCTCAGGTACAGTGCCTCTATCCCATTCTCAAATATCCCTTCCTTTATTTGTGTATATATATATTTGCTTTAGAATGTAAGCTCTATTTGGGTAGAGGCTATCTTGTTTACTTTTATTTGGACTCTCTGAGATTAGTATGGTACCCGGCACACTTTAAGCACTTAAAAATGCTCTACCCATCTTTACCTCTGTCTCTTTGCCTTTGTCTGTCTGTCTGTCTTTATTTCTCTTCCTTTTCATCTTCCTATCTTTCAAGCTGAGATCAATCAGGCCCTCTGAAAACATTATTCTTCCTCTCCATCTAATTAAATGAAAAAGTTTTGTAGGAATAACACAATCTGGTTCTATATGGTGGGAGTAGCCCAGGAATGTCCAAGGCCTGGGAAGATTAATAATTGAATGTTTATATTTGAGCTCACAAAAAAGATACATTGAGTATAAAAAAGCAGGCACTAGATTGCTAGTAGTGTTAATAATGGGTATGTTTATGAAAAAAAGTTTGGATTATATGAACAGAATTATCAGAGAAATACATTTCTCCATTTCTAATTATCTTGGGTAACTCAGTCCAGCACACATATGGAACTCCTTAAATTTCAAAGTTCTGACTAAAAATATTTTCTCTACCTTGTCATGATGTGTAGAACTTTGATATTATAAAGTAATAATTTTGAGTCTTTAACTCTTTTCCATCTTCAAAAACTCCTCTATTAAAATGCATTCACTTCTGGGCAGGGTAAAACCCCAAACAATCATTAAACAATATCTTAGAAAGGATTTTTATAAGCCAAAATTATAAAAGATAATTAATGAAAAAATCTCTCTAGAGATTCTCTAATCCAATTTCCTTATTTTTTATATGAGGAAAATGATTTCCAAAGAGATACGGTGACGTGCCCAAGGTCAACTTGTTAAACCCAGGACTCCAAACTCCTGATTTCCAGTACGTTGTTTTTTCAATTCTCTATGGACATTAAAGATGTTTTGTCCTACCCTTTATATTGATACATTGCTAGCTGGTTGACTTTAAGATTGTCTAGGAATATAACAACATTTTACTATACATTGACTACTTACTTTTCTCACATACAAAATTTTGAAATGCATTATTGAAAATGGAAGTGACAGAATATAAAATATTTCAAGCAATGAACAAACATTTTTAGATTCCAATAATTTTTCTAGATGCTATCAAGAAGAAAACAAAACAATTTTGTTCCCAAGGAGCTTATACTATCCAGGTGAAGACCTATTTCATTTGGTTCACAATTATGTTTAGAGAAACATGAAATGGCCATTAAGTGAAGGAATATACCCTGTGTAATTAATCAAAACACACACTTTGGCCTAGTAATAACACCTAGCTACCTCACTTTTCATGAATCTTGTCTACACTTGCCTAGATTCTAGGAGTTGATCATTTAAGATAGAGTGAGGGAACTGAATGCTTAATTCCCTTATTTTATCTGTGTATTTGGATTATTGTGTCTTCTGAATTTTTTCTTTATTTTCTTAACAATCCAGGTATTTTATAATACACTTAATACCACTTGTTTTTTACTTCATTAGATTATAGAATCATTGTTTTGTAGTTGGAAGGGATGAAAGGGATCCATCACCCTAATTTTTAAAATGGACAAGTAATGCTAAAGAGGTTAAAGGGTTTGTTCGAAACAACACATGTGGTAAGTAGTATGGCTAGGAGGCTCTTTGATTCAAATCATATTCTGGGACACCAAGTGAAATATTCTTTCCGTTGTGTCACTTTGGACTCCTAGATGTTCCCGACCATGCTTCTCCTTTCTACTTCCTAGATATACTTGAATGTGCAAGTCTTCTTAATGTGAATAGCTGCCCCATATTACCTTTTCTTTGTTTTGAACAAGGTCTATATTTCTAAAGCTAAATTCTAGCACAAATTTATCAAATTAAGTCTCAGTGGTGCCTTTGAAGTCAAACTTGCTTCCTTGTTTTAAGACCACTAGCACTTCTTACTTTTTGACTAAATTTTGGAGTTATACATATAATGTATGCACATAAATATATTATGTGTATATAATACAGGGGTGTATATATATGTATGTATGTGTGTGTATATATATATATATATATATATATATATATGTAGGTATACAATCACTTGATACTGTATCCTTTCCTGAATATTAGTCTCCTCTGAGGTTCTATGGTATTCTTATTGATTACTATATATGGAAAATCTCTATTCCTCCCCCAATTTTACTAGTGTTTGTAAGCATACTCCATCCATTGTCAAGATTCTGTTATGTCTATATTTTTAATCTGAGAGGCAGAAATCCAAATCACATTCTCAGAATTCATTTTTTTAAATCCAGCTGTTAACTTCTTAAATAAGTTTCTCCCTTACAGATCCATTGTTTTCAATGAGCAGCAAAAAGAACATCATAATATGTTCACCCAATATCTTGATTTTCTTGCTCAAGATTAAGTAATCTTTGGGAATACTTCATAGGTTCCTTCTTACACTATCATTAGTGATCATATGAATTACCTGAAATATGTAGCCATTTTTATATCATAGTTCTGTAAGGTCAGCTTAAAAGACCACTTCTCTGAAACACTTTTTAATACTTACACATTAAATATCATATGTTTATATTCAAATTTGAGTTTTATTTTTCTGCTTAAGTTTCTATTTCCTGGGAATTCCTTTCCCTCAGCTCCTGGTCCCTTCTTGCTGTAATGGTAAGGGATTTCAAAGATTTTCCCTGCCCCTTAATGGGCCTTAAGTGGAACCCAACAGGAGGGGCTTGATTGGGTGGAGGCTTATTTTTTAGGAAGGCCCATACCTTTTGTTACTTTGTAATTAGGCAATGGGTAATGAAGATTGTCATGTCCTCTGATCCTGAAGAAGGGTATATATACTCTGAGATGAGGTTTTGCTTTGGGGCTCACTCATGGGAAGAGTTGGGAGATTTGACCAGATGAGAGTCTGGGTAGCCATTGAAACCCCTCCCCCCCAACTTTGAAAACCCATATGTTGGTGCTTCACTACCTAGTAACTAACTAACTAACTAACTAACTAACTATATATATATATATATATATATATATGCATGTAATGGTCAGACAGCTAGAAGCTCTGTCTATTGGTCTGTTGAATTGTGTTGTATTCTTTGGCTCTATTTTTTGTCTGCTTATAATTTCTGAAGTTCAGGGTGCTGACTTTTTCCCTTGAACTAAGTAAATTATGTATATATATATACATATATATATATATATATATATGTTTTGTTAAAGTAAGATTTTTAACCCCTTTTGAGTTGCTTTTCTTTAAAAAAGCAGATCAAAGAATTTATGCTAGCAGCCTTCCTGGGTACAGTAGAGTGTTTGCTGTTGTACCTGCACGCCTATTTTTACCCTCTCTGAAGATAGGGAAGATGTGTGTAGCTCTCTTTTTTTCTGTTGCCTTGCCCAAGACCAGGTAAGGACATTTCCTTCTGGAAAAGAAGTCATAAAGCCCCATGTTCAGTGTCATAAAAACAAAATGAAACAAAACAGTGCTTTTTCTACCTATACCCTGAGATTTAATATAAGAAAACTTAATTCCCCAGAGTGGAGTCCTTTGAGTCATAGAGTGCTTGGTATAGTAGCCCTGACTCCCTTGTGAATTCTCAATTGTTTACTTACTGGGACTGCTATGTCCCCAGTAATTTGGAATCTGGGATCTAGGATAATGCATATCTTTCTGTGCTTCTGTTCCATTACTTGCAGTGACTACCAATGGAGTTCCTAGGTGATAGTGGTTTCTGTGTATCCTATCAAGAAAACTTTGTCTCATCTTAATTGTTAGTCTTTCCTTTTGTCACTTTCCATACTTCCTAATTTGAGTGGAACTATTGGTTGACTTCTCCACAAAACTAACGCAAGTGTACAATATGGAAGATGACTTAATGAGTAGTAAAAAAACATTCAGTCAATGCATAATGAAACTGGGAGAATTGGTTTTAATTGGTTTTATCTCCTTTTTAAATATGAATGTATCCTAGAAGTTGGGAAATTACAGAACTCTGGCACATATTGCAAAAGAAAGGGTTTAGCCATAAAAGTTCCAAGGCCAGTCTAAGGACAGTAAGAGAAAGAAATCAGTCCTTGTCTTTTCAGTTTAGAAAGACTTTGTGAAGCAGGTGGGATTGAGAGACCCCACTGTGGCTATTTCCTTAATAAGGGAAAGTCAGCATGAATTTAGTTTCTAGTTATGAGTGATTTTTATGTGTGCTTTGCAAGTAAGCATTTCTCATGTATGTGCTGTTATGGACTTGATACTCCAGGGACACATAGGAAGTGGGATATTTAGTTATTGTTGTAAACACTTATCATTTTCTTTTGGAAATCCAGTCTCATTTGTTGATGTTTCCTTCTCTTAGTTTGATGCCCATATGCATTTACCCCCATGAAACATGGGTGCAATTATGACATGAAGGAATACAAGTTTAATCCCCTAAAAGCAGGGGGGATTTAGCTTTAGTTTCTATCTTGCTTGACTTTTGAGGTATCTTATACCAGATCACTTCCTTTGTGTTACATTCCCCAGGGCATTCACCTTCAATGGAGTCTTGGTCTGTGTGGTGGAGTAGCAGTCATGTTTATAAAATGCATTTTTTCTTGAGAGCATATGAAATCAAACAGACAAGTTCAGGAAGAGGTGCATAAGTGGGAGAGGAAGCAGCTGAGCAGGATCATTAGCAATAATCAACGGTCAGCTAACAAGAAGCCCAACAAAAAACTGATAGCAACTTTTTCTCCCAGGCCAGAGAAGTGATGGTTGAAACAGTGGTTAGGAAAACTACTAGGTTTTTTTAAAAGTTGTTTGAATTCCCTAAGAGAAGGTCAATCTTTTTCTGGACTCCAGAAACTTTGGGAGGGATCATTAGGGAGTTTTTATTCAGTGTTTTTAATTAAAAAGTCTTTATTTGTTATGATCTTGGCATGACAATTTGCTTTCTCAGTCTGTGTCAGTGAGCAATATGATTTATTTTATGGCATGTTATTTAACAATCTCCATAATAAAATGTTAATATAGACATTACGTCAAAAGTCAAAATGCTTCTGCTTTTTGTACTCTTTGAACAGAGCACTTTTTTGTGCCTAGGGCAAAGAGTACAAAATGTTTCTAGAGCAAATAGTAGTGAAATATATCCTCAAATGTTTGAGGAGAATGGGAGGGTGAGTTGGCTGGATCAGGGCAGGGAGGAGGAGAAGAGAAGGGAAAGGAAGGGAAAAAGCAGAATCATTTATTAAATGCCTACTCTGTGCCAGCTATTGTGCTAAACACCTTAAAAATATTTTCTCATTTGATCCTCACAACAACCCTGTGTGATAAGGGCTAATGTTACCCCCATTTTACAGTCAAGGAAACTGAGGTAAAGTTTTAAGTAACATACTCAGGATAACACAGGGAGCAGCTGTCTGAGGTTGGATTTGAACTCATGGCTTCCTAACTCCAGCCAAAGCCCTCTATCCACCTAGTTGCCTAGAAGGATTAGTGGTGGGAAAGAAAGCAGAGTAGGAAGGAGGTATAGTTACCTAGTACCCATCTCTGGGAGCTCCCAATTTTAACCAATGTTCTTGTCAGTGAGCTGTTAAGCTTAGCTGCTGTGATTCTGAGGATGAAAGTATGAGCAGTGCCTTCTAAATGCTAAGCCTTTGTCTCTTCTGTAATAATATCACTCTAATTATGTCTTTATATATCAATATTGATTAAATTAGGTAACTTTTGCCAATTTTTAAAGTCCCACTTTTTCCTGCTTTGTCCATTTAGGCCAATCCTTGCACTCCTGGGTTTGAGATGAGACAAATTTCCTTAAGTTGGTGACTTCATGATGAAGTTATGAACAAAGACTTGTGTGTGTGTGTGTGTGTGTGTGAGAGAGAGAGAGAGAGAGAGAGAGAGAGAGAGACAGAGAGAGAGAGAGAGACAAAGAGAGACAGAGAGAGAGACAGAGACAGAGAGAGACAGAGAGACAGAGTGAGAGAGTGAGAGAGAGAGAAACAGAGAGAGGGAGGGAGAGGAAGAGAGAGAGAGAACTGGAGAGAGAGAACTGGAGAGAGAACTGGAGAACTGGAGAGAGAAATCGAGTTTACATGTTTAATT
>CM053593.1:275621555-275635671 GCA_028646575.1 Pseudocheirus occidentalis
TTTACATATCAATGCACATCATCCCACTCCCTCAATGATATGTCAGTTCCTCGAGGGAGAGACTATTTGATTTTTTGTCTTAGTTTCTCCAATATTTAAAATATAATGACTGAAATTTTGGTACTTGGCATATAGTAAATGTTTTGTAAATGCTTACAGAATTTAATTGACAGATTTTTTTTGAAGCTTAATAAGTTAAAGTACATATTGGCATTGAGTTAATGAGCTCTTGTAATACTAGCATTTAGTACTGGTTTTGGAACTATAGAAAAGAAATGAAGAAAAATTAACATCTTTTTATTTTCCAGAAGCAACTTTAAGAAAAGATTAGAAAGTCATAAGACCAACTTAAAAAAAAAACACACCCTTATGAATTAAGAAGCTGCATTCTAAAGTATGAACTGCTGGTATGATAATTCAAATCATAGTGGAATTGCTACCTTTGAATGGAAGCAAAAATGAATAAAAACTGTGGGTTACCAAATGCACTAAAAAATATTTACTTTTCTCTTCTTCCTGTCAGGGCTTCAATGAACAGTGAAACCTCTGATAATGAAAACAACCCATGACAGTCCTTTGAGAAGGAGCTGGCTTTCAGTGAAGAAAGTAGTGCCAATTGCCAACAGTAATTTGTGTGTCCAGGTGGCTTCACACCCAGAATTCTGAGGAATGAGTACATGCACACACACACACACACACACATACACACTTCAATATGAGTAAGGTCAAACAGGTTGCATTGCAGTCTACTTATGATTCATGCCCCAAGTTGGGGAAAGAGGAGAGTTTCCATTTGTGGACAAAAAATTTATTCTCTTGCCTGACACCAACAAATGATATTGTATTTATGAAAGTGTCTTGGTTTTTTTTTCATTTTTCCAAATGATACCTGTCTGTTTAGATGAGTTTCTAGCAACGGTAAAGGTTTTCTTATTGCAGGTCCAGGGCATGGCACAGCTTGCTTACGAGTTTTGGACCATAATGTTGGACAGAGAATTCGGCCAAAATATAATGCCGGCTGGAAAGCCTTGATGGGAATTCCATCCTGCTGGGTGGCTATCAGCTTGGAAGCCTGAAAAATATAGTCAGTCCTTGAAACAGAGAGCTCCCAATCTGGCAGGGTGTCTACTTATTCTGCTATTGCTTTGTGCTGTTGTTCTACTACTGGCCCATCTGTTCTGGTCAGGCACGTCAAGACAACTCTTCTTCAAGTTAGTCTTCCTGTTTTCTTTTCCCAAGAGAGTTGTTGAGGATGGCTCAATTTTGCAGTTTGATTCATTTTTTGTCCTTCCACTTTTCCCAAGGTAATAGAATACCACTCATAAAATGGCAAATCTACATCATTATTGCTGATGCTGTTAATTTCCAAAAGAATTTTTTGTAACTTCTGTGAATGCTAAGTAATAAAATAAAAACTTTTATTTTAGACTAGTTTCATTTGGTGTTTTTCTGTTTTCCTGAAACCTCCTTTTAGCTTGCAAATGATCCTGGCTCTGCTACTTAGATAATTAGAGAATTTCTGTAATGGAGGGGACTTCACTGGCAATATATAATTATATAAACACATATATATGTATATATAGTATATATTGTATATATACATGTGTATATGTGAGTGTATGCATGTGTATATACACATATATGTTATATAATGCATAATTATATATAATATTTATTATATATGTATAATCTATCTGTACATATGTTATATATAATATACATTTGAAAAATAATCCCATTTCCAGTGTACTAGACAAATAGTCATCAAACCTTTGCCTAAATACTGTTAATGAAAGAGAAACCAATACCTTCTAAAGCAGTTCATTTTACTCTTAGAGAGTTCCAATTGTTAAGATGTTTTTACTTCCATAGAAAATAAATCTACCTCTTTGAAACCAGTATCAAACACTTCTAGTTCTGACTGCTGGGACCAAACAGGACAAACCAGATCCTGCTTTTAGGTCAAAACTTTTCAAATACTAGAGGTCAATGATCATGTTCTCATAAGTTTTGTCTAAGCTTGGGACCCTTCATTGTTTTACCTGATATTCACATAACATAAATTGTGTATTTCTCACAATACCCACTCAGAAAATCTAGGTGGCACAGTCAATTGAGTGATGTGCTTAATGTTAAGAAGACCTGAGTTCAAATGTGGCCTCAGACACTTACAAGTTGTGTGGCCCTGGGAAAATCACTAACCCCTGTTTACCTCAGTTTTCTTATCTGCAAAATGAGCTGAAGAAGGAAATGGTAAACCACTTTTCCAACAACCCCAAATGGGCTCACGGAGAGTCAGCATGTGACTGAAAATTACTGAATAACAAAAAAAATTACCCTTTATTCTCTTCTAGAAACTGTCCAGGTTATCAGATGTCTTCCATAAGATGCTGTACAAGAATGGAATGTGTTTCTTCAAATGTGATCTGACCAAAACATAGAACAAGTTGTTTATGTTCTTCTTCCTGAAAGCTAATTTTGTGACTTTGAGTAATTTAGTATACTTCTCTGAGCCTCTGTTCCTCCTCTACAAAATGAACAAGTTATACTAGATGATCTCTAAGGACCCTTCCTTCCTTATTATTCTATGATCTTTTGATCCTACAAATCTTTGGTTGATGTAGTACTCATTTTGTTTCATTTCAAGTGATTTGAAATCAATTCTCAGTGCTATTAAAGCAGAAATATCCATGGTCAGTCACTATGCTGACTATATTAGGGCCTTCAACTAAATAAATTGACAAGTGTGCCCCTAAATTAAGGTACATTCATATTAAAATTGGCAATGTATGAACTGGGCTACATCATTATACCCATTACCATTTTGATTATTTTTGTGAATATTTCCATCAGTACCTAAATATTGCTTTGTTTATAAAAGATGGTATATGTTTTCCTCAAAGCCCCAGAGGTTGTCTTGCTGTCTGAATTGTCTATTTTCCCAGTGATTGTAGGCAATCAGTTACAGTTAACATTCATCATATTTTTTTCACATTATTTTTACAACCTTCACTGATTTTTCTTAAAATTTTGTTCCTCTTTTCTTAGTGCAGTGAAAATAAAACTAGTTACATCAGAGCTGAAAATACTGTCCAGTTCAGTCACACTCTTGTGAGATCATAAGGATAGTAGCACATTGCCTAGACTCTGTTGCTATTAAATCAAAATTATGCTCCCTACCCTAGGGCTTTTTTAGCAACATATGTTGTTTGGAGCCTTTTGCCTTTTAGCCATCGATCAGTGAGTTCATGTGAGGGTTACCAATAACAGAAAAAAATCTTACATTTGCCTCAGATGCCTGAGAAAACAGAAGCCTTGCTATTAAAAACATACAACATGAACAAAAATGATTGACAGACTTTAAAATAAAGAGGTAACAATAACTGACTCAGATAGGAATGTTCCTTTTCACCCTGTTCCAGCCCAACAGTGTACGTACATGGAACAGAGCTGTTTCTCTACTTGAACATTAAATATTATGTCACTTTGAATAGCCATAATATTTAGTTTCTCTCCAAGAGGGCTAATATGTGATTAGCTTGTGTATTTAAGCACATCAGGGTACTCTTTATTATAGGTGTGTGGGGGAAAAAAAAGGAGTTTTGTCTAAGGGAATGACTAGTTTTTCCTTATCCTTTGTATGGGAAGCCAAAGTGGAACAATGTAAGGAGAGTTGTGTGTGAAATGATTGCATAAGGACAAATTGGTGCTAGAGTTCACATTTCTCTCTCATCAAATCAACCCCCCTAGGTATTCCCTAAGCCTGTGCTCCTTCAGGACACATGTGGTGATTGGAACAGCCATAAAACATTTGCAGGTGGATGGAGTACTCTTTTGGAAACATGGGCTACTGGCCTCAAGGAATCCTATAGATAGCATTAGAACTGTTATAAATACTTTATACTTGGTTTTTTTATTCTTTCACTCATTTATCCATTAAATACAGATTATAATCAGGCAGTATGCTAAGTGATAGGGATGCAAATAGAAAAAAAGTAAAATAATTACTGCACTCAAATTCCTTCCCTTCTTTTGCAAGATTCATTTATACAAATAAATAAATGCAGATTATATACAAAGCATTGGGGGGTACTAGGTCTTGGGCAAGAGGTGGAACTCAAACTTTGATGGGAAGTAGTGATTTTAAGAGACTGAAGGAAGTATTATGGTCTAGACATGATAGACAGCATGCACAAAAGTACAGAAGTGGTAGCTGGAATGTCAGGAAGAGCAGATAGGTTAATCTTGCTGAATTCCATACTACATTGAGGAGATTCACATGTAATGAACATAGAAAAGCAGGACTGGATCCAAACTCTGAAGGGTTTTCAAGCCAAACAGGATTTCATATTTTATCCTAAAGGCTCTCAATTTGGTCCCCCTACAGTAAATTTGATAGCATGAACTCTGAACTCCTGGTTCTCTTAAAGTTATGGTCTCAGAGTAAACTAACAGACACTCTGAAAGTCAAAATGAGTGTTGACTCTCAGTCTTAGACAATTCTTAGCACTGATATTGTGACTTGAGTGCCCTTTTTAATTGGCTCCTAAGAATTCAGAAATCTTGTGACTACCCTGCTGTACGATAATTAACTGTATGCTGAAGTTGCAATTCAGTTGGGAAAACAAGATAAAAAAAAACAGTGAAGCAATGGAGTGATTAATAGCCTTTGATATCCTTGCATTTGACTAGATGTGCACAACTTTTTTTTTTAAGTTTCCCTTGTATAAGATACATCTACTCTATTTCAAGAATGTGAATGGGAAGGATAGATTTAAAACCAAAGCAAACAGTCATAGTATGGGATTGAGGGGATCCCCTATATGCTGTTTGTACACATGAGCAAGTCTGTCGACTTATCTGATTCCAATCAGAAAGAAGTCTAAAAAATAACGTTATAGTGGTTTCTTATGTCCCTGTTTTTCTCTCCATGTGATTTCATTTAAAGTTGTCTGATGCTTCTTAATTTTGTTGTAGAAATATAAAGACCTTTTCTTATTATAATAATAGTCACAACACTTAGTCCCTGTAGTGGATGACTATCTCTACAAAATACAGGAAAAAAAAAACCCAGCCCCACTGGGATGATTATTCAACCGATAAAACACAATCCTCTCCTTGTCAATATTCTGGGAGCAGGCAGGGAGGAAAAACAAACAAACAAGCAAACATCTATGATCTCCATTAGTTAAATCCTCCATGGTTAAGAGGGGCTGGTGGGCATGAAGATAGGGAGCTATTCGGAAGAAGTAAAGGGATCAAGAATTTATTAAATTACCCATAATTGTCAGACACTGTGCAAAGTATTTACAAATATCTCATTTGCGCCTCTCTGGAAGGTAGGTTCTATTATCATCTTCATTTTATAGCTGAAGAAACTGAGACAGAGAGAGATTAAGTGACTTCCCTAAGATCAAACAGCTAGGACATTGTCGTTGAGGTAACCTTCGAATTCAGATTTTCCTAACTTCGGACCTACTGCCCTATCTGCTGCACCACCTAGCTGCTGTTAGAATACCTGATGAGTGTTATGAAGGAGGGCATATATCTGCTGTATATCAATGTGTAGGTGATACAGTGAATAGAATACTGGGCCTAGTCAGGAAGACTTATGTTCCTGTGTTCAAATCTGGCTAGTTGTATGACTTACTACCAGCGGTAAACTATTGACTTGTAAGCTACTTACTTATTAGCTCTATGACCCTGAACAAGTTGCTTAACCTTGTTTGCCTCAGTTTCCTCATCTGTAAAAAGAGATGAAGAAGGAAATGACAAACCCCTCCAACATCTTTGCCAAAAAAAACCCAGATTTGGATCATGGACAGTCAGACGTGACTGAACAACAACAACAACTTGTAGTAGGAAGATAATGAACTAGTAGCAATTTAATTCAAGAAAATACCTGGTCATTTACTCATAGTAGTGACTTGGGAGGGATTTTAGAGATGAATTAGTATTATTTAATAGGTAAATAAATGTAGTCACAAAAGGAGGAAGTGAAATATCCAAAGTTCTGTAGGCATTTTTGAATAGAGATGGGATTTGAGCCCATGTTCTTTATGCCGAATCCACTATGCCATTTCATATTTATTTATAATGAGGGTAGATGAGAGAAGGCACATGACTTCATATACTCCACACTGCACTATTCCAGTCCCAAAACTCGTTGTTGTGTTTCTATTACATAAATGCGCTAGGGAGAATATGAAATATAAAGAAGAGACATGATTGAGACAATAAGAAGCACACATGTATGACTTTGGCCATCATGTTATTTCTCTGAGTCTCAGTTTCCTCATTTGTAAAATAAAATATTGCAGTGAATGATCTGAGGTCCCTTGGAACTAAAATTCTGTGACCTCATGATCCTACAAGTCACATTTAAAAAGTGAAATCACTATATATAAGATCAATGCTAAATGAGTGATAATTGCTACAGCAGTTGAGACCTTTGTGATATTGCTCTTAGTTCAAGGAGTCAGAAAACATTTCAGGGAGGACATAGTTCACATGCTGGCCTGGAAGGGCAGGAGGTGATGTATGGGTATGGAAGCTGGAAGAAGGCATTTCAGGTATGTTGCACAACATGAAGGATAGTGCAAAGTGGGAATGGGGAAGATAACTATCAGTCAAGAGTAGGTAGTTCAGCTCTAGCAGGGGATTTGTGGGGAAGATTAATGAAAGGGAAGACAAAAAGGCTATGGAGGACAGGCAAAGTCAGGCTATAGAGGTTATTCTTCAGTAGAGTTAAGTCTAACAGGAGTCTGATATGGATTATTATTATTATTTTCCTTTTTGGAGGGGGGAAGACAAGGCAGTAGGAGATAAGTGGCTTACCCAAGGTAACAGAGCCAGAAAGTGTTAAGTATCTGAGGCCGAATTTGAACTCAGGTCCTCCTAACTCCAGGGTCTGTGCTCTATTCACTGCTCCCCCTAGCCACCCCTTGATCATGGATTATTGATGAGGATTTATATAATAGTTTGGTGATTTACTGTGTTACATGAAATGGGAGGAAAAATAAATACCAAAGAATCAAAGAGAAGATCATTAGATCATAGAATTATGGCTGAAAGGCACCTTTGAAATAATCTAGTCTCATTCCCTCATTTTAAAGTGATGATAACTGAGGCTTAGAGAAAGTAAACAATTTCTCTAAGATCATGCAACTATAGCTGAAAACACAGAGGTTTCCCCAAAGTGTCTTTTTGAAATGAAATGCAGGTCAGATACAAATGGTAAAAACTTAATTCATTAAGAAAGGAACTGTGGAAAAAATTTATGCAGTAGTGAGATGTTCAAAGGAGTATGACTTCTGGACTCTTGTTTAATTTGCCACACACCCTTTTAAATGAGTTTCTGTGTCCCCATTATCAAAGCAGTGGAAATGACTTTGCTGTCTACTTCATAAAAGATTAACTTTATGATGGAGTTTCCCAAAAAAAATCTGGTTATAGAAGATTTTGGAGCTTGAAATACATTGTTGCAAGCAATAAATACTGATTAGGAGGAGACAGACTATGTAGAATACCCCCAAAATAATGTGGGAAAAGTTTGGAGCAAAATAGAGGACATTCTGCCTTTTTTTAACCAAAATGTTGCCATGCACAAGTATTTTTGATGTCTAACTTTCTATTTAATATTTCAGAGAAAAAATTGCTAGCATCGGCATCTTCTTATGCAGTCCCTATTCAGATCACATGGAATACAATTTGGAAAATGCTGGTCTAAGTGAACGAGCTTTTATTTATAAACCACTCACTGAAGTCATTGAAGGAAAGATATTCTAAATAGAGGTCATGCTTATCAAGTTTCCTTTGATTTTGCCACAAGAGTATCTTCTGAAAATGCTGTTAGAAGAAATTGGGAAAAATCAATTTGTGTCTTGTGGCTTTGCTATGCTGATCCCAAAAGACGTGTAACTGCCTCTTGGTGGTCTTTAGACAAAGGGAGTAGGATCAGAAGTTTTGACCTTTCTTTTCAGGCTTTCCCCAGGGGGTTGGGGAATGGGAAGTGGGGTTTAGAGCAAACTTAGCTGACTGTTGTGGACTGCAGCAACCCCTACTTTCACTGAGCAGTTTTAAATCTTCATCCAATTCTATGGTGAATGATACTCTCCTTTACCATCCCCACCCCCAACCATCTGACCCAGATTTAACTTTGTTTTCTGAAACAAGAAATTTTCAGTCCAAGGGACTTGAATCTTAGAAATCTTTGATACTTATTCCATTTCTTTTTGCAGAATTCAGTGTCTTATGAAAATCGAAACTGCCTGACACCCTGTTAACTAACTGGGGCCAGAAGCAAGCTTTGATTGGCTCTATTCATCCACAATTCCTGGCCTTCACGTGTGTTTTTGGAGGAAATTGTATGAATGATTTCAATCACCAGGACTCCCCTGCTGCTTTGGGAAGCTTCTGTAGAGGACTTCAAGGTTCTTTTACTTCTCAATTTGGTGTTGGAGAGGCTAATAAAAGGTGTCTCAAAACTCAGTGTAACTTGTAAAAAACCAGTTTATCTTTAGGAAGTCTTCTTCAGTTGATGATAAAAGGAATGAACATTAAGCCCTACTCATGTTTTTGGAAAATGACTAATAGGAACATGAGCTTGTTGACTTCATATTATTGGCAGTATGACTTAAAACTACATTAAATTTCTTTTTTCCATACACTATGGAATCAGGTAAAATCGACTTATTTATCATTCATTTTACAATATTTTATTAAGTATGTATATATGTATACACATATACATACATGTATGTATATATGTACACATATATACATACGCATGTATGTGTGCATGTATGTATGCTCCATTCAGCAAAAGAGATAATAATGTAGGTATGGGGCTAATTGAATCAATCAAACCACTCCATTCATAGTAACTACCTTAATCAGGTGAGAACACCTCTACTGTCAAAGATATTTAAAATAGGTTTAAACAGTCCTAAATCAATTTGGAAGGAGTGAAAGCCAGTGAGTGAAGCAAAATGATAAGTGATATACAGCAAGTTTATTGTGATTTGTTGGAAAAACTCAGGGCTGTGGAGCTTATATGAAACATAGCAAGTCAGTTCAGATTTGAGCATTTGAGTGGCTATCTGGCCTAGAGGAGAGGGTGATTCAATACTGAAAGAGTATCACTTAGAGCAGGGAGAGAAAAAGAGACTATGTCTATTCCTTGCTTCCCCTCAGAGGAGGCCTTTTTGAGTCTCAAAAGACAGGAAGATTTTGGATTCTCCATAGATGTCTTTGTAGTGTCTCCAGAATAGCTAAATGCAGTGTCTTCACTGGGAACTATAGAGAAATTAGACACATTGAGGAAAAAGAGCTTCAGAACTCTACAAGAAGCCAAGCAGAAAGTGATATCACACTGAAGGAGGACATTTGGCTTCAAATGAAAAGAATGCTTAATAATCAGGGATTGTGAGAACACCACTTTGCCACAGAAGTGATGTAAGTTGAGTCTACTTTTCTTTGGATTCTGCATATATTTGTGGAAGTGTAATATACAGACTTTGGGGGGTGGGAGTGGGTTGTACTAATTTTTCTTACTGTACCATCTCAGTAATTACTCTTAAGAAAAAGTTGATTAAGTCTTACTGGCTAATTAATATCAATTGATAATCATATTGGGGCAAACTAATGGGGATATCCTTGTGAGCTATAGTATTAGAGGAACTATCCCTATTCCTAATTTAGCATTAATACTAGAAAGTGAGTGGAGAAGTTGTTGGATGCCCTCTGGGGACATGATTTGCAGTGGAGTCAGGTTTGGGTGAGGGGATAAAGAGCTGTGCTATACTACCATAAATAAGGAATTATTCTTGTCTTCAAATAGCTTATGATTTGATGATGAAATTGCCCTCTTAAAACATAAACTCATATTCTTTCATTTCTCTCACTCTCTCATTTGTCTTAAACCTACATCTCATTTTCAGTTCCTCTACTGCTCCCTGTTCTCCTAGTTTATTATCCCTACACTAACTCCCATTTATTCTATTCAGCATTTCAGTCTTGTGCTTGACAAGATCAGCTACGTATTGTCTTTCCCCCTTGAAATCTTGCCTTCTTAACCTCTGGAGTCAAATCCCAAACCTTTCCTCATGTTAACAGTTACCACTGAAAGAAGTCATAAAATAGTACTAAGTTAGTGTCCTATAAACTCATGTTGACTAATTAGTCTCTGATTGTTGCACAGCAATCATTTTATTGTTCCTGATTAACTTTGTTATATTCAGCACCAGGGCTAGTCAGAAACTTTTCTTTTGTTCCCAACCTAAGTATGACACTTCTTTTGCTGCCTTTTAAGGGACAACTTTTCGTTTGTTTGTTTTTTCTATTTTATTGAGAGATTTGAGAACATTAGCTATGAGCTCTTCTTCCCAATTCCATCACACACTATTTTCTTCTCCTTTGTCTCAATCTTTGAGAAAGAGGTAGTCCTCTTCACCATATCTAATAATCCATTTGATCCCATCCCTTCCATCTCATCAAATCTCATCTTCATTTTTTCTCCCATCTCTATCCTTCCTAACCATATAAAATCAGATCTCTCCTACTCTGAAAAAAAAAAAAAGCTTTTGATGAATCTTGCCATTACTTCAAGATCTCTCTAATCTCTTCTTTCTTTTCAAAAACCTAATCCTAGAAAACACCATATAGACTCTCTACTTGAATTTACTCACTGGGTACTCACTTCTCAACCCCTATAATGTACAGTTTATGTTGCCACCACTGACTGAATCTGCTCTTTCCAAAGTTGCCAGAGGTCCTTAACTGTCATCCCAATAGCCTTTTCTTAGTCTTCTTTGTACTTGTTTTCTTTTGTAGTTTTGTAAATGGCACAGTGGACAGAGTGCTGTATCTGGAATCAGGAAGACCTAAGTTCAAGTACAGCCTCAGATACTCACTACCTGTGTGACCCTGGGCAAGTTGTTTAACCTGTTTTTGCTTCAATTTCCTCATCTATAAAGTAGGGATAATTATAGTACCTTGAAGGGGTGTTGTGAGGATCAAATGGGATCATATTTGTACAGTACTTAGCACAGTGTCTGGAGCATAGTTGGCACCATATAAATGCTTATTCCCTTCCCCTCCCTTTGGAACAACACCTCTTCATTGATATTTTCTCTTCTTTTTTGCTTTAATGACACTGCTTTCTCCTGGTTTTCCTCATACATGTCTAATTGCTTTTTATCAGTTTTCTTCATCATTTATCATCTATTTCTTACTCCCTAGACAAAAATTCCCCCTAAAGTTTTGTCTTGGGTCTTCTTTTTTTTCTGTAAGAATGACGGGGTTTATTAAGTCAATCACCCAATCACCCCACTCCAATTTCAAATATTTGATAAGACTAAATTCCTTTGTGAATACTTTCATTTAGCCAGTCAATGAGAGGTGCAAACTAGGTTTCACATCCAAGACTTGAGAATCCATTTTGAAAATGCCAATCAATGAATCAAAGGTATTAGACTAAGTATAAAAAGTCTTTAATCATTTACAAGTTATTGAAAGTCATTGGATGAAATGGAATGATTTTGCACAGGACATGTATTCATATTGGTTGAAGAGAATTGATTGTGATCTATGGATTTTTATAAAAAATAGCAAAGTCAATCTGGAAACCAGAATTCAAGTGACTAAGAATGGAAAGGGGAAAAACATCCCAGTCAAGTTTCTGAGAGGAATAGTTTGGGGGAGTAGAAGAGAAGAATCTTTTCTGTGCCTGCAACCTCAGTCTCCCCCTTCTTGCAGAACTGAGGTCAGAATATTTGGGCTTTTCTATTTAATGCCTTAAAAATGTCCTTGGAATATCAAGGATCAGGGACAAACTAGATATACTGAGGAAAGGGAGCATTGAGACTCCACAAGGGGCCAAATAGTAGAAGATACATAAAACCTAAAGGGAATTTCATGGGTAATATATGAATGGTAACAAAGAACTTCTAGTAACCAGGAATTGTTTTGTCACATGAACTTTCTAAGACTGAGGACACTTTTCCTATGACTCTCCATTATTTATGGAAAAAACATATTACAGTTTCTTGAAAAGATGATTTGTTAAGATGATAAGACCAACTGTGCTTATTCTATCACCTTAGTAAGCAGACTTTTAAAAAAGCTAATTCTGGCTAATTGGCATCAACTGATAACTATGGGGTGGAAGCATATTGTAGCCCACGGGCTATAGCATTAGATAATCTCCCTGAAGATCTCCAACAATCCTGAAAGGAGAAATCATAGCTGATAAGTGGGAGAGGAGGAGCAGATCCTATTGGGTTTCCAAACAAACACCTTATTGTTCTTCCTCCAAACTTCCTTCTCTTATATCTCTGTTCAGGATACCATAATGATGAGGGCGAAAATGATGATGATGGCAAACATGATGATGATTATAAATAACATATTGTGATCTCAGGTTTTCAAATAACCTTACAAATTATTGTCTAATTTTATCCTCACAACATCACTGGCAGCTAGGTGTTATTATTATCATCATTTTATAGATAAGGAAACTGAAACCATCAGATGTTAAGTGACTTGCCCAGGTTCACACAACTAGTAAAAGTTGGAAGTCATATTTGAACTCAGATCTTTCAGAGTTGGGATGTAGCACTATATCCACTCTAATGCCTAGCTGCCACTGTCCTTTTAGTCACCAAAGTTTGCAACCTTAGAACCATTTTTGATTCTTTCATCCTTCTTTTTCCAGCTATATCAGTTGATTGCCAGACCTTTTCTAGTCAATTGCATCTCTTGCATCAGTTTGTTTTTCTCCATCCATTAGATCTCTGATCTAACTCTTACCACGTTTCCCTTAGATTAATATAGGGAAATTAACTGGAGTCCCTTTTTCTTAGTCTTTCCTTATTATATCACTTGCCTTCTTAAAAAATCTTCAGTGGCTCCTAATTAAAACTCTGACACCATACAATCTCCTCAACCTGTTATTTGAAGCCCTACACAACTTGATTCTAGCCTGCATTGCTTTTAAGTCCCCTTTTAACTCTAGCCAAACTGACCCACTAGTTGTTACTTGAATTTGGTATTTTATTCACTATTTCCGTGTCATTTTTTCATACCTTTACCCATTCACTATGCCTGTGACATATTTCCAGTTTTTTTTTCCTTCTAACATAGTCCTTATTTTCCATAAAGGAACCAAATCCTAGTCAAACTGTTCAGGTTCCTAGTTGTTGCTTCTCTTTTATGCTTTGATTACCTTCTACTTATTTATCTACATCATCCAGAGCCATATATCTTGCCACTAGGCCCAGATGGTAGTGAGGCTAGTGACTTTGCACTTATATTCAATTCACTTGTAAGTCATGGCATCAACGTCCTGATTTCACAGTCCTCTTCAAGAATGAAGGTCAATCAACAACAAACAACAGATTATCTACACACATACACACACATACAAACACACACACATACACACACAACACAAGCACACACTTGCAGACACACACATACACACAAATATACACACACAACACATGCACACACATGCAAACACACACACACACACTTCTATCCATAGGGATAAGTATGTTCCAAAAAGGAGCAATATCTTTTTCCCTTTCTTTTCTCACTTTCTCTTTCATTATCTAGCACTGTGCTTTGGCATAATAGGTACTTAATAATGTTTGTTAAATTGAATTCAATAATTCTTTTGATAAGAAAAAGGATTGAATAACAATTCATTTTTTTTTGTTTTTTGTCTTTGTTTTTGTTTGGGTCGGTAATTTTATTGTTATATAAGGAACTTTGAGTGAGGAAATCTACTATAAATTAGCAATTGTTCTGTAATTTATTTTCTTTAGTTTTGCTTGAGAAACTGAGGTTTCCTGACTGGCACAGGAAGATACAGTCAGTTTGCATCAGAAGCAATATTTACGCCCCTTTCTTTTTTTATTTCTATCCATTACAACACATTGCTACTTGGGAAAGAATTAAAGATTTGTTTTAATGCCTAGAAATGCAGCACAATCTTATTTTGGTTTTCATATGAAATTTAAAGTGCTTTTCCCTCCCACCCCCCCCAATTATAACCCTCTCAAACTATTCAGAAGAAAATGATAGCTACTTTATGCAAAATCTGGTCAACTAT
>CM053593.1:275636171-275651821 GCA_028646575.1 Pseudocheirus occidentalis
GTGGATTTTGGAGCCGTAAAATTTATTGATTTTATGTGTATTTAAGGTGGCCATGCAGGAACTGCTGATCCTCGCTGCTTCTACGCTGCCATCTTGGCTCCTCCCGGATCCTATACTTCATTGCACGCTGCCATGGGAGGGAGATGAGGTGAGAAGCAGGGGAAAAAAATCGAAACTCGAGGGACTGTGGAACTGAATCTTGTAAACTAAAAGTAAATAAATAAATCTATTTTTAAAATTATCTCATTTTTAAAAGTGAAATGCTAGGCAAGGTTTTTAGCTGATAGGGTGCAAACTAGAAGAGCTATGGAAGGTTTGAGAGGGAAAAAAATGTTTGAGCTAGCCAATGTAGTGACTGGAATAGTGAGACAATTAGAGGGCTATAAAAAGATCACCTTACTGCAATGATGGTTTTCTTCAGATTATATAAAACAAATTTGTAATGGACCCATTCAGCACAGTTTCATGATTTTCTCCAACTTCATTCAATAGTATATGACTAGGAGTGAGGTCAGCAGTTGGTAGGAGTAATCTGAGGCTGAGATTTGGCAAGGCACAGTTAAAGATGGGCTAAGTTGACAAGGGAAATGAGAGAAGACAACAATGTAGAGCTCAAATGGATCACCAAGTAGTCAAGAATGGAGTGCTTAGCTGGTGAAGGAGGGATGACCTGTGTAATGGCAATCAAAGGAGTACTTAGTGCATTGTTTCAGTTCAAGTGTCTTTAAGCCTTGCCTGTGATTATATCAAATCTTTGTTAAGAAACAGAAACTGTGAGGCCCACAGTGGGAAGAACATGTCAAAGACCAGAACAGGTAGTAGGTAAAGACCTTATAAAAGCAGGAACACAAGTTGGGACAGAGCAGAACTGAGAGGGAGAACACTTGTGGTGTCTGGCACTCTGTCTGATCTGTCTGTGTTGAATTGTTTTTGTATTAGTTTTGTCAGAAGCATTCTGTCTATTGATTTGTATACTTTGTCAGACAGAAGCATTGTGTCTGTTATTTGTGTTATTTTGTCAGATAGAAGGACTCTATCTGTTGTTTGACAGATAGAAGGATTCTATCTGTTGATTGTGTTACTTTGTGCGATAGGAAGGCTCTATCTATTGTTTGTGTTACTTTGTCCAATAGACGGTCTCTATCTGTTGAATTGTGTTACTTTGTCAGATGGATACACCCTGTCTGTTGACTTATGTTGATTTCACAAGTAGAGAGTGAATTAAAATGATAATGCCGGCAGTATATGTGAATGTTGTTGTAATTCTGCTAAGCTTGATGTGTGTAGATATTGTTGTGTCTCTCTTAAGTTGTGGCTCTGTTAAGTTTTCTCTTCCTAGGAACAGAGACTTCAAAGGGCTTGAGGTAGACTGGTCATTGTGAGTTTCTAACTGGAACAGGAATTGGAGCAGGAGTTGCGAGTTACCTACCTGTGAGTCCAGGTGACAGGTGAATTTGAACAAGAACTGGAAGTATGGAAGAGGAAACATGGAATTTGGGATCCAGCCCCAAGCTAAGATAAAAGAACCTTTCTTTGTGTACTTAGTGCTGACTGACAAGATTATGTTTTACTGTGACATAGGTGTGGGAGACCTTTGTACATTGTATTCCTTAAGGAGGATTGATGCTTAAGGATGATTGAGTTAAGGACAGGCTGAGAGATATCTTTTCTTTAAGAATATGTGGCCACTTTGGTGATAAGTTGTTATGTCATATCATTGTGAATGTTGTACTTTGATTTCTGCCAATGTTTTGCTTCAGTTTACTGCCAAATAAATAGAGTTCAGAATGTGATCAGAACTTTATGTGATTAGAACTTTAAAGCCATTCACAGCAGTAGTCCTCTGGAGAGCTGCTTGTGCCTGGCTTTACAACATGGGAAGTCGTTGCAGGGTGGAGTTCTTGTCTTTAAACTTTGGTAAGGATGAAGAACAATGTTTGGTGTCATGAGGCAAAGGGAAAGTTAAAATAACAATGGGTTGGGAATAAAAACAGGACCTCTGTACTGCCCTGGCTCCCACCACCTTCAATCTAAACCAATTTTAGATTTAAAGAACCCACAAAGTGACAGAGAAAAACAAATATCTCACTGAAGACAGTCTGGCAGGCCAATAGGAAGGGACTATTGCACCTGGCTAGGAGCGGAGCACAGTCGTGTATGAGTGCCATGGTTCTGGTCCCAGGGCAGCTCCAACCAGCATCAGCAAGAGCAGACTTCAGGAGAGTGAATCACTAGCAGCTGTGGTGGTTTCCAGGCTTCTCAACCCATAAACACCAAAAAGAAAGTAAAAGGTTAGCTGGGAACTCTGTTGAAGCAGGGTGGAGAAGAGCATGGTCCAGGCCCTGCCCCAAAGGTGAGAAGTGATGGAGGCATGTTGGCAGGCCACATGGCTGACTCCAGAGGTCCTGGTCTGCAGAACGTAGGGGGACCAAGCTACCATTCAGACAGTAATCTCTCTTGCTTTAACCTGCTTGGATCTCGGTCATGGGCTTGGGTGGTGGTCCTGGGGTGTGAAGCCAGTGTGCCAGAGCTTGTGTGGGCTGCAGAGAGGGCACCCTCCTAATAGCTCCAGCAGCTATGAAAAGCCAAGTGACTTGGGACATAGATATCTACTATCTGGAAGCAGAGTTATACCCTGTCAAAGAGCTCAAAAGTGAAGTAATTGCCTGGCAATATGAGAAACAAAGGAAGAACAAACAGACCATAGAATCCTTTTTGGGGGACAAAAAAGATAAAAGCATGGAATGGAAGGAAGACAACAAAGTCAGAATTCCTGCATCAAAAGCTTCCAAGAAAAATATGAACTGGTTATAAGGCAGAGAGGAGCTCAAGAAGGATTTTGAAAATCAAGTAAGAGAAGTAGAAGAAAAAATTGGGAAGAGAAATGAGAATGATGCAAGAAAATCATGAAAAGTAAATCAACAGCCTGCTAAAGGAGATCCCAAAAATACTGAAGGAAATAACACCTTAAAAAGTAGACCAATCCAAATGGCAAAAGAGGCCCAAAAAGCCAATGAGGAGAAGAATGCCTTAAAAAGCCTAATTTGTTAGAGTTAATGGAAGCTAATGACTTTATGAGAAATCAAGATACTGTTAAACAGATCCAAACAAATGTAAACAGAAGGCAATGTGAAATATCTCACTGGAAAAACCACTGACCTGGAAAATAGAACCAGGAAAGAAAATTTAAAAATTATCGGACTACCTGAAAGCTGTGACCAAAAAATGATCCTAGAAATCTTCCTTCAGAAAATTCTCAAGGAAAATTGCCCTGATATTCTAGAACCAGAGGGCAAAATAGAAATTGAAAGAATTCACTGATCACCTCTGGGTAAAGATCCCATAAAGAAAACTCCTAGGAATATTATAACAAAATTCCAGAGTTCCCAGGTCAAGGAGAAAGTACTGCAAGCAGTCAGGAAAAACAATTTGAATATTGTGGCAATACAACCTGGTTAACACAAAACCTAGCAGCTTCTACATTAAGGGATTAAAGGGCTTGGAATATGATATTCTGGAGGTCAAAAGAGCTAGGATTAAAATGAAGAATTTCCTACCCAGCAAAGCAGAGTATAATGATTCAGGGAAAAATATAGCCATTCAATGAAAGAGAGGATTTTCAAGCATTCTTGATGAAAAAAACAGCTGAACAGAAAATTTGACTTTCAAATACAAGAAGCAAGAGAAGCATGAGAAGTTAAACAGGAAAAAGAAATCATAAGGAACTTTTTAAGTTGAACTAGTTACATTCCGACATGGAAAAATGATAATTGTAACTCAAAAGACTTTACTCAGTATGAAGATAGTTGAAGGGAATATATATGTGTTTACATATATGTGTGTGTATATATGTTTACATACATATAAATGTGAGTGTGTGCATATGTATGTACATGAATACATAGAGTGCAAAGGATGAGTTGAATATGAAGAGATGATATCTAAGAAAAATAAAATTACAAGGTGAGAGAGGAATATATTGGGAGGAGAAAGGGAGAGATAGATTAGGGTAAATTATCTAATATAAAAGGGGCAAGAGAAAAGTGTTTCAATGGAGGGGAAGAGTAGGGAGGTGAAAGGGAATGGGTCACCTTTATTCTCATTGAATTTGGCTTAAGGAAGGAATAACATATACACTCAATTGGGTATCTTACCCTACAGAAAAACAGGGGGGGAAGAAGATAAGAGGGGTTGTTATAGAAGGGAGGGAAGATTGGGGGAGAGTGTAGTTAGAAGAAAATACTTTTGCAAAGGGACAGGATTGGATGGCTAGGTGGCACAGTGAACAGAGCACTGGCCCTGGAATCAGGTAGACCTGAGTTCAAATCCTACCTCAGATACTTAACACAAAAAAAAATAGCCATGCGTCCTTGGGCAAGTCACTTAACCCCAACTGACCTACCTTCCCCCCTCTAAAAAGCAGAAAACAAATAAAAAGGGACATGGTCAAAGGAGAAAACAGAATAAGAGGGGGACAGGATAGGATGGAGTGAATTATAGTTAGTCTTTCACAATATAACTACAATGGAAATGTTTTGCATACTACACGTGTACAACCTATTAGTAAATTGGTTATCTTTCCAGTTGGGGTGGGTGAAGAGGGAAGAAAAAATTCTGGAACTCAAAGTTTTAAAAATAAATGCTTATTTTTTTAAACAATTGCTTTTTACATGCTACTGGGAAATAAGATATACAGAAATCCATCTTTCACTACTAGAAAGTTGGGGGGGGGGTGAGGATAAGGGAAAATATAAGAGAGAACAGATTGGAGGAAGGGATATTCAGTAGGCTCTCTATTTTTGGGTGGGGGTGGGAGAGAGAGGGAGAGAAAAATTTGTAACTCAAAATCTTGTGGAAATTAATGTTGAAAACTAAAATAAATAAATGTGAGAAAAAAAGAAACTGGGAAAATAATAACAACAAAATACAAAAGAAATAACAATGGGTTGTGATCTCAGATAAAGGAATTTCAAAAGTGGTCTCTATTGGGCCAATGGCAAGATCAAGTGTGTGACCATAAGTATGAGTAGCTATGGTAAGTTGGAGGAGTAGGTAATGGGAAATGGTTAAGTTGAAGAAATGGGAGGTTGTTTTGAGAGAGTGTCAATATGTGTGTTGGAGTCCCTTGATAAGGGGTCAGGATTTGGAGAGGAGATAAAGACTGAATTAGAAACTGGATTCATCGAGGAAGGAAGAAGAATGCCCTATTGAGTTCAATAGACAATTGCATTCAATAGACAATACATTGAGTTCAATAGACAATAGTCAACACAGTCTAGCCACCTAACCTTGGACTGAACGAACCTCAAAGGAAGAAAAGTTATTGACATCTGGTGATAGAGGGAGAATCTAGTAGCAGAAATGGAGAACATGGAGTTTTAAAACTCCCCATCATGACCAGTGATTTGAGGGTTATTGTGAAAGTTCAAACAGTACTAGAAAGGGTGTCCAGGAAGGCTTATAATAAAGGGGAAATTCAGTTTCAGCAATAACCAAAATATGAAAAGACCAGGAATGGAAAAAAGATTTAAGATGAAAGCTAGTTTGTCACCTATGGAGCAGACATTCCAGAGTGTACAGTGGAAGGGGTGGGTAGTTTTAGAGTGGTACATTGGTGAAGCTGGATTGAGGGAGACAGGGGAAACAAAGAACAGGCTTTAGCTAATGACAACCAGGGTTCAGAATCACTAGGATGGGGAGGGAATAATGGGGTAAGTGTATGTTAAACACTATGGAATATTTACAAACACATGAAATATGCATCTGTCCTTGTCAGAACACATTTAGAATGCTATGTTCACTTCTGGGCACCACATTTTAGGAAGGATGTAGACATGTTTTGTGAATACAAGTACAAGTGTATAGGACAATGAAAGGTTGATTGTTGTTCCTATCATGCAAGGACCATTTTTAAAAGAACTGGAAATATTGACGCCAGAAGAAAAGACTTAGGGAAAGATAATAGTTATTTTCAAGAATTTAAATGACCATGATCTGGAGGAGGAATTGTGTTTGTTTTCCTTAGCCTGATAGAATGGAATTAAGAGCGATGAATATACATTTTCAGAAGAGAAATTTAGGCTTCAGGCAAGGGGGAAAAAGTATAAACAACTAGAGTTTTCCAAAAGTTGGATAACTTGCCTCTTGAGACAATGATTTCCTCCTAAGTTTAGGCAGAGACATTGCAGTATGGTAGATAGCTTGATAAAGTTGGAGTCAGAAGAATTCAAATGCAGTTAAAAAACCTGCCACTTACTACCTCTGTGACCTTGGACAATTCATTCAATCTCTCTGGCCCTGAGTTCCTGATATACACACACGTACACACACGTATGTATGTAGATATTTGTATATGCATAGGTACATGTATGCATATATATGCACATGCATATGTATGTGTATTCACACATACACACAAATTTCTTAACCTTCCATACCCTATTACGGGTTCTAAATATATGTAAAGTTCTTTGTAAACTTCAAAGTGCTATATAAATGTAGCAGCAGCAGTAGCAGTAGTTGTAGGGGAAGTAGTGGTGATGGTAGAATCAGAAACAACTGTTAATTAGGGGTGGTCTAATTCATAGAATAAAAAAAATGTAGTTCTTGAACTTGAAATTGACATGGAGGACTTTCCTATTTTTGAAATGCTGACTGTCATAGTTAGGCAGGCCTCAAGCCATCTGACCGAACATATTTCTTTTTTTTTATTTAGGTGTGACTTTTATTACTTTAGTACATAAACCAAAATTTATGCAACCAGAGCAGAGGCTGTGGATGATTCATATTTCCAATTGGGTGGGAGCGCTCTCTTGGTCTTGTAGTACTGAGCCAGACGGTGAATTCGGCTCTCATTCAGAATCAGGTGGAATTTAGAGTCCTTTCTGTTTCTCTCAAGATGCTTTCTAACAGCAACAGCTTTCTTGATCACGTGATAAAGATCTTCAGGGAGATTGGGGCAAGTCCCTTGGACTTTAGAATTCTCAAAATTTTGTTGCCAGTTACAAAGCATACTTGTGCCACGCCATGAGAATTCCTCAGGATCACACCCATCTGGGAGGGCGTCAGGCCCTTCTTGGCCAGTTTGTAGATCTGCTCCTTCACGTTGTCTGAGGTGAGCTTCAGCCACATGGGCGCTGCGGCAGTACGGCAGAGCCAACTGACACAGGCCCTTCCCGGGAGCGTGCATGCGACCCATGATGGCGACAAGCAAGAAGCAAAAAAAAAAAAAAAAAAAAAAAAAGTCAAATGTATTTCTGAAGAACTCCCTTCACTTCTACAAAATCCCTAGGTATCATCCAGCCTTTGCTCAAGTTCCTCCAAAAAATAAAACCCATTACCTTCTAAGAAAGATTTTTCCAGTCTGGGATAGCTAGGAAGTATTACTAGGAAGTATAAGTTGATCTCCTTTTCATTTCTGCACATTGCTATCCATAGCTATTGGTAGGCAGACTTTGGGTTACAGTAAAGGAATTCTTAAACCTTTGTCTATATTTCTTAGCATATAATTGCATTTTAATAAATTCCAATTTCTGTCATTCCTCTATTGAGAGCCCACTTCGTTAGGAGGCAGAACAAGTTATTTTGTGGTGATGTTCTTTCGTTTTGGTCAGCAAAGTAAGATGTATGCCGTTCCTACCATAGAGACCCCTGTAAAGCCAGTCGTACTAAATCTGGGCAGACAGACAGGCTCGGTGCCGCTGATGTTTCAGGGATTTGGGAAGGCTTTTCAGACTTTGCTTAAGTTCCCTGATTTGAGAGCCAGATCCTGTGGCATCACAGATTCCATGCTTTCCATAGCTATTATCAAGCTCTCTAAGGTATAAAGTCTGTAGAAAACACTAGCTCCAACCATAGTTCTTTTTATTAGAAAATTAAAATAAATTAATAAGATACATCACAGTCCTGATAATTCAGATAAATTTGTTGTCACAATCCTCTATGAATTAAGACAGTGACACTGTCTTAGTGATACTTTACTTCTAATAGCATATTGTATTTGAATATTTAATATTATAGTGTTCAGAGTTTGTCTGTTTTGTGACACTTTGGATTGAATGTTACTAACGTGTAAAATGTTTAAAGTCCTTTGTTTCTGGCATAGGGTTGCCAAATAGGAGTTAGCAGAATATTGTGTATATTCCACAAAACAACCCAATCCTTCATTTGAATAGCTACATTGAGGATGTTTTCCAGTTACTTCAATATGCAAACTATTGGTGTTTTCCTACTAAGACTGAATATATTTTTCATTGAACAGCATGGATTACTGAAACTCTGAAAGCAGTGATAAAAATGGTGGTGATGAAAGAAGGAGACTAACATTGTACAAATGATTTAAGCTAATTCAATGACAGCTTTAATTGAATTTCTCCTATTACTGACAATTTTTTTCATCATACCTGTATTTCACTAAAGGAACTCCCTCTATTAATATAGATCAGTACCTAAAATTAATGTGGGTTGCCCAGGATGATAGAGCCCATATTGGTCATGGGTGGGACCTGAATCTCGCCCTTGGAGGACAGCTATCTATTCATTATGCCATACTGTGTTTTACTTAAAAATAAACCAGCAGATTGAGACCATATAGGCCTCTATTTCTAGTAGATGGTAGCCCTTTATCATAGTATTGAAATTGAAAACAAAAATAAACTCACTAACAAAAAAACAACCACATTTCACTTATATTTTTGACTGAGATTTTTAAAAGCTATTAATATTTATATTTTTAGAACATACAAAAGTTGTGAAAGAAAAATGGGATAGAGAAAATATTAATTATTTTAATTATAAATCTAAAGGAAACTGTAACATATAAAATCAACAGAACTGGTGAAAAATCTAACAATCATTAAATTAAATATAACATCAATAACATGTGCCTTTTTTAATAAGAAGAATAAATGTATATATTAGCTGCATATTCATTGCATATTACCTATACCAACATATGGCGCCCCAATGACAGCACATCTTACAGAAATAGGACAGAAAATGAAGACTCATACAGAGTAATGTCAAGCCAAGACTTGTGGAATTGTTTTAAGATTTACTTACCATAGGAGTCAAGTAGAATACAGAGACTAAGGCCAAACAGTTATTTATCCCAGTATGCATCATTGGCCTACAAATATTATAGGGTTGGATGTAGATGACCTGGTTTCAAGCTTAAGTGAAATGATGATAGGAATGTGTAGTATGTATTATTCCTTGAAAGAATTTTTTCTTTTTTTTTTCCTCCAGTCTAGTGTCCAGTATATGGTAGGCATTTTAAAATATCTTAAAATTTGAATTTGAAGAGAGTAGAACTATAGGCAGCATATAAATGTAGGATTGTGAGTGTGTTCTTTGTGTGTGTGTGTGTGTGTGTGTGTGCTGGCTGCAACACGGATCAAAATCCAAGTTTCCAGTCTACTGTTTGTTTGCCAGTAGATAGGCATAATGTTGGAAGACAATTTTTTATCAGGGATTCATGCTAATGAAATCAGACTGGCTCAGAAAAGATGAAGTAAATGGAACTTATTATTATATACAAGGCATACATATTGTATGGGCCTGGTATTGAACAATTTTGTTAGGTTAAAGTAGATGGATTAGTGTTATATGAGTGGTGAGTCTACAATTGAGGGAGGTGACTGATTACTAAGGGGGATCAAAGCACATGTGTTTTATTACCTACAGTCTTGTACATAGGGCAGCTTCCTTAAGAAATGGTTGTCATATTTACCTGGGCATCCCCCCTTCTGTCACATACTCAACCTGAGGTATGGGAAGTTTGTCATGTTGCCTCTGCAGTCCCCATCACTTAGATTTCTAAAGGGAATGGGAATCATGGGTACACTCAGATTTATGTGGTATAGGGATAATTTTTAAAATAATAATAATAATAAAGGAAGAAATGTGGGACATCAAGGTGGAGGGTCATAGCCTAGCCTTCTTCCCTTAGCTTTCATTTTATTCTGTTTTATTTGCATGATAATTGATTGTTTGTTTGGGGGGGTTCCTAATATTCCCAGTCTCCACTAAGCACTTAAGGGATTTTTTGGTCAAACCCTTAAAATGTTTTAGTTAGGTAGTTGTAGGTGATAATGGAGAGGCTGGGACATAGGGCCCCTACCAGAATTTAAGTGGGCCTTATAAAGACTTTGTTGACGCTCAGTCCAATATTTGTTTGGGAATATGGACTTCAAATTATTATTAAACACAGGCAATTAAAAAAGCAGAATTTATCTCCAAACAATCTCTTTAGCTGTTGTATCTTGTCTCTAGATAGGTGTGGTGGTTCATAGCCTAGATTATGAACTAAAGACCTGCTATATCTCTAGTGTCAGGAAGAAACTGCCCAATAACTACTGCCCCTTTGCAGATGGGTCCTGAGGATCTAACAGATGGCCCTGAAGGGCTGAAACCCAAGAATTTATAGCAGAGGGAAGGTCAGACAGAGACTGCAGAACAAGCAGAGATGCCAAGGAATGATGATAAGCCCAATAGAGACAACATGACCAGTAGAGAGTAGGGGCACTATGGTCAGCAGTGAGCAACAGAAAGCAGAATGACTTTATTACCAAAGGATAAGGATAGCCTTCCAATTTTGAAGCAGTCAGTTGCTCTGATCACATGTGTACTCAACATGTGTACCTCCAATGAATATTCTTTGGTCACACATATTTTTTGTGATTACTAGTGGGAGAAATGTGTGTTTTGGGGAAAAGTTTGTCCTGAAAACTTTTTTTTTTTTGAGCAATGATATGTGATTACCTTTTTTGTTTGAACTAATGTGTCTCCTGGATATCTGGTAAAAATAATATGTTGATGGAGAACCAAAAGTTCCTGACCTCTAGGGTATCTTAAACCTCCAGTAGTATTTCTGTGGGCTCGCATAAGAGATTAGGGATCCCAGGTAAAATATAAACAAGTAATTTAAAATCTATTCTTTGTGATGGGGTTCCTGCTCTGTAATTATTTCATCCTCCATAAGCTTTGAGAAGCTTAGACATATACATTATACACACACACACACACACACACACATATATGTGTATATATATATATAAACACACATAGATACATATACATAGGGTTGTTCATTGTGAGTATTATGTGTGTAATTGTATGTATGTCAGGACAGTGGACAATTGTATATCGTTACATATATGTTTGTGGTCACTTGGGCCACTTTGCCTAGGTGTCTTCATATTGGAATCCTAACACTTTTATTACAACATCAAACAATATACGTCAAGATTATCACAAGGGCAGAAATGATATTTCCATAAGGACAGAGCAGAAAAAAGGTATATATCAATCAGTGAATCTATGCTTCCTTTAGATCTTTTGACTTGCCTAAAATCTATTTCTTCCTCTGGCTATATGCATTTTCCTCTAGTTAGAAGCTTGGGCAAATGATATTTAGAAAAGAGCAAGTTTGCTATATTAACAAATTAGTTCCAGTGAGGCACATGATTGCAAGCTAAACACTATAATTTTCTTTAAAAAGGTCTCTATGTTTGCATTTATTTTGTTTCATTTTTGACGGCTTCAGAAGCTCACCTTGTAAGGTTATTCCTGGACATCATATTTAATCCTCAGTGACTTTAATGGATTTTTGCTATGCATCTGAGTTTTGGCCCTTTTAAATATATGTGTGTCTGTGTTTCTACACACATGTATATATGTTTCTATCTCCATCTTTATATCTGTGTAATGACCAAAAAATATCTCTCAAAATATGATTGACGTTTAAATTTTGGAAGAAATATTTTCCTTTTTGATAAACCAGCATTGTTTATAAATACATGTTTGTAGACTTGAATAGATTTGGTACAATATTATTTTGGCTTACCTTCTTTGGTTTACAAATGCTTTGGGTCAGAAAATTAAAATTAGAGAAAGAAGCACATATTAGAAGCCATGCGTTTGGTGGTCCAGTATTAGGCTGTTTGGCCAGCCGGTCTGGGGGACTAGATTTCCAGAACATTTTATCAGATCTGTCTGCATTTACAGACGACAGAGATTTGGGATGAGGAAGAAAGCCTTGGCTCCATACCTAATATTATCTGCCAGCCTAGTAGGCAATACAATTCCTGGCAGAATTAAGGGCTACAGCTGTGTTTTCTTCTACTTTTTTTTTTTGGTGTGTGTGTGTGTGTGTGTGTGTGTGTGTGTGTTAGTATGCAACTTTCAAATCTTCAGTGATATTATTAAAAAATAAGAGTGCAGGCAGTCCCAAACTTGTGAATAATTATGATTCAAATAAATAATTTCCAAATAAACTTTTTGGAAGGCAAAACACTCTTTCTGAAAAAATTAGTCTAGCTGTGGTGTTAGATTTCTAGGGTTGCAAAATGCCATTTTAATTTATCATGCCTCTGGATTTTAGCATTAGCAATACCGTATAACTGAATATATGTAAATGTGCATATTTGTAATATGTATGCAAATGTATATTGTTCAAACATGCTTTTTGTATGTAAACATCTCTATATAAACATGTATATAATTTGTATAAACATACATATATGTAGGGATGTGTATATATATAGGGCCTTTATTAAATACCTACAATGCACTAGACTAAGTGCTGGGGATATAAAAAGAGGCAAGAAGTTGTCTCTGCCTTCAAGGATTTTATAGTCTAATGGAATTATGTTCTCTGTGTGTGTGTGTATGTATGTGTGTGTGTATAGGTATAACAGCTTAAGATTTCACTAAAACTTTTGGGATAACATATCTACATATATGAGTAATATATGTATATACATACACATCCTATATATCTTTATACATATATATGTGTATATACGTTTACGTGTGTGCATACATATATACACATTGTGTGTATGTATATTTATATATATAAATATACACACACACTGTTTGTACATATAAAATAATGTATCTACTAAGGACTGATTTGTATCTAAGGAATAGGAAGCCCTGTTTCTTTAATCAATAGACCAGTGTTCAAGTACTGCCACTTACAGTCTAGTAGAGTGGATAGGGTGATGCTTGAAGTGAAGAAGGCTTCTTATCTAATGAATTGCCAAATCTTGTAAATTCTCCCTTCTCTTTCATGACACAGACCAACCCAATGAAGACCTTCATCACCTCACACAAGTACTACTCTGATAGCCTTCTGGCTTGTCTTCTTGCTTCACATTTCTCCCCACATTAAGCCATCCTCTACTTTGCTGTCAAATTAATCTTCCTAAGCACAGATCAGATAATGTTATGCCCTTATTCAATAAAGTTCACTGTCACCCTGTTGCCCCCAGGATCAAATATAAAATCCTCTGTTTGGTAACATTCTTCATACCTTGTTTCCCTCTTACCTTTACTATCTTAATCCTTACACTGTCCCTGCTGCTACCATGTACTCTGTAACACTGCCTTCCTCCCTTTTCTTCACAGAATACATTCCACCTTTGGCTGCTAGGTGGCACAGTGAGCAGAGCACTGGTCCTCGAGTCAGGAGGATTTGAGGTCAAATTCAGCCTCAGACGCTTAACACTTACAAGCTGTGTAACCTTGGACAAGTTACTTAACCCCAATTACCTTGACTTCCACACTTCAAAAAACCAAAAAAAACAAAAAATAACTAGACATTCCACCTTCTAACTCTATGCAGATGTTTCACTTGCTGCCTATCATGTACAGAGCTCTCGCCCTCCTTTTTTTCCCCATCTATTATACTCCCTCTCTGGCTTCTTCCAGCCAAAATCCTTATTTCTACAAGATTTTTCTGGTCTTATACTGTTAGTACTTTACTTCTATTGATTATCTTCAATTTATCCATTACATATCTTTTTTGTACATAGTTGTTTGTATGTTGTTTCCCCTATTAGTCTTTGAGCTCCCTGGAGAGGGGGGACTAGTTTTTCTTCCTCCTTTCTTTGTATTTCTATCACTTAACACAGGCCTGGTATGAAGTAGGTACTTAAAAAGTGTTTGTTCAAATGAAATTCTTTCTAATAAACCCAATTCTGTACTCTGCTCTAGATCTCTCAAACAAAAATATAAATTTTATTGTTTCCACTCATGCAATCGATAAGAACACTTGACTGACATAACAATCACTTATTTATGAGATAACTGCTACTCTCACATGAAAAAAAGTCTTATGGGGGCAGAGCCAAGATGGTGGAGTAGAAACAGAACTTCTTCACGGCTCTGGTTCCTACCATCTCCAAAATATGTTAAAAAAAAAAAAAAGACTTTGAACAAATTTTAAAGCTACAGAACCCACAAAGTGACAGAGAAACAAATCTCCCACTGAAGGCAGCCTGGCAGGCCAATAGGAAAGGTCTATCTCTGCATGCTGGGAACCAAGCTCAGTACCCCATAAACCATGGTTCCAGCTCTGAGGCAGCCCTGACCAGTAGCACCCACAACAGACTTCAGGCGAGTGAATCACTAGCAGCTGTGTTTGTTTCAATACTTCTCGCCCCATAACCACCAAAGACAAAGCAAAAGGTCAGTGTGGAATTCTGTTGCAATAGGGGGAGCCTGAAGAGCCTGGTCCCACCCCAGCCCCCAAGGCAAGAAGTGGTGGAGGCACAGCAGCTTCAGTTTCTGTTGTGGCTGCCTCAGGAGCTTATGGCCTGAAAAACATAGCAGGACCAAGGTACCATTCAGAGGGTAATATTATCTTGCTTTAACCTGCCAGATCTGGATCATGGACTTGGGTGGTGGTCCTAGGGTGTGTGGCCATTGAACCAGAGTTTGTGGGGGCTACATAAAGGGCACTCTCCTAGTAGCTCTAGCAGGGGCAAAAATCCCAGTGATTTGGAACATAGCTATCTGCAATCTGGAGGCAGAGTTCTACCCTGGCAAAGAGCTCAAAAGTCAGGTAATAGGCTGGCAATATGAGCAAGCAGAGGAAGTACAAACAGACCATAGAATCCTTTTGGGGGGACAAAAAAGACCAAAGAATGGAATGGGAGGAAGACTACACACTCAGAACTCCTGCATCAAAAGCTTCCAAGAAAAAATATGAATTGGTTACAAGACAGGGAGGAGCTCAAGAAGGATTTTGAAAATCAAGTAGAAGAGGTGGAGGAAAAAGAAGCAAGAAAATCATGAAAAGTAAGTCAACAATCTGCTAAAGGAAACACAAAAAATAATGAAGGAAATAACACCTTAAAAATGGAAGAATGCCTAAAAAGGCCAAATTTCCCAGATGTAAAAGGAATTTTAAAAACTCACTGAAGAGAATAACTGCTTCAGAATTACATTGGAGCAACTAAAAGCTAATGACTTTATGAGAAATCAAGATACTACTAAACAGATCCAAACAAATGAAAACAGAAGGCAATGTGAAATATCTCACTGGAAAAACCACTGACCTGGAAAATAGAACCAGGAAAGAAAATTTAAAAATTATTAGACTACCTGAAAGCCATGACCAAAAAAAGGTCCTAGAAATCATCCTTCAGAAAATTTTCAAGGAAAATTGCCCTGATATTCTAAAACCAGAGCGCAAAATAGAAATCCAAAGAATTCACTAATTGCCTATGGAAAAAGATCCCAAAAAGAAAACTCCTAGGAATATTACAACCAAATTCCAGAGTTTCCAGGTCAAGGAGAAAATACTACAAGCAATTAGGAAGAAACAATTTGAATATTGTGGAAACACAATCACGATAACA
>CM053593.1:275652321-275702286 GCA_028646575.1 Pseudocheirus occidentalis
TATTAAAGTTGAACTACTTACATTCCTACATGGAAAAATGATAATCATAACTCATAAGACTTTTCTCATTATGAGGATATTTGAAGGGAATATGTGTGTGTATATGTATGTGTATATATATATATGTATTTATATATATATATACACACACATATATATACACACACACACATATGTTCCCCTCAAATATATCACACACACATGAACACACACATATACACACACACATATACACATGTATATACACACATACATACATATATATGTATGTATTTATAGGAGGGTGTATGCTTGTATAAATCTATATGTGAGTGTGGTCATATGTATGTTCATGCATACATAGCCAGAGGGCACAAGATGAGTTGGATATGAAGGGGTATCTAAAAAAAATAAAATTATGAGGTGAAAGAGGAATATATTGGGAGGAGAAAGGGAGAGGTAGAGTAAATTATCTCATATTAAAGAGGCAAGAGAAAACTGTTACAATGGAGGGGAAGAGCAGAAAGATGAAAGGGAATGAGTCAAACTTATTCTCTTTGGATTGACTTGAGGAGGGACTAACATAAGCACTCAATTGAGTATTTTACCCTACAGGAAAGTAGTGGGGAAGGGGACAAGAGGGGGAATGATGGAAGGGAGCACAGATTGAGGGAGATGGTGGTTAGAAGTAAACACTTTTGAAAAGGGACAGGGTCAAAGGAGAAAATTAAAATAAGTGGGAGGTGGGATAGGATGAAGGGAATTATAGTTAGTCTTTCACAATACAACTACTATGGAAATGTTTGGCATAACTACACATGTATAACCTATATTGAACTGCATATCTTCCCAGTGGGGGTGAGTGAGGAGGGAAGATGGGAAAAACGTCTGGAACTCAAACTTTTAAAAACAAATGTTTTAAAAAAATTTCTTTTCATGGAACTGGGAAATAAGATATAGAGCCACTGGGGTACAGAAATCCATCTTGCCCTACTAGAAAGTTGTGGGGTATGAGGGAGGATATAAGAGAGAACAGATTGGGGGGAAGGGATATTCAGTAGGCTTGCTATTTGGGGGTGGGGGTAGAGGAAAGATGGGGAGAGAAATTTGTAACTCAAAATCTCGTGCAAATGAATGCTGAAATACAAAGAAAAAAAAGAAAAAAAAACCTTATGTGATATTATTCTTCCTCTATGCCTTTGCATAAGAGTTAACATTTATGCAGTTTTTTCAAGTTGTGAAAATCACTTTATATGTAAATTCTATCAGTAATCTTGTGAGGAGGGTACTATCATTATCCCCATTTTATAGATGAGTCTACTGGGGCTGAGAGAGATTAAGTGATTTAAACAAAGTAGCTTGGCTAGAATCTGAGGTGGGATTCAAACTCGAATCATCCATTATACCATCTATCTCTTTTCATCTACATTGTTCTTTTTGAATAATGTCTTATTTTCCCAGAGCCATGTTTTTTGCATAAAAAATAGTCTCACCAATACCTGTGAAGTCAAGTTTGTCTCGTTGCATTGTTTCAGTAGGCTTATTAGCCAACCTTCTACATTTGTGCACAGCTATCAGAGGCTATGGATATTACACCTGGGTCCTTTCTTGGATTTTTGTCTTGCATAAATTTTTGCATAAAATTGCATAAATAAAATACATGCTGTTACTTTTCTCTCTCACTTTTCTTTTTCTTTTTTTAATTTAAAGCTCCTTTATTTAGATTTGCAAGACTTTAGTCATGTATATTTTTACCAGCCCTACTTAGTTAGACTCCAATTATGTTCTGGAGGCCATTGTTCATATATTTTAGGCCATGGTTAGAAATCCAAATCACATTCTCATTTACCTCACATCCCTAATTTCCCCAATCTATATTTCTTTCCTGAAACCCTTGCTTTTGACTAGCAATGGTAATAATTTACAAAAACACACCCAACTTTTTTTTGTTCCTTAACTAAGATTTCATACTCTTTGATAACACTTTCTAGTTTCCTTCTGACAGCATCCCTTGAGTCCAGTTTGACACGTTTTAGAAGTTTAGCTGTAATCTTTTTGTAGTCTAGAATAAATGCTAGAGCAAGGATGTAGCAAAGGCAGTGGTTGACCCAGAAAAGCAGAATTTTGTTTCTATGTTCTTTCTTTTTGTCATGCTTATCTCTGTGCTTTCCCCCATAATTCTGAGTAATGATGAGAATTTTGTAGATGGAGTGGAAGAGGAGAGACAGAACATGATTTCCTCTTATTTTATCTCTTGATTTTCCATTCCCCAGTATGACCCAACCCATGTAGACACTTGTATATAAGGGTGCTGTGGAAGGGGGAAAGGTAGGGATCACTAAATATGAAGATCATTAAGTGGCTACTATATACCAGGCACTGTGCTAGATATCTTACAGAAATCTCATTTAATCCTCACAACAACCCTGGGAAATAGGTGCTATTATCACCATTTTGCAGTTGAGGAAACTGAAACAGATTGAAGTTAAATGACTTGGTCAAGGCCAGACAACTAGTAAGTGTGTAAGGCAGGATTTGAATTCAGATCTTCCTGACTCCAGACCCAGCATTATATCCACTATGCTAACTAGATTCTGGGGAAACCCAAGAAGCTGAGATCATATTATTATAGTGGAGTGGACTAGGGAAAGGAAGGAGGAAGTAAGAAAAGAAAAAAAAAGAGATAGGGGCAAGGAAGGAGACCCTAAGGCCTAGGAGAACTACAGTATGTAGAATGATCTTTTGTAGAAACAATTAAGAAAAAAAAAACCCTTCACATTTGTAGGCAAGGAAATTCTTTTAACTGCATTTGGCTGGATGGTATAATTATTTCAATGATATTAAACATCATTTAAATATCATAATTAAATAATAATTCTTAATTAATTGCTAGATTTTATAAACAATATACATATTATTTATATGAAATTAATTTTAAATTTGTAATCATTCATAAATTGCTATCTGTATATCCAATAGATGGGGCCTAGATTACACCAACTCTAAACATTTTCTGTTATTCCTACTATTTCTTATTTAACTTCTAATTGAACAATCCTCATTTATTAAGAGTTGCATAGGTGAGGGCAATCATTTAGTTTATAAAACATACAATCCAAAATCTCTTTGGCAAATACCTTGAGAACTTTGCATTCTGTTATGGAATATATAGCAATAGAATTCTATGCCAGAGATTCACTAATTATTTTAATTTATCTTGATTTTTATTAAAAAATCATGGCATAGTAGATGGTGGACAGACCTCAAAACTGGTAAGATCTGGGTTCAAACCCAACTTCTAACAGGACAAGTGCCTTGAGGGTAGAGTTTAATTTTTATATTTTGTATTTGCATGGAATAAAAATAGGATTTTCCTACCAGGCTGCTACTTAGGAAGTACTTGTGAATTGACCTGAATTCAACTGGATTAATGTTCCACAATTTATTCTATCACGTGTCTATTGTTTAGTATTTAGGCTGCTCCCAGGTATTTTGGCAATTACATATCATACTTTTATAAAAAAAATATTGGAACAGAGACTTCTTCTTTTGTTGGTTTTACTACATTTTAGTGTATATTTCTAACAATTAGAGTGTTGAATTGAAAGTTATAATTACTCTTCTAACTTTAAATTTTTTCCAGTGTTATAGGTACAAATATATACCTCAAAGTTGTTTTAGTTATTAATGTTTTTTATTATTATTTGCCCTAAAATCATTGTGAAAGTGATTATTATCAATTTAATAAAGGGTTATTTTAAAATTATTTATATCCTTTTACTTCACTTACTATACTGAAAACACTGTGTTTATCATTGAGGCAGTTGTATAAAAGTATAAGGGGCATAATCCTTTCCCTCAAGGAGGTTTACAGTCTAGGTGGGAAAATAAGACAAAAAGATGATGCAATTTATCTGTTTATAAGTGTAAAATGAGTAATCTAGATAAGGGTTTTAAAGGGTCAGAGGACAGCAAAATTGCTTTGGTTTGGACAGATCAAGGAAATCTAGCACTTGAGTTGGAACAAATCACAAGAGTAGGATTCACTAAATATGGAGAAAGGAGGATATTACTAATGATGAAAGGGAAACTAATGTAAATAAAACTTATCATTAATAAGAGACAGTATTCAGTATTGGCTATCAGTTCTTTAAAGAGCATCGTGCACTTGGTAAGAATAAGTCTACTACTGTACTTTTGAGAGAGAAGGTTAAGAACAGCCATCTCTTTCCATTATCTTCCTTTCTGCTGAACCAAATACTCTGTGAAGTTCTTTCAGGATGTTTGGCATCGCTTCCTCCCTTTCCTACCTCCCTCAATCCCTCCCTTACTTCTTCCCTCCCTTTTCCTCTCTCTTACTCCCTCCTTATTCTTTTCTCTCTTCTTCCCTCCTTTCTTCCTTCCTTCCTTTCTTCCTTCCTTCCTTCCTTCCCTCTTTCCTTTCCTCCCTCTCCTACCTTCCTTTCCTTCTTCTCCTTCTCTCTCTTCTTTCTTTTCTTTCTTGTCATCACAATATTTTCTATATAGAGCTTGCTTCCAAATTCTGTCCTCCCTTGTAACAATGAAAAACAACCAGTATGATAATGGAATGCGATGGTCTGTGCAACATCTCATTCCTGTAGTCTACTACCTCTTTATTGAGGAAGCTGGAATGTTTTTTCATATTTTCTCTAGGACTGGGGCAACTAGTGAATAGAGCACCAGCCCTGGACTCAGGAGCACTTGAGTTCAAATCGGGCCTCAGACACCTAACACAAAAACTAGCCACGTGACCTTGGGCAAGTCACTTAACCCCAATTGCCCTACCTTCCATCCCCCCAAAAGCAATAAATAAATGAATATAATATTTTCTCTAGGACCAAGATTAACACACTTCTTTGGAAAAAAGCTCTAATTTCTAAGAAGTTTTCCTTGTGTTAAGATAAAATATGTTTCATGTAATTTATATACTTTGAGTCTAGTTCTGCACTATAGACTAATCAGAATTATTCCACGTCCAGTGTAAAACCTTTTTATAACCTTGAACACAGCTGTCTTTTTTTGCCACTCTGTCCTTTCATTTCTAGGCTAAAGAATCTCATTTTTCTTAATGCTTGGTATGGTATTAGAATCTCCTCCTTCTCTAGACACTCATTTTCTGAATATTTTTTTTTCTAAATAACAATAGTAATAATAATAATCCACACTTTTATTATCATTTAAGGTTTTAAAAGCATGTTACATTTGTTACCTTATTTGATCCTCACAACAATTCCGTGAGATAAATGTTATTATCACCATTTTTCGAAAGACCAAGTGACTCATATAAGAGCATCCAGTTAATGAGCATTTGATCCAGGATGTGAACTCAAGTATTTCTAACTCAAAGCCTAAAATTCTAGCCACTATGTCACCTAGTTGCCTAGTATTGGACACAATTCTCTAGTTTTGAAATAACCAGGGCCTACTAGGTGCTGATAAGCTATCCTGTGTTGAATGTTATATTTCTATTCACACAATTCAAGTTTATACTAATTTTCCCCCTCTCCGTCTTTTTGGCTTCCTCCTTACAATGTTGTCTCCAGTTGAATTTGCAGCTCAGTAAAACCCATTATTCTTTTTCTGTTGGAAGGATTAATAACATATGAACTGAATATTTGTCCTAAAATCATGAATAGAAAAAAAGAAACACACAATGTGTTCAATAGGTGAACAAAGGTGAATTGGATAACCTACTTAGTTGACGTTGAGCTATACTTTGTTAAAATGTTAATTGAAGCCATAGGGGAATCTTATATGATGACCTCTTCCTGTCCCATCTCCTTATCCCAGTAATATTTCTTTTCTTGAATTCTTGGTAATCCTAACCAGATGGACATCTGCCTTCTCTCAATAGTAATGCTCTGGAATTTGCTTATCCTGAGTTTTTTTTTTTTTTAACATTTGTGATGAACTCTTTAATGAGCTGTAGCAGAGGGAGCCCTGAGTTCAGCCCTTTAATTAGCAGTACAGCTTCTGGCTAGTGTTAGGTCGAAAATAATTGATTTGTATTTCATTGCTGTACAACTTACCTTCTTTTCACACAAAGGTACTTGCTAATCTCACTGCAAAGGGGACTTTCAGAAACTATTCTCTCATCTGCATTTTCTTACAAAGCAAATAAGGGAGCTATATGTTTGCATTTTGTTATTTTAAAGATAGAGGACTATTCTTACCCTAATCACACATTTATGTTTAAGTAGATTTCTTTCCTTGATTCTGGGTTTCATTATCATTAGGAAGCAAAATATTATCAATGTAAGCTTGTGCGTATTTACTGTTCCTAACACAATAATATATAGCAAAGATCCACAAAAGAATATTCCAGCCTTTGTTGACAGCTGTGTTCTCTAAGTGAGGCAGTTACTGAAAGTTACCATTAGTGGACTGTTTAAGCACACAGGATTGGTAGGTGTAACAGAAATATCTTTTAATAAGTCTTAATGTTGCCACTATCTGAGTGATCTTTGTGCTGTTCTTCATTGATGGCAATAATTTTCATTTGTATTCTCTAAGGCAAGCCCAGCTTAATACAGAGAGGATCATCATTAGTAGGCTTTGATGAATTATTTGATTATGTCAACCAGTGGAATAAAGTAAAATACAAAGTGGCCCTTAATCCTGAGCAGTCCATTTCCTCTTCTGTAGTGATGGTGACACAGTAGAATAAAAGAGGCAAAGGATGCTAAGAATCATACAATTAGAATGTCTAACATGATTGATTTTGCTGCTTGCACTCCAAATGTGAACGTCTTGTCCATTGAAAATTAGCAGACTTGTAAATTGATAATTCATTTATGAAATTATGAATTGGGTTGTGAACTGATCCAACCATATTAGAGAGCAATTTGGAACTATGCCCAAAGGGCTGTAAAACGGTACATACCCTTTGATCCAGCAAATTCTGCTACAAGGTCTATATCCCAAAGAGATCGTAAAAAGGGAAAAGGACCTACATGTACAACAATATTTATAGTAGCTCTTTTTGTGATGGCGAATAATTGTAAATTGAGGGAATGCCCATCAGTTGGGGAATCGTTTACACCATTGTTCTCTAAGAAATGATGAGCAAGTGGATTTCAGAAAACCTGGAAAGACTTACATGAACAGATGCTGAGTGAAGTAAACAGAACCAGGAGAGCATTGCATACAGTAAGAGCAACACTGGGCGATGATGAATGATAGATTTGGCTCTTCTCAGCAATACAATAATCCCAGACAATTTGAAAAGACTCATGAAGAAAAATTGTTATGCACATCTAGAGAAAGAATTATGGAATCTGAATGCAGATTGGAGAATACAATTTCACTTTTTTGTCTTTTTTTTGTAACTTTTTCCTTTTGTCCTGTTTCTTCTTTCACAATATGACTAATATGGAAATATGTTTACATGATTGTACAACTATAACCTGTGTCAGATTGCTTGCCACCTTGGGGAGGTGAGAGGAAGGAAGAAACCCAGAATCTTATAAAAATGAATGTTGAAAACTACTCTTTACATGTAAGTGAAAAAATATTATTTGCAAAAAGTTAAAACACAAAAAAGAAATAAAAGCAACAATAATGATTTTTAGAAAGAATTGGGCATAGGCAATATGATTTGGTGGTATTCAGTTCTCTGAATACTTATCAGGAAAGACCACAGTAGCAGTGAGAAACAGAATTGTAATCACACTTAAATAACTTCAAAGAGAATGAAGATAAACAGAATAGAATGTGCAAAGACAAGTTGTGAAGGAGAGTATAGGTTTAGACAATGAGGGAATGGACAATGATAATCAAGGAAGGCAGCCAGTGTGAGGAAGAGGAGGGGGAGAAGAACAGGCAGAGAATATCCCTCACAAAACCACATCATGGAGTTGGGAGAATGAGGCAAAAAGTATTGGGGTACATGGGGTGTTCAAGGAGTACTGGCGCTTGTTGTGTGAGGGCTTGCTGATCTCTTTTCAGGGTTATTAATCCACATTTGCTGTCTGCCTTCACCCAATTCTCACCTGTAGCTTCAAGAAATTGTAGCATGTGCAGTGGCCTAGCCAGGTAAATCACCTCTGCAGATGGGCTAAACCAGGTTGAAGGTAATCAACAGGCCTCAAACCCATCACTGAGTTGGGGACTACCTACCCAAAGCATATAAAGACTTCCTTGAGTGAAATGGGCAGATGAGAACATTTTTTTCCAGTGACCTTGAAGATGACTGGTCAACCAAATCGTCAGTATCACTCACTGTATCCTGGACTATCACCAGTCATTCTGACTTATGTCCTGCCACAGGACTTCGGTGACCTTAGAAGAGAAAGTAAGGCTGGTGATTTTTTTGTAACTCTGCCTCATTTAAATCCAAAGGAATCAAGACATTCTCCCATGATGTCATTAGACCTCTTTGAAAACTAAGGATAAATAGCAGTAACTAAGCAACACTGACCTGAAGGAGATGGAAGAGTGCTGGGGGGAGGGGGACAGGATCTGAGTTCTCACTTTTATAGATTTGGGGGGGGGGTGGAACAGATTAACTCTAATCTCTGTTACATAGCCAAATCATCTCCAAGCTGTCAGTAAAATTTTAACATTAACATGCCCACATCATCTCAAAGTTATCAGCTTTATTTGGTGTTCTGAGGATGTCTGGAACTTGTCTGAGATTTACATATCATGAGACCAAAGGGCCCTGACAGTAAAGCCTAGACACTTTTCCCTGATTTAATACATATTACCAGGATGTGATTTTTTTTTGTTAATATAGGATACAACCTTTAAATCTAATTCTATTTCTACCTCCTTCATCTCTCTCTCTCTCTCTCTCTCTCTCTCTCTCTCTCTCTCTCCTCTCTCTCTCTCTTTGTCTCTCTGTCTCTCTGTCTCTCTCTGTCTCTCTCTGTCTCTGTCTCTCTCTGTCTCTCCCCACATACACATACAGATGTGAACCATATCCATACCTATCCCTCTTTATTGATATGTTTGCATATATACATATGTGTGGATATGTGTTTGTGTTTGTGTCTCTGAAACTCAAAATGGTAAGTTATTTGGGTTTAGAATTAAATAGGAAAATATAGGCTGGATTACCTTGGGAAATGTTACAGTTCCCTTAAAGGTTCCTCCCAAGCTTTTCCTTGAAACAGTCCCCCTCTCCCTTTTTAGTACCAATACTCTTCTAATGATATTATCTGGTTTCATGTAACGGAACAACATAGTCTTCAAGAAATGGAAGTCAATGATCTTCTAAAGGGCAAGGGTTCAAAGTGGACATTTATATACTACATCATATAGAGAAGGAATTTAAAAAGAGAAGAGCAGTGATAAAGGTCATCAAAGAATGGCAAAGAAGATGAACTGGTTACATCAACACCTGATACAGTGCAGACACCTGATATTTAGCCCTAATTCAGTTCAGAGATCCTGAATCCAAGTACCCTACTAGCTCTAACCTCCCCAGGAGGAGGAATTATAGTCTCCTTTTTCAAGGATCACTTACTCTGAACAAATTTATTTTGCCTTGTTGTTCATGAGAATGATAAAATTTTAGTATTGTCCCAATGCATCCTCCCCCTCACAAGAAAATTTCCTTAGTGCATTTGAAATTTAGTCTTTGAGAAAAAAAACAATAGATTTCTCACAATAAGTAAGAAATTTCAGATTTCATAAAAAGCAGAAGAGAAGAATTTAAAATGAAGAAATAAAAGGATGAGGTAGAAAGAAATGGTCAAAAGGTTTCTTGTGAAGAAGAAAAAAGCAGTAACGGAGCAACTCAGAAACACAAATCTGTAGCAAAGATGGAGCTGTTCAGATCATGCAAATACAGAGATCATCATCATCTTGTGTTGCACATAAACTTGACAGTCTTAACTCATGCTTATATTCTCATTTTATCATTGAGGTATTTGGAGTCTATGTTTGATCATTTGTCAAAGTATGGCTGAAAATCAAAGTATGTATGAAATAACTACTATAGCTTCAAAACCCCTTTAGTGTCAGGAAATTCCAGAGGGTTAAAGAGATGAAAAGATCAGAACAGATCTTTGTTATTTCCTTCTAAGAAATGTGCACTCTAGTTTGGGAAACAGAAGGCAATGCTTAGCTTAAATTTTCAATATTTCTAAAGATATATCAATACAAATTGATGTCAGAGAGATAATGTTTTATTGTTTAGTTACACCAACTTGTAATATCCACTAAATTTTATTTGGTATGCCATCCATCCATGACTTTAGAATCTAGAGAGTCACTGAATTTTCCTTTGTGTATTATATTACAACCAATTTTCCATTAGAACTCCTGGATTTAGAAAGTTTTCATTTATGTCTTTAAGTCATATATAAGAATTGACATTAAGTTACTGCGGGAACTTTGGAACTACTACATTGTTATTGTGTAGTAAAAATGTTCTTGTTCCTTTTTGCATTTAAAAGGATCTATACTATTTGCCTTTTATGAAAACGAAGTACCCTACAACTTCTTAGGACAAGACTGTCATGTACCATAAGTTTATGAGAGGCTCCCATTCTGTGCTACTTCTCTAACTGAGCTGACTTTTCTTGTCCACATGTCTGAGTTTGGTATTCCACTTGGCTTGCCCATGGAATAGTGAGGATCCATGGGGAAATTTCAGATGCCCTTTGGTTGGAAGGATTTAGAGTATATTTTCCGGATACTTCGGAAGATTACCTGTGCTAGAGGGATGATGAGAGAATTTTTAAACTACCCTGTGTAGAAATGGACTCTGTGCATGTGTGTGCATGTGTGTGTGTGTGTGTGTGTGTGCGCGCGCGCGTGTGCAGAATTTAGTTGGATGATCTTATGCACTGAGGAAATGATCAGAAGAGTTTTCACCCAGGAAAATTTTGAGAAAATGACAAGGTCAAGTTGGCCATAGGTCCTAAATTCCTTTATAAGATAGCTATATGTATCTTGGAAAACTCAGTGTGGATGAGATTTCTGTTAAAGAAAGAAGCCAGGTTTTTTTTTTTTTTGCTTTTGTTTTTGCTTTTTCTTTTGCTTCCTGATGGAGAAAGATTCCATAAGCTTAGGAAGAATAAGAAAGATGAATTGTCTCTTAAAATTGTTTCTTGTTTTGTTGACTTATTCTAGAAACTTTGTAAAATGTCCATTGTTATGTTAATCTGGAAAACTTTGTATTTGGAGAGAATTGATTTTTACCTGCAAAAAAAAAAGCTTCCTTTTCATGGGTCATTTTATTGAAATAATGTAACATTTATTTTGGAAAATCCTGACAGATCAACAACATCCTTCAAGTCTTTAAAACTGTTATTCCTTCTCATTAAAACTAAAATAATATTGGGCTATATTGAGAGACATACCATCCAGAAAAGAAGAGATGAATGTCCCGATCTATCTGCCTGGTCAACCCATATATGGATTATGGTCTTTATTTCTGGGTTCTGCATATTAGAAAGGACATTGATATATTGGAGAATATCCAAAGGAGTCTCAGGTAAATGTTGATTGGTTGAGGAAACAGGGGATCTTTCGTTAGGAAAAGAGAATATGCTGCCTAAACAGTTTAATTATATTTAAATATTTGAATTAAATATTTGAAGGGTCACTATGTGGAGGAGAGAATGAACTTTTTTGTTTGACACAGAAGGCAGAACAAGTTTCCATTTTAAAAGTTGCAAAGAAACAAATTTAAGATTGATGTCAGGAAAACACACATGCACACATACACGCACACACACAATTCTTATCAATTAGAGCTATTCATGCCTGGACTGGTGCACTGAGGAAATGATCAGTAGAGTTTTCACTCGGGAAAATTTTGAGAAAAGGACAAAGCCAAGTTGGCCCTAGGTCCTAAATTCCTTTATAAGGCTGCCTTAGGAGGCAATTGGCTCCTGCTTATTGTAGGTTTTTAAATAAAGGCTAGATGGTTACTATCTGGATAAATTGTAGAAATAATTCTTCTGAAGGTATGGTTTGTAGTAGATGGACTCTGAAATTCCTCAGTGATTTTTTGATTCTACAACTTTTTGTATTAAAAATTTGGCTTTGGAGTAAGAGCCAGTTTACTCTGCCCAAGTTATAGTTAATAATCCAAAAATACACAAAGAAATACTCATGCATGTCCACATGAAAATATGTCCAAATATGCACATATACTATATTTGAAAACATGTGTATGAGCATATACATATATACTCATGCATGTGTTTATATGTAGAAGTGAGTCTATATATGCATACACATACATAACTCCTTGGGTCTATGAAAGATTGCACACAAACTAATAAAATTAAACAAAGTTGTGCTTTGCTGGCTTTGGAAATTGAATCAGTCAGAGCAAATTAAGTTAAAGGATCAATAGAGATGGATTCTTTTAGATAGAAAACATGGATTTATGTGTCTTCTTACTGCTTATAGGACTGTTTATTATATCTCATTTGCAAACTTTCAAATGCAGTACATTTCTTCCTCTTAAGTAGCAAGTAACTCCTAAAATGCTATGTTGCCCCACTACTGGACCTGTTTTTTTCTTGGAACATATCAAGTAAAATTAAATTTTTAGATGATTTGATTACCAATTATATTCTAATGTTATGGTTTCTAGTTTTTTGTGCAAAAAGGTTATCATCCCCATATGGTTTCCTGGTAGAATTTATTCTTTTTCTTATAATGTAAGAATTTTAAAAGACAGAAAGAGTTCTGAGATTCTCCTAGGAATAATGTCACTTTCCATTATTTTATCCTGAGCATATTTTTCATACAGTTTGCTTTGAGAGTGTGAGGATTGTATTTATCCAATGCCAATTATCAGCAGATATTCAAGGGAAAAAAAGCCAAAGAAAATAAAAAATATCTTGAAATGGATTTATACTCCTGAAAATTGAGATTTGCCTCCCCACCTTTTCCTCAATTTGGTCCAAGCTAAGCACTAGGTTTAGGACATATTCATTTTTGCAAAATTTGCTTGGACTGACTGCCTCCTTTTCCTTTCTCTGCCCTCATTTGGTGCAAACCCAATTGCTTTTTAGTCAAAATTAAATCAGTTTTGTTCCTATGCATCTCCAAATCACCCACTACAGGTACCCGGGAGAACAGATGGATGGTATTCATTCATTCACTCATCAAGTCTTTTTGTCTGACAAATATCATTTCCATCACCCACACAAGATGACAATGTCATCTTTGAGGGTCATAGTGACTATCAGTGATTGTTTAAATCTTCCACCCAGTGGCGAAGCAAGTTGGATTTTTTTTTTTATAGCTGCAGCTTCTCTTCTCTCACTTAGTGTTGGTTTCTCACTTCTGGGATTATGATCCTTCACTCAGGACTCAGGATATTGTATTTCTAATGTTTTTGACCTGCATTGATCGAATAGTACACTAGTATGAAGGCAATAGAAATACATTCTCTGAACTTGCTGTCCACTTTAGGATGAGTTTATGAGCTTCCTGAGAAAACTAGAGTCAATACATGTTTGATAATAATAACAATACTTCATATTTATGCAGTACTTTAAGATTTGCAAAGTTCTTTACAGATAATATCTTATTTCATCCTGGGAGGGCATTATAATTAATGAATTTTGAGAGAAAACAAAAGAAAGCAAATTGGATTTGGAGTCATAATACCTATGTTCAAATGATGCTTCTGCCTTTTAGAAACAATATGACCTATCTGTCTATCTATCTATCTATCTATCTATCTATCTATCTATCTATCTATCTATCTATCTATCTATCTGTCTGTCTGTCTGTCTGTCTGTCTGTCTGTCTGTCTGTCTGTCTGTCTGTCTTCCCATCCATCCATCCATCCATCTATCTATCTATCTATCTATCTATCTATCTATCTATCTATCTATCTATCTATCCATCTGTATCTGTGCATCATTCATAGATCCCAGTTTGAAAACCCCTGTCCTAAATCCTCAAAGTTGATGGAGGTGGATCACAAGTTCTGAGATGTCCAATTAAACTACAAAATCTTTATTCAGGTCCAGTGACTAACTGTGCCTGACATCCAAAAATCAACCCTGCCAGATTCAGAGAGGCTCATCACCACCAGAACTTTCTGCCAGCTGATGATTTTTGTTTGCTTGTTTTACTGCAATAGCTGATGATAACAACCAGACAAGTTGTGGAGGGGGAAGGAGTGTGAATTGCATCTGCACAGGAGATAGATACCCATAGGCCTGAAAATATGCATGCTTTTTTTGCAGATTGTAGCATTTAGAACCAAGCTCTAAGAAATATTTTTCTGGTCCATAACAATGGAAATGGAAAGAAAAATAACCCAACAGTTGAAACTAAATATTTTGGAATTATAATGACCAAACCTGGTCCTAAAAAGATATGTTAGAAGATATTTTTGCTTTACATCCTTCTGAGATACTGCATATAACATCAAACTTTGCAATATTGTTTAGTTTGGTGGAAGTTTTTTTTCCCTTTTCATCCTTCATATTTTATTATAGGAGATACAGGAATAAGGATAGAATGGGAAATGTGGTATAAATAATGAAATTTTCAATAACATTTATTTTTTTTAAAACCATCTAGTTCAACCCCTTCATTGTACAGATGAACAAAAGGGAGGCCAGAGTGTTTCAGTAATTTGCCCAAGGTCAAGAAGGAGGTATAAAGGAGCAGTAGGATTCAAATTCAGATATTAAAGTATAAATATCTTTAACATTCGTTTGAAAGAGTTTTTTAAAATAATAATATACCAACCAAATGACCTACATGATGTCCCATTATGTGACATTTCTCAGTGCCTTTGCATTGAATGCAGAAGCATGATTAAAATGTTCTCCTTCCTCATCTCCACTTTTTGGAAATCCTAGCTCATTTCAAAACTCAGTTCAAATTCCCCCTCTTTCTTTGTTTTTTTTCCCCTTGTTCTTTATATTCCTCAGTCTTGTATGTTGTATGTTTGCATGTGCTCAGAAATACTTGTGGGCCTTTGCATTTTCCACTAGAATGGTTTCAGAATCTGGCTCAAGAGACTGAAAAAAGCAAGCCAACAGAAAGAAAATTTTTGAGGGTTTGAAATAAAATGTATCATTATTTTACCAGTTTTTCCAATTATTATACCAAGACGTAAAGTAATGACTTGTTTTTTTTCTTTGCAGGAAGAAGGCAAAGCAATTGGAGTTAAGTGACTTGCTCAAGGTCACACAGCTAGTTAAGTGTCAAATGTCAAGCGTCTGAAGCTGAATTTGAACTCTAGTCCTCCTGACTCCAAGGCCCATGCTCTATTCACTGTACCACCTAGCTGCCCCAAATAATGACTTCTAAAATATGAACAGTCTTTCTCTTTGCAACAAATTTCTGAAAATGCTCACATCCAATAACATTGTGTGTCAAATATATAATTTTTTAGAACTTAGTTTCTGTTAAGTAGCTTAGAGAATAGAGAGCTCTGCACTTAGAGTCAAGGAAACCTGGGTCCAAATGCTGTTTTGCCAACTTAGTAGTCATGTGACCCTGAGCAAGTTACTTAAAATCTCTAGACTTCAATTTACTCATTTTTAAAAAGCAGAGATTATAGTCAATGATCTTTAAGTTCCCTGCCAACTCTAAATCTATAATCCTATTAAATATGGCTGATAGCCCTCAAACAAAGGGTTTCCTGTTTCTACCACTAGTAACATAACTTTCCATTACAACTGCACAGGAAATCAAAGAGGATTTTTCCTCCAAAGGCTGTGACCATGAGATTCATGGACTTTCTCTTTTCACCCCTGAAACATTTATCCTCACAATATCCATGGAAAAACATAATACTTCCAGTTATTGCACAAAACATTCCATTACAGTGTGAAGCAATCTTCGAATATAAATTGCGTTCAGAATAAATAGTTGGGAGGTATAGTCTATTTGCTTATTCAGTTTGGCTTGACCAATAGCAGAAAACATTTCTAAAGGTTCAGTTATTTATCTCTTCTTCCCTCCTCCTTCCCCCCCCCCCCCCAGGCTCCTAACTTTTCATTCAAGATTTAGTATAAGGGATTTCCATTGTGGAAAGGTCTTCTATTTTGCAAATTCACAACTCCTCTGAAATTTCCAATCTTTGAGAGTTGTCTAGGTCACTAAGATGTTAAGTGATGGTTTTCACTATGTCATATCTAGTATGTGTCAGCAATAGGATTTCAAACTGAGTCTCTCCGACTCCATGGCCATCAACAACCAACATTTATATAACATTGTAAAGTTTACAAAATGTTTTACAAACATCATGTCATTTGATCCTGGTGACAGTACTATGAGATAGGTGCTATTATCATTCTCATTTGATTTGTGAGAAAAAAAGCCCAATTTGACTTGAACAAGGCACTTTCTCTGCTCTGGGCATTTTCTCTGTCCTCCATGCATAGAATACTCTCATTCCTCATCTCTTCCCCTTGACTTCCTTTAAGTCTCAGCTAAAATCCTATTTTCTGCAGGAAACCTTTCCCAACCTTTCCTAATTCTAGTATATTACATTTTTTAATGATTTCCTACTTATCCAGCATTTAGCCTATTTGTATATATTTGTCTCTTTGTCATCTCCCCTCTTACACTGTAAGCTCTTCAAGGGCAGGAAATGTCTTTCGCTTCACTTTATATCCCTGGGCCTTCGCACAATGAAGCTAGAATAGATGTTTATTGACTGATTTACTTGAACAGCACGACATACTTATTGTCAGAGGTAAGATTTGAATCCAGGCCTTCCTATCTCCAAGTCCAACATTCACTATACTATTATTACTGAAAGAAAGACCCTTACCTTTGGGGGGGTGGGGAGAGAGAAAGGATAGTCCCCACTGAGAAAATTTGTATACTAGATATATGTATTAGCAGAAATTATTATTCATATAATTCTTGTTCTACAGACCCACCAAATCTTTGTTCTAAAAAACAAAACTATGAATTCATTGAAGAGAACAGTTACTGAGTAGCAATCATAACTTCCAGTCAAGAAGTGACAACAATCATTCATGAGCCCAGAGAGGATTGAGAGTCAAGGGTCTAGTCCCTTGCAAAGGACATATTAGCATTCTGAAATGTCTGTAATCCCAGGACCAGTATGTGGAGTTAAACATATTAATATTTCACATGGTAGAATTTTTTAAAGCTTCTCTTCAAGTTTTTGATAATCCACATTTAAACAGAGTTTTGCAGTTGACAAATACTTCCCTGATCTGTGAGTCAGACAGACCCCAATGGTGTTATCACTTTAAAAATGAAAATTCAGAGGTGTAGAAAAATAATGCATAGCACAGCTAGTCAGGATCAGAGCTGGGGCTTGAGTAGGACCTGAGTATGTTTCTCATGGTTCCCCAGGACAGTGTTCTTTTAATAACACTGAACAAAAACTGATACTATTCTAAAGAGTACTCTAGACATTAACAAGAGATCATATATACATGCATATTTGAGTGTGACTTGACCTTCATTAAGCTATAGTCTGGTCATAATTAAAAGGAAAAAAAATCACTTGGATTTGCAAAATGAAGGTTCTTAGGATTTAGTTCATGAAAATATGGGCAGCTAATGCATGAAATACAAAATGATCCATTTAAAGAATGAACTCCTCTTTCTCTTTGTTTGGAGAAAGTGGGATGTGGTATCTGAGAGCTCCTCAATAATCTTCTTCCATTTAAGGATGGCACCCAGGTAATTTTCCTCATTATTTTCCACTTTTCTTGGCTACCTTCCTGAATTTCATCAATTCTAGAAACTCATTATTCTGCAATAATGATCATTTCCCACTCTGAATGCACGAATTTAACAGGACCCCCCCCCATTCCACCTTGAGCCAGATTACCTACCCTAACCTCTCTTTTTAGCCTTTTTCTATGTATTGTTTCCCCCTCCCCCATTAGATTGTGAGCTGCTTGTGGGGGTTGGGTGAGGAGAAAGGGACCTCATGACTTTCTTTGTATCCCCAGGATTAGTAGAGTGCCTGGCACATAGTAGGTACTTCATAAATGTTTATTTACTCAGACTCTGACTTTCCCTACCTTCCATAGGCATCCTTCCATCCTCTAAGTGGGGAAGGTGGAACTTTTTGTTCTGCAGAATCTTGTCACTTTTAAGCATTCTGTAAAGTCAACTAGACTCTTCATCTAAAAGACAACAAACTCATCCTTTCTGCAATTTTGCTATTTCTAGAATATAAAAAATCACCAGTAGACATCTGACAGAAATAAATAGATAAAGCTGTGAATAAGAACTCTTTATTGATTAGTCCTAAGCATAAGCATTTGTGCCTTCTGGCTAGCCTAGCAATGCCTTCGTTTGTAAGTCAATACTTGGTTTCCCAGATCTAGCCACTTCTGTAAAGCGGTCAATGTTTTGTTGAACAGACTTTGAATTTTTGAAGGCAGAGAGGCAGGACAGCATTTCAATTGAGGCTCTTTTGACTTGAGGGTTGCATGATTAAGCTGGTCACTAGTGGAAATATATTGATTGGCTGATGTGTTTTCTGGAACCGATTTTTCTTTTTTGAAACATTTTGTCATGATGCATGATTTAGAATTTCTTTTCTGCCAAGGGGACATGACACAGCTTTCAACCGCTGAAATGAAGATATAACAATGAAAGAAAAGAACAGACTTTAATGGCTACATATTAATCCCCCAAAGGTGAATTCAGATTTCATTTCACACAGGGTTTGTTAGTCTTGTTTCATGAGTGAAATGTGAGGGGAGAATAGGCCCAGTTACGACATCTAACTATACCAAATAGCTGGGCATATAGAAGGAAATTAGGCCCATGCAATTTCTGATATTACAGCAAAAGAATAGGAACCAATGCATGTCTTGTCTTTGTAGTAGGATGCTGATAATGTTTTAGAATGGAATTTGCCCTTTCATCCAAATAACACACTAGTTCAGCTAACATGGCAGTTGATGAAACTCTATATCTGAAACAGAGAGGTTAGGTAAAGAAGACGTTTTGAAAAAAAAGAATCACTCAAAGGAAAAGAAACATGTGTATACATATATACATATGTGTGTATACTGACACGTTTTGGTAGATTTTGGTATTATTATTAATATTACTATTTTTATAGATGACCTGTTTGTTACTGAATATAATTTGTTCCTCAAGACATCCTTGTAAATGATTTAATAATAAGATTTTCCTGAGATAAACATTGCATGAACAGGGAACATTTTAATGTAAAATAGAGTCACCTTAGGGTAACAACATTATTAGAATAAAGGGAAAGGTTCCAGTCCTGAAAATTCTATTCAGGTCAGAGTTATTTAGCTGAAATGCCTCCTTTCCAGCCTCATCTTCCTTCTTGCCCTCATGCCTCCCACATCACAAAATAGCATAATGGATTTTGCAGAGATGAACATGCGTTGATTATGTAATTAGTGTTACATCTTGTAATGTATTTGTTCAAATAGACTTGTTTCTGTTCTACTAGCTTTGGTTTTCATTTTGAAATAAAATTTTGTTTTTCCATTTCTTAAGGGATATCAAGACAGAGTGCTAATACTGATAATCAATGAAAAAAATAAACCACCAAAATGGAAAATAGAATTTGAGGTTTAATATGTGTGTGTATGTACTTTCATTATCATAGAAACTTAATGCATTCCCTTGATTTTGCTGAATTTATGACTTCTTCTTTTCTAAATGTAACATGAATAGGAATGATTTTCTCTGGTCTGTATAGTATTCTATTTCTTGAATCCATTGCAATATTCTGTTGATTTTTTTTTTTTAGCATTACAAGTCAGTAACTTAAGAACAAAGAAACTTTTGGGTACAAAATTAAACCAGAAAAGGCAGTTATTAGAGTATTCATTTGGGTTAAATTATCAGAAAGTATTTCTGTTAAGGGTGGTTATCAATAATAAATGTAAACCTATTAAAGTTGTGTTCTTAACAGCATTTCCTAGTAGGAAGAGCTCTGAGCTTTGTATCAAAAAACCTGGGTTTGAGAATAAACCCTAACATTTATTCATTATGGCATATGACCTCAGGAAAATCACTCAACCTCTTAAAGCCCCAATTTGTTTATTTGTACAATGAGCTCATTGCAAAACTAATTTCAAAGTGGTATAAGGAAGGTGCTTTGTTAATTTTAGAGCATCGTATATATGCATATTCACAAATATATGTATGTGTGTATACACATGTGCAAGTAAACACAAAAAACATATGTGTGTGCTTAAGTACATAATGGTAGAGTGATTAAGTGATTACTCACTTCTAGCCCAGTTAAAAGGATAAGATGTCCAATCAATAAGTTCAGTCATAGGCATTAGACAAAGTGGAAAACGATCTTCAAACTGGAATGAAGTTATACAAGAATCTGGGATTTGCAAGTGAGAAAAAGTGGCCGCTCCCAGGGTATAATTTCTAAATTATCAGACAAGTTGAGAAATAATTCATTTTGGAAATTGGAACAAGTGTGACCTTCTAACACAGCTTTGGTGGGAAGGAGAAGCCCGAGCCTTGGTCTTGTCAGAGTCTCTTCCTCTTTTGTCAAAACAAGACCTTTAAAATTTTGAAGGGTCTTAAGGATTTTCAGCTTCCAATCTTCTCATCAGTCCTATCCCTATCTCAACTCTCCCTCTCCCTCCTTTCTCATTCTCTGTCTCTGTCTCTACCTCCCTGTCTGTCTCTGTCTCTCACGTGGACTCCCACATACCTATACATATTTACATATATGAATATGTGTGTATATACATGCATGTATATATATGTATATGTTACTTATGTATAATCAATTACTATTTTAGCTTTATTAAAAATGTTCATTTTCAAGTCCAGATGCATGAAAATAGGAGACTTCCCTAGTGTGGTATAAGGAAGGTCAAAGGTTTGGTTTTGGTTTTAGGTTTGTGGGAGTAGAGGCAGACTGAAGAAGTACATGAAATTAACAGCTGGATAACAATAACTCAATTTATAAACTGCCTCACAAAATTCTCCTGGGTTAAGATCTGGTGCTCTTCTCACTCTATCATAGTTTGCAAAATAGATTTGAGTACTCACTAATAATGCCTTACATTTACCTAGAAACTTTTGTTTTTTTATGCTTTCCTTTCAGTAAGGTACTTGTGATTTTATGGGTGATACACAGAACACACCGGAAAGAAACTGGACAAAGGCAGATATTTTAAACTGAGAGGTAATGAGTTGTCCAGGGTCACACATTCAGGATACGTCAAAGACAGGACTTGAAATCTGAGGTCCCGAACTGCTTTTTACTCCCTAATCCTCAACTGTTTTCATGTTTATACATACATACTATAATGATGGTAATAACAACAATCAGCAGTGTTATTATAATGCTTTACGTTTATTAAGCACTCCAGGTATGTTTTCTCATTTGGTTCTAATAACAATGCTGTGAGAGAGGTACACTGATCATTCCTATTTTAGAGAGGAGGAAACTAAGGCTGACAGAGGTTAAGTGACTACCTCAAGGTTCCAAAATGATTTTGTCCTTGAGGGAGGTTTAAAACTCAGGTCTACTTGATTCTAAGTCTAGACCTCTAATGACTTCTCTTTCTATGTGCCAGTAAATACAACTATCCATGTAGATTAATAGATAGTACACGTAGTGTTGGGCATATGCATTTATATAGCATTAATACATATATATATGTATATATCCATGTGTGTATGTCTGTATATATCCATGCTTGTACCTGCATAGTAAATATATATACATGCATACCCATATGAATAAAACATTTCTCTGATCTCTGTTTTTCTTGTTTTCATGTTATCCTTACAGATTTTATTTCAAGATGTTAATCCCAGACCAAAAAAAAAGCTCATATTTTGAATTGGGATTTTTTTTCTATTCCTTGTACCTACTCCTCCCTAAAAGATTCATCCACAATGGGTTAACATAACTATAAGAATGCAAAGAAACATAGATACCCAAGAAGCTATAATCAGAGAAGTTATTCCTTCACAGAGTTCCTGAGATCATTGCCTTCAAGTATTCAAGCCTAGGCTCCTGTTGGGACAAAGGCCTGATTAGACATTCACCACTTCCTAGCAGAGAAGTCAAAATGATTCCTCCCCCCACCCTTTTTTACACCATTTTCATCTTTCCCTCATAAATTGCAAAAGCATGGGAGGGTCATGGTTCATCTAACAGTTTTTCTTCCGATTATAGTAATTTAAAGGCAAATCAAATGTAGGGCCTAGACAAGCTGACAGTGCCCTTTTTAATATCTTCTTCCAATTTTTTGTACATTCTGCAGATTCGAATGCACAAAGCCGAGTGCCTGAAATATAATTGGGCCAGGTGTGCATGTGTTTTAAAGACTATATTAGAAAAGCATGCTTATCAAAGTCAGGCTGATGCTTGGAGGTCAGGTGATGGTTTCATTAGATGAAAATAAGGTCACTGAAAGAAAGAAGAGAGTAAAAATGTTATTTTCAGCTTGTAAAATTACATAGTGGAGGGGCAATAGAAAAGTGAAATTATGCTTGGCTGAACCGAGAAATCCAGTTGCCATTGTAGCAGAACTCACAAAGAACAATGCTTTTCCTCTGATCTCTGTCTCTCTCCATCTCTCTTTCTCTGTCTTTCTCTCTCTCTTTCAGTTTAATCTACTCATTTACTTATTTACTCATGTATAAGTTCATTTATTCATTCCTATATTTATTTAGTTATATCTTTCTTCATTCTTTCACTCAGTTTTCTATCATCTCTCTCTTTCTCTCTCAATTGTTGGATAGTTTGTAGGTGTTAAGAAGTGCTAGTGGGATGGGTTATGTGTCTTATACTAGTGAGAAGTTGTGCTAATTTGGTGGGAAACTAGGGGCATTCAGAAAAAAGAATCACTGTGAAATGTTCCTTTGGTTTTCCATTGACATTGAATAGAATTGGGATTTTAATGCAATATTAATAAAATATTAAGGCTCTTTGACAAGCAAGAATTCATCTATGAGGGTCATGTACCCTTTTAGGATTCTTTCTTCATCAAAATGTTATCAGTGATCATATCACCCAGGGGGACTGAAGTTAACTTCTTTACTGTAGCTATTTTAGTTAATGATAGTCACATTTATATCTCCCTTGTGCTCACTGATTTTTTGATGCCATCTAATTCAGGGTAGTGGATAATCTTAGTCTAGATCAGCGATTCTCAACCTATGGGTTATGTTAGATTTGTAACAATGAAAATATACCCTGCATATCAGATATTTACATTGCAATTCATAACAGTAGCAAAATTACAGTTATAAAATAGCAACGAAAATAATTTATGAAAATTAATAATATTTTCATATATTATAATTATAATCTACAACATAAGGAGCTGTATTAAAGGGTCGTAGAATTAGGAAGGTTGAGAACCACTGGTCTAGATTCTTCTCTTTGTTGCTATCAGAATCCAACTGGCATGAGTATTGCTTTTAAAAGACCTTCCATCCCAGTGGTTCTCAACCTTTGGATTGTGACCCCTTTGGGGTCAAATGACCCTTTCACAAGGGTTACAGGGGTCGCCTAAAACCATGGAAAACACATATTTCCAATGGTTTTAGGAACCTCCTCTATCTACCTCCAGGTGGATCAGCCCACATGCAGACACACCCGCATATAAGTATTAAAGGGTCACTGTATTAGGAAGGTTGAGAACCGTCTAAACTATTCTATCCTGTGGGAATACAAAGAATCTGGGCTCTCCAGTTTGCTTCCCCATAGAAGAGAGGGTTAGGAGACTTTAAAATTAAAAGGACATCAAACTAAATAAAGGCTGATGTTAACTCCTCCAACCCTCACTGTGCATATTTGATTTGTTAGTCACTGACCTCTTCAGAACACCTCTTGTATTTGTTCCCTTATCTCTATTCTTTCTGATAAAACCCAAGTTTGAACTCTCTTCACCTTTTAAGGAAATTTTCTTGCTAACGGATCTCCATCTCAAGTCTTTCCACACCCCAAGCCATCTTCCATTCAGCTGTCAGGGTGATTTTTCAAAACCTTAGACCAATTCCCATCCCCTCCCTTCCTTTATGAGTTCCAGTGGTTCTCTGTCATCTGGAAGATTAAGCATAAACTCTCTATTTGTCATTTAGAGCTCTTCATAACCTGGCCTTTTTCTACTGTTGCAGCCTTCTCAACTTTGCATTTCTTAGATTTTATGATTCAGCTCTATGAGTCTATTTGATATACTTTCAACCCAGTACCCCATCTTCCCTATCAGTGTATTTGCATTCACTTTCTCTCATGCTTGGAATGGTCTGGCTCCTCACCTCTGTCTCAGGGATTCCTCCTTGGCTTCCCTCAAGACTCAACTCAAGCCTTACCTTTCGCAGGAAGCTTTTCCTGGTCCTCCAAGCCTTCAGTTTCTTCTTTCAAGACACCTCTGACCAACTTTGAATGTATCTTGTATGTACTTAGTTAATTACATGATGTCCACTTCATTAAGTATAGACCTTAAAGATTAAGATTTTTTTTTGTCTTTATTTCTTTATCAATTACCTGACTTATAGTAAATTTAATGGTGCTAGTTAGTTGACATACTGTTGAACTGACTGCTGGTGGTGGTGGGGAAGCATGGTGTAGAATGGAGGTGTCAAACACATGACCCACAACACTCCTGAGTGTGACCCAATCCTTATTAAAATATATTTGGCAAATATTTAACAAAATAAATAAGAATTCCATGAAACATAGATAATGTTACTATGCATTTTTCTAAGTCAATACATGTGGGCAAGAATTCTTATGTACAATTTGTACAATAGAAACCCTTGTTCCTATTTGGGTTTGACACTGCTGGTATAGAAGACTAGTTCTCTCAAAACATTACTTATAATCTTTGAGTTGCTTGGTACATAGGAATGAAGTCACTTGCTATTATTATTTATGTCATAATATTTTTTGCTTCATATGTTGCCTACAGAATCAGTCCCATAGTTTGAACAGGGATCAATCTTGTGCAATCTATATGTTCCAGCATTATAGAGCAATGTCAAGAGATTATGAGAAAGCTCAACAGAATGAATGAAACTCCTTTAGTGAACTAATGGGAGCATGTGAAAATAGCCACACAGGATGAGCAGACACGGATAGATTGAAATCTTTAGCACTGGAAGAAATATCCACATTGATGAACTCACAGATCTTTTGTTTAATAAAGGATTATTTTTAAATATCTTCATATTTCATAAGCATTGATTAATTCAATAGTGATTTGAATGGTGGAAACCTGATGATATTGCCATAAATTATTTTTTACCCATTTTACAGTTGAGAAATTAGTATACTACTGCATAGGACATACAGAAGTCAGGCATGGAGTGATTATGTTGAGTTATTTTCTTACTGAAAATCAATACTCCATCTGATCATATCAGATGATCTATTTGTAGTTAAGTCTTTTCATTGAGGAAAAGACAAACACATTTTCAATAATTATAGTTGATTTTTATTCATAAGGAAGTTAAGGGAATTAGAGACTAGATCAAAGAATGGAAGACAAAGATTATATTTACTTTTTAAAAAATGTTTTGGGTTGCTGATATTATAAAAGCACTTAAGTCCTTCAGATCTCATATTTTCCATTTTAAGAATAGAAATGCTTTTCTTTTGGTCTATAGATATTAGAAAAAAATTGATTTGATTTCAAATAAAAAAGAGGAAGATTCTTCTTTTGGACAATGGCCAGGTCCATCTTTCTTGATTTCCATTGCCTATTCCTTCCTAATTTGCTAGTAAACTAAAGGGTGGCATTCCCACAATGTTAAAAAGAGCATGGCATAATCTGGAACTGTCATTGTTGAAGTGTTATGATTTCAATATTAATTAATGCATAAGAAAAGATAACTAAAAATGTTGGTGAAAATTTCAAGGATTTGATAATATAAGTAGAAAGCTTAAGAAAATTTGGGGAGTTAATATTAATAGATATAGTGATTAAAATGGTGCAGAATTTCTGTATCATTATTTTATTATGTATTTTGAATATATCTTCCCTGAAAAGTCATTTGAACTGAACAGATTCTCAGTTGGTGATAAAGATAACAAAAATTGTTACAATCATTTATGTTGATCTGCAAAATGGATATATTAGTTATTGATAATGTATTTACCATCATTGATGTGGATTTCTGTCTCTATAACAAAATACTCTTTATTTAGTGAGATTGTCTACATTTTGTTTTGATAAGAAAATTTTAGGTGTAAAAGAAGCATCCTGAATTCTTCATTTCTGCTCCACTACTAACATTAATTATGATACAATGGGAAACAACAAAAAAAAAACCCAATAAAGATTTCATTTAAAAACCCTATTCATCATAAATCTAAAATTATGAGACTTTTTTCTGCTTTTTGGAGTGGGGATGGCAACTGGAGTTAAGAGACTTGCCCAAGCTGAGGCCATATTTGAACTCAGCTCCTCCTGACTCCAGGACCGGTGCTCTATTCACTGTGCCACCTAGCCAACCCCTGCGAGATTATTTTTCAAACCATTTAAAAGCTGGGGAGAAAAAAAAAAACTTGGAGAAAAATACTGGTAAAATCACCATCTTCAAATATTTGGAGTGCTATAATTTGAAAGGCAGAAGTGACATTTAGCTTTGGCTCTAGATGGTAAAACTAGAAACAGTGAGTAAAAGCTACAGTGACATAGATCATGTTTTAATATATGGAAGAACTTATAAATTAGAGTTATCACTAAAAGGAATAAAATGCCTTAAGAACCAATGATGTCGGACCCGGAAGTAGTCGCGGGCCTTTGTATTAGGTTCTCCCACAATCCTCTGCGCCCTTCCTTTTCGACCGGGTCCCAGGTAGGATGGCTCCCGCGAAGAAGGGCCGAGAGAAGAAGGGGCGCCCGGCCATTCACGAGGTGGTGACTGGGGAGTACACGATCAACATCCACAAGCGGATCCACGGCGTAGGCTTCAAAAGGCGAGCTCCCCGGGCTCTAAAGGAAACCCGCCAATCTGCCATGACAGAAATGGGAACTCCAGATGTACGCATGGACACCAGACTCAACAAAGCTGTTTGGGCCAAAGGAATAAGGAACGTCCCATACCGTATCCGAGTGCATCTGTCCAGGAAATGCAATGAGGATGAACATTCACCAAACAAGCTGTATCCGTTGGTTACATACGTCCCTGTCACCACTTTCAAAAGCTTACAGATAGTCAATGTGGATGAAAACTAAATTGAACTTCATTTAAATAAAGTTATAAAATGACCAAAAAAACCCCCCAAAAAAACAATGATGTCTAAGTCCTTAGGAAAAAAAAAAGGAAACCTGAATGTTGAAGTTACATAGGGGATATAGATCTCATTTGGTGATTAGACTTTCCGAACAATAATATTCTATGATCCTACAAAGGTAAGTCAATATATGTATACATTTCATTTTCACTTCTAGGCACAGATAAGAAAACCAAAGTTTCTATTAACTTTTGATTACCTGTGTTGAAGGAGGGAGTATAGTGATTGGATAATGGAAAAAACTCATTTAATATGATTTCAGAATATTATGTAATTTACCATTTGCTAAGGTGGGAAGAAGGTGCTTTTGAAGTATTAAAACATAACATTTTATATAAATTTATATAAATAATATATAATAAATAATATAAAAGCATAATAATATGTTGCTCATTATATTTTTGCCACGATAGAATATAGTTTTCAATTTTGACTTTTCTGTCTTTCAAATACAACCTCACACATCTTTTGTATATTCTTATTATGCCTATAACCTCTACTCCAGCTAGATTTTAAAGTTCCTTAAAATTAAGGACTTTCCCTCTTTTGTCTTTGGATTCCCAAGAACTTATTGTTCCTGTCACATAGTAGGCTTTTAATAAATGTTTGCTGATTGATCCCCATATTAATAAATACTTGATTGATTACTGATGCTAACATCTAAATCTAGTTTAGTTTTCTAACTAGATACCTCCTATAGAAAGCATTACTTGGTCTGGGGGAGTCTGTCATGTGGATGAGAATATGGACACATATTATCTCTTTATAGTCACATGAGAGTTGATAAATGATCCTGACAATTGGAAGCAGTGGGATGTTGAAGAAAGTTAAAATCACTCCTTCCTTCCTCTGCAGTTGTCAGGAAATACTTCACAAAAGACATGGTCCTGGAGTTGATAGCATGACTATTTAATGTTTAGAACGAATTGGCTTAAAGGATGCCACTGCGTCTAGTCATGAAGCAGGATGTGACATCTATGAAAAAATAAGGGAGATGAGGGGTAGCATGAGGAGAGTACAAGAGAACATCTTAAGAGTAGACTGGACAATCAAAATAATCTTAAATCTTGAATGATTTTTATGTGGAAGGAGAAGTAGGCTTACTCTTTGCTACTCTTGAGTGTAAAACAAATATCTGTGGGCAAAAATTATGGAAAAACAGCCTTTTCTGCAGTGAATGTGGTATAACAGAAGTATTGGACTTAGTGACTGATATCATGAATTAATGGAACAGCTGGGGGTAAAGTAGATTAGAGCACTTGACCTGGAGTCAGGAAGACTCATCTTCCTGAATTCAAATCTGGCCTCAGATACTTACTAGCTGTGTGACCCTGGGCAAGCCACTTACCCCAGTTTGCCTCAGTTTCTCATCTGTAAGATGAGCGGTAGAAGGAAATGGCAAACCTTTCCAGTATCTTTGTCAAGAAAACCCCAAATGGGGTCACAAAAGTTGAACACAACTGAAAAACAACTGAACAAAAAGCATCAATTAATATAATTGTTTTTCTACTTTTTCACTCTGAGATCTTCAACAAATTACTTAATCTCTCTAGGTCTTAATTTAAACTTGTATATAAGGAGAATATAAGATTAGATGCCCACTAATACCCTTTTTAATTCTAAACTGATGATCACTACAAATTCACCCATCCAACACTGGTCCCCAGTCTCTGAAAATGTTCAAGAAGAGGTGGCATAATCTATATTTAGGATGTTGAGAAGCAATTCCTGCATTGGCTGAGAGATTGAACAGTTTGCTCTCTGAGGTTCTTTCATGTTCCAAGATCCAATTCCAGAAAGACTGAATATCCCATGAGAACCCTAGTAGATAATTAAACCAGCCTGTAATTACATATTATTTTATAGTAAGAATTGACATTTTTTTTTTAACATAAGACTGGATCTAGAGTCCAAGAAACCTGGGTTCAAGTTCAGACTGATTCAAATTGGCAGTGTAATCCTGGCTAGTCATTTATTTTCAAATAGCTTATCAGTACTCCAGAAATCTCTAAACCTATACATTGTGGGGCAGTTAAGATTTATGTTAATAGAAGAAGTTTCTTCTTGGGAAATTCTCTACAATTATTTTGGGTTTAGGTCACGTGTATGTGTGTGTGTGTGTGTGTGTGTGTGTGTGCGCGTGTGTGTGTGTGTGTGTGTTTGTGTGTGTGTGTATACACACATATACAGAAAGCTATAATTATGTATGTGTATGTGTGTGTGTATATACATTACCACACTGTTGAAGCTACTTTGATCAATCAAAATAGGTTTTACTGTCCCAGAAATATACAAAAAACCTATGGTCACTTTTCTCAAGAACATTTCTCTTATTCTCTATGGAGAGTCTTCCTCATTCTCTTTTAGAGGAGTAACAGACTCAGGTTGGTTGGCTCTTTTCTTCTCTCTACTATTAATACACCTATATTGACTAATGATCAACATACACACATACACAAAGAGAAACACATTCAATTTTCTTAAAAAAATTTAAGAATATATATAATTTACAAAATTAACTATTTACTTTTGATCTCTGATTATGAAAGAGAATCTATGGTCAATGACGCAAAGAGATAAATATATATTTAACTTATTGGATGATGCTTATTGTGTAGTGGACCCCCAATGGTGAATTTGTGGGAGGACATAGGTATGAATCTGTGGCCATGGTGTAGGTAAATATGAATGAGTTGTGACCCACTTCTTTGGGTAGAGCACCCACAATGATGAGATTGCAGATCATTTAAAGGAATTCAGTATATTTTGACCTTAGTAAACCTTTATATATCATATCGTATTGAATGGCAGACTGTAGACTTCTTTATAAAAACACTTTATTTTTTGCTTATCTGTGAACTAGCTGAGTGTTGGCATTCCACTATATAAATCCAATTCAACAGACATGCACAGTTCTATTTTTGTCACTTGGCTCATGTTGCTTCTTAATCTGGTGACCATTTCAGTACATGGCTCCATGCTGTTGTTAGCATTGAATTTCAGATAATTTTACCAATATCTCTTAAATTTGGTTTTCTTTACCGGTGAGATAAATACCAGAAGCATTAAACAGGTAGCACATGCCACCATGGTGCAAAAATCAATACTAGTTTCATCTTTGGAAATCATCAAAAGAAGAGTAAAGAAAATACCCTGGAATATGACCCTGAAGAGCCTAATTATAAATTGATATAAGCTAGGCAATTTTCAGGAATCAGCAAATAGGTGGTAGCATAGATCAAGTAATGGGCCCAGAGTCAAGAAGACCCAAATTAAAATTATGCTCCATACACTTATTAGTTATGTGATCCTGCCAAATCTTTTAACTGCTTTTTGACACAATTTCCTCAACTGTATAATGGGGATAACAACCCCTGTCTCCCAGGGTTGTTGTGAAGATCAAATCAGATGAATAAAGTACTTACCACTGTGTCTGGCACATAGTAAGCTCTATCTCAATACTTATACTCTTGCCCTTTACCAGGATAATTGTTCTCTTGCAATCTTAAAATAATTCAAATTTTATTTTTACTATGAAGCCATCTCCCCTACTGACGCAACACAAACTATTGGCAGTTTTGGAGTCTATATCTAAAATAATCATATAATGACAATTAGGAATCATACCATCTATAAATAATGTACAGTAGAAACAATTTTATTACTTGATGAAATCTTCTTGCAATTTGAAAAGGCTAATTATTTCATGTAAAAGCTCTCAAAGCTTTGAACCATTTTTACAAATATTACACAGTTCTTACCATCCCTGTCTAGAGATAGATTTAGGAGGTTGGATGAAGTAGACAGACTGCTGCATTCAGAGTTAAAGAAGAGTTCAGTTCAAATCCCATCTCAGACACATATTAGCTGTGTGACCCTGGATGATTCACATAGTCTCTTTGAGCCTCAGTTTTCTCAGGTGTAAAAATGAAAGTAATAATAGATCTTTCCTCACAGAGCTATTGCATCAAGCAAGATGATAAATGTAGGCAAAGCACTTTGCAAATTTAAAACTATGTAAATGTGTACTATCAACATCAATGATTTCAGGTCAAATTAGACAGCAGCAGGTATATTACCATATGTAGTATAAGCTATACATTCTTGTCTGTCCTTTGTGCTTGAAAAGGACCAAAATAGCATAATGTTGGGTCAAGGTCTAGTGTTCCTAGCTGTGGCTAAACAGACCAAGAAGAGCTGGGAACGTTCTACCACAGGTCAAGCACACACATATTTTTTATGACTATTTGGGAGGGAGATACACACATAAACTACCATGAGGTAGTTTGTTGGAAGGATCTTTTTATCTACTGTTCCCTAAGGAGCAGAATGTAGGAAATGTTCCAGGGAATGCCGAATTAGTATTAGCTAAGTTAATGTAAACCCTATAGTTGTATCCACTAAATTGAACTCCTGTCAAGGAACATAGGGCTATGGTAATTGAAGATTGTCTTTCTTTGGTAGTCAGCCATCCATTATATTAACTTACAGTTATAAGTGAAATCATCTACAGTAAATACATAGCATCACAAATTTAGAGATGGGAGGAGAATGAGAGACTCTTTTGTCCAAACCTGTCTTTTTACAGATAAGGAAACTGAAAAATAGAATGGGTTAAGTGCTTTGGCCAAGTAATAAACGGCAGAGCTAGGATTCAAACTTGGGTCTCTTAAGTCTAAGTTCATTATTCTTTCCACTATATGTGATAATTAGGCTTTACTGATATTATAACTGGTCAGTTAGCAGTTAAAAGCATTTAAGCTAACCTTAGGAATAGGAATAGCTGTGGTGGTGAAAGAGGTAAGGATGACTAAGATGAAAGAAGTAACAATGACAAAAGTGGGCTTAGTAAAACTTCTGTGGGCCTATTAATATATTTATAATGCATTTTGGAGGTGGAGAAGGCAGGGCAAGTGGGGTTAAATGACTTGCCCAAGGTTACACGGTTGAAAATTGTTAAGTTTTTGAGGTTGAATTTGAACTCAAGTCCTCCTGATTCCAGGGCTGGGGCTCTATTCACTGCGCCACCTAGCCACCCTCCATTAATATTTTTAAATTGAATTAAAAATTAAAATCATTAGAATTAAAATTAGAATTAAAAATAATATTTCTAAATTTTAAATTGTAAATATTTTAAATTTATTTTTAAATTTAAAATTTTTAATATTTTAAAATTAATTTTAAAATTAAATTATTTTTACATTTAAAATATTAAAATATTTTAAATATCATTTTCAAAGTTGCTTTATAATATTTTGATTCCTTCTTGGCTCTGTTCCTGGATTCTGGAATTCCAAACCATGCTACTCTTTCTGGAACTTCCCTCTGCACCTGGGATCTCCTTATGCTAAAATATCCAAGCACTCTTGTGGCTTCTGTTAACCTGGAACATCTCTCTGTAAAACCTCCCTCCTTCTCACAGTGGTGAATTCCTCTTAGAAACTCCCTTTTGTGAAGTATCAAGCTGGCTTCTTTTGGTCCTTCTCCTGGCTTCTGGACTTCAAAATTATGTCCCCCAGCCATGTAACTTACCTTGTCTCCCTTCTCATCTTTTTTTCATGTATTGTTTTCTCCATTAAAATGTAATTTCCATGAGGGCAAGGATTGTCTGGGGCTTATTTTGTTTGTTTTTGCTTGTATTTGTATAGCTAGAACTTAGTATGGTGTATGTTATCTATAAGCATAGGATTATCCCGTTCCTTCCTTGATGATGCCAGGTCCCTCACAAAATCTTGGTAACTACATAAGTCTAATTATTTCAGTGATCAACTACAAAGTTAGAACTTGGAGGTGAATGGATTATTATATTTAGAGAAAGTGAATACCTATAGAAACCCAGTTCTTTTGAACCACATGACCCAAGTTCATCTTGGATGCTGTTAGACAGAATTCTCGACAATCAGAAAACACACTTGTAAAGAATGTCAAAACCTCCAAAACATTTGAGCTTTAAAGATCACGCTTCTGGTCAGAAATGTGTCTGTGGTATTCTGAAGAAAACAAGGAATTTTTGGGCTAATGGATAAATAGAGAAGTATGTGAATGAGGAGGAGGATATTGAGTGAAAACACTAAAAATTTGAGGGACTTCTTTCTTCTAAAAGCAATATTTCTACCTATTCCTCAAATAAATTTTATCTATTATTTATTACCTCAGATTGCTTCAGGGAGGAATCATGTGCTTCAAATAATTTACAAACCTTAGTTATCTCAGCTGAAGTGCTAATGATTCTTTTAACATATTTTCCTTTTACCAAACTCTTGAGATGGGGAGAAAATGTCCTTTAAAAAGCTTTGACTAAAGGTGTCTTACTTCACAAGATTATATATCTTGAGCTGAGAGGGAACTTAGTGGTCCCTGAATATGACCCCTTTACTTTACAGATGAGGAAACTGAGTCATAGAATGATTAAATTACTTGGCCAGGGTCACACAACTAGTACATGTTTTAGCCAGGATTTGAGCAAAATGCAGATCATCTTGGTTTGATGCTAAATCCAGAGCTCTGGTTGCTGCATGCTCTGACCTCTTCAAAGCCAGAAAATACCTGTGATTTTATTTATATGAGAACTCCTGATAGATAATGAAACAAGCTCTGCAGGACTTGGTAGATCTTCCTAATAAACTTCTGTGACACAAATCCTCTTCCCTTTGCTTCCCAAACTTCTTCAGACATTCCTGACCATGATTGTCCAAGGATAACACCCACTCAAAACTCAAAGCCCTTCCAGTTTGGTGGGACCTGATGAGACTTATGCTACCCTGGCACAACTTTCAAGAATCCAAGCCCTGCTCCAGCACTTGGGGTGACCTTGGAATACAACTTGAGAAAAGTAACACATTTTCACAAACTTAAAAAAAAATCAGGATTTTAAGAAATAGGATGACTATGTATATATTCTCCCAAATCAAAATATTAGTATTATTATTATTCTCAATAAGTATCTCTCAAAGGCCATTTAAAGTCACCACTGGGAAAAAATGAATTTTAGATTCCCTGACAGAATTCAAACCAAGGTCCTAGGTTTGGCAGACCTCCTATGCTTTGTCTCCTGCATCATATAGCCTCATGACTATCTGTACTTTTAAATTTAACGTGTTGGTAGTATATTTCTCTTAGCTTGAAGAAAATCCTGTGCTTGTAACTTTTGCAAAGTTAATATTGTAGAGAAGTTCAAACAGGCATGCAATAACTTCTTCCTCTGCATTGAACATTCAGATTTAGGGCAGTGGTGACACATCTGTATAGGAGTCACCTTCTTTGTTTACTCAAATATAATAATACAAACCATTATTATTGCTAACATTTATGAAGCACATATTATGTACAAGGCATGGTGCAAAGGACTTTACCAATATTATCTCACATTAACCGTGGAAGCTAGGTACTATTATTATATCCGTTTTACAGTTGAAGAAATTGAGGTAGATAGGATAAGTGACTTGCCCAGGATCACACAGTTAATAAGTATGTAAGACTGGATTTAAACTCATGGATTACTTACTGTAGTGCTCTGTCACTGTGACACCTACATGAGTTCCAGTAAACCCTTATTACTATATTTGCATATTTCTGTCCTGTAGGCTGGAACTTGTGCTTGGAGAGAATGCAAACTGTCAGACAGGCTTTTGACTTCATTGTTTGAGGTTGGCTTTTGAAAGATAACTTCTTTTTGAATTAGCTGTTTATCTGAAGAGTTCTAGTACATGAGAAGTCTTTTTAAAAGAACAAATCTATATGGACTATAAACTAGACATTTCTAGAGACCCATATAGTTCTGCAGGCTTGTAGAATATCTATTAATATCATGGACCTGTAATTTATACTCGGTAACCAGGTATCTTCCAAGAGTTTATGTACCTACTAAAGTATTAAGATTGGATTCTATGCCAGCTATTGTATTCATCTTAATGCTTAATCACTTGGGATTTCATTTTAGAAGCTGCTCAAACCTCTGTGATGTTATAAATATTAAGATTGTTAGCACTAAAGTGAAACAGCTTTTAGCATTTGATGTTAAGTGGGCAATGTTTTCTCCAGTTTTAAAAAAGTTGGCGCTATTTGAAAAATTATCTGTAAATCAATTTAATAAAGAATTGAGGTTCATATTTTTATATAGTTACTATAATTATATAATAAAGAAGGTTGGCAAAACCATATGTCATTGTGACTATATCCTAGACAGAGTTTCATAAAATATTGCTTCATAGACATAATTTACTGCATAAGATCAATGATGAGAGCATGAATGCTGGGCAAATATATGGCTTTAATTAATAATCAATAATAATGATAACAACAATAATAAATTTTCCTTCATCGAAATCATTCCCAAAGGTGTGTAGATGTCTAACCAGAAAATAACTGGCAATAGACTTGCTTCAGATAAGACAATGCTGTGTGCTGAGAAGGAAGGCTGAAGAAACAAAGAAGCCACAGCTACCATTTTCCCCTCTGTACTGTGAAATTGAAAAATTTGAAATAAACAACAAGCAGTAATTTTATAGTTACCATAACCTAAAATTAACAGATTAAAAAGCAATGTTATTTACTCCATTGTAAATAGAGATTTAAATCAGTTGATTACACATTTTCTGTTTGGTAAAGCTAACAAAATACAACGTAGTAGGAACACCTAACATCTCATTTGCCCCCCAGAAACAACTCTAGATGATTTACTCTTATGCATCTTTTCTGTATTAGTACTAGTAAGTAGTAGTAGCACTAAATAGTACTAGTAAGAGTAGACCTACTTTCTTTAACCTGAGAACTTCTGAAAATAAAATAATGAAGTAATCCTATAATGAACAACAAGAAAAGAAGTACATGGGTATTAGGGGGGCAGGTTAAATAGAATAAGGGATTCTTAATATTTCTGATTCAAAGTATTTCTTTATAGATTTTGTGCTTTGACAGGTAACATAGCTTAGTGAATTCTAACTGCAGCAGCCCTAGGTTTCAATCTTGACTCTGACAAATATGTGGGTGTGAACTTGGCCAAGGCACTTAACCAAAAAACTGGTGTCAATATAAACTGGTGTGGAGGTGCTGGTGGTCATTTTAACAGGCAGTTCCTTAAACTAAAAGAATTGAAGACCTATATTCTACCAAAATCACAAAATAATTCCTTACCATTAGAGTAGGTGTTGGTCCATTAAAGTCTTTCAGGAAATTGTTACAAAATGTTTGTGAGTTATTGCAGTTATGGCTCCCAAAAGTGATTTTTATTTCAAGGTGATATGTATGATTTGATTTTATTGTTTTATTTACCATAGAGAATGCTTCTTTATCGGTTTTCTACCAGCACATACCATTAACTTACTTGGACCCAGGTAGATAAGATACCATGGTCCTAGAAGATCCATTTTGAACTTAGTAGGTGTTCAGAAAGGAAAAAGTCATTTGATGCTCTATGTCTCATGAGAAAAGAGAAGGGGGGCATAATTGAAAGCACATCCCTATGAGTCAGGGAACTTGGGTCTTGATCATTGTTTTGCTACTGGGTAGCTGTGTGACCTAGGAAGTCTTTTAGAATGTAAATTTCTTATGAGTAGAATTCTTTAAATATATTAACTTATATTCCTAGCAACTAAACATAGTGCCTCTCTGTGTTTAATAAATCCTTTTTGATTTGATTTGAGGTTGACTGATTAATCTATTGATTCATTTCTCTGAACTTTGACCTTTTCATGTATAAAAAATGTGGGAGTTGGACTAGATATTTTCTAAGATGACTTCTAGCTCTGAAATCTACAACTTTCCCCAAATTTCTCTTCAGGGAAATTGAGGCAGCATATTTATCATGAAAGGAAAGAAGGCTCATTTTTAGAGGTCTCTGACTACTCAGACTCATCAGAACCCTAATTTGTTATCAGTTTGGGGTGTGTGTGTGTGTGTGTGTGTGTGTGTGTGTGTGTGTGTGTAATGTGTGTACACACATATAGGTAAATATGCACATGCATACACATAAACATGTATATATACATACATATATTGCACTCCTGTTGCCATATAAGTGATTGATATATATATATATATATATATACACAAATGTATCTTCATTATATTGACATAATGTATATTTTAAGATTTTTCTTATTTACAATTTTAGTAGAAAGAGAGAATATTGGACTTGGATTTAAGAGAGACTACTTTCAAATTCTGCTGAAAATGTTTAAATTACTAGTTAATTCCTTGGTCAAATTATTTAGCCACTCTGAACCCTGCTTTCTCATCTATAAGATAAGAGTAATAGTGCATCAAAAGGTCATCATAAAGCCTAAATGAGATAATGTGTGTAAAACACTTTGAAAAATGGAAAATGAAAAATAAATGTCAGTTATCATTTTATTATATATACACACATATGTGTATATATATATAAATATATATACACATAATATTTGCTCTTCCTTGAAAACCATGGTTACATGAGGATTAGTCTATCACAAAGGCATAGACTATAGAAAATATACCACATCAAAAAGGGCCCCATGATTTTACATTTCCAGATGATCTTGATACCTGAAATTTCCAGGACACTGAGGCCTTTCCTTTCACCTCACACTGAAATCTGTCCTTGTTAGGATGCCACAGGCTCTTTGCAAAGCAATAATGGAAGTTCCTATTGTTGCTGTCTATTTAATTCCCTCTCTGTGAACAAACTGTCCATTTCCCAGGGTCTATAATCTGGGAGCTCTCCTGCTTCGTCCTTATTTTTTTTTTTTTGCTTTTGCAAGGAAGAAGGAAACACACACACATAAACACACACACACCAAACCAAGTTCTAAATCATTGTTGTTAATTTTTATTTCTCGAATCACCAAAGATAGCTCTGAAATCATATATATTCACAGCTGAAAGAGTTTATCTGAATGGAAGATCATGACTGGAAATTGTGGTATGCTTGTTTCATTTATTTGTCTTGAAATGTGATCTTTAATAAACCACTTAACTATCTTTGGCTTCCAGAAAATGGCTAGGATAATATAACCAAACTTCAATAATTTTCTTTGAATGTTTTTTTTCCTTTTTGATTACTAATTTTAGAAATCTAGAGCTTTTCCACTTTATGAAAATAAGTATTTTTAGATGCAATTTTTGACATTAATGAGTGTCTGCTTAATAAAATACTTTGTGGACTGAACGTGTAATTTCAACAGCTCAGGGGACTCCATTCCTTGGTATAGATTGATAGCTTCTGCATAATGGAAAGGGTTGGAGTTGCCCAGTAAACTGAGGGATATATTGTGGAAAATTCTCTTGGTAACATGGACAGTATATACAAAAGGCACGATTTGAAACCTGGTTTTTCTGATTCAAAGGTTGGACCCATATCCACTACCCTGCCTATTCTCAAATGGCACTTATCCAGACCAAAGATTGGCTTCACACCATACCCTGCCAGCATGAAAGCAGAATTGACCCATTTATTTATTGTGAAATTTAAGAATAATTTAATAGTAAATCTTACTTGATAACTAATTTTTTTACCCTTAGTAAATAGAGAAATGCTGTTACTAAAATCAGAATGGACAAGAGGTCAAAGTTCACTCAAGTTCAAATGCATCTCATTACAAGATGCATGATCTCTGTCTGCTAAGACCTCATAATAATAATAAAGATACTTAATTTCATGCAGCCAATTAAAATATGCATGTTTCTACCAGATTATGACACAAAAGACAAAATCAGGACAAATACAGCAAAGAATTTTAGGATGTTGTTGTCTTTTGGTATGGCTTTCTTTCAGTAATGTTTTCTCCATATAATTATAGACTTGCTTTTGAATGACCTTATTTTAAGCAATATTTGTGAAATAATATGTGTGTGTGTAAGCATTTATTTGCTAAATACTAAGTACTTCACAAATACTAATTAATTTGATCCTCACAGCTCCGTTAGGAGGTAAGAACTATTATCTCCATTTTTGCAACTGAAAGAAACTGAGGAAGACAAGTTAAGTGACTTTCCCAGGGTCACATAGCTAGTATGTGCATTTCAATTAAGTTCTTCCTGACTTGAGGCGCAGGGCTGTCTCCACTATGTTACATACCCACTTTTAAAAATAATAAGAAATTTCAGGAATTTTGTAAATTGCAAAGCAATTACTAGTACTTAGCAATTTTTCTATACCACAAAACCAGGGATTCATTCCTAGAGTAGGAGTAGAGTCTGTTATTTTTTTTTTTCAACATAATAGGTTACAATTTTATCATGGGGCATATTGAAGCTAGAGTGATACAATGAAAATAATGTTGGATATGGAGTGAGTGGTTCTGCCACTTACTCTTTGTGTAATATTAGGTCAGTAATTTTGCCTCTCTTGACCTTGGTTTCCTATAAAATGAAGGCATCTGACTAGATGACCACCAAGACTTCTTCCAGTTCTACATCTTTGCTCATCTGAACCTTTTCAGTCAGGCACATGTTATCCATCCTTCCAGAGTACCTACCACTCTTAATTCTGTGGGGTTGTGGGGAAAAGAAAGAAGTATCCACCTACATTGGCTGATTAGACATATGAGCACACATTTTAAACCCATGGACAAAGAGGATGAAGTAGTGATATAACACCAGGACTGCCATTGGGAAAGGTAATAAAGGTGATTACTACATAAGTTTATTTCATTTCCATATCAATCAGCCAAACAATGAAAACAAATAGTATTTTAAAATTCTAGTCTCTACCATTCCAGGGGTGGGGTGGGAGAGGGATTTAAGCATTAATTTATATAAAGATTGAAAAATGGGAAAATGTATTTTTCCCTTTTTCAATTATTTCCTGTTTCAATATCTAAGTTGAAAGATTTTTGCTTTCTTAAGATAGTTGCACTGAGATCAATATTAGCAGATCATGTTAATGCAATTAGAGGATTTCTTAGCTGTTAGGAAAATTAGCTTGGGTTGCTAGAAATGAATAATGCTATACTTAATGAATGGTCTGGCTAATTTGTCACCAAATTGACATTCATAAATCTGCTTTAGCAATTTATACATTAGAGTATAGCTGAAGTGGTACTTGGGACAATGTTATGAAGATTTTTTTCTTAGATTCTTGTATAGTTATCACCTCTGTATAGCTTGGCTGTCAATCAAATAAATATTGAAAATGTGGCTTCAGGATCTGTCATGACTTGGTGTACCTGTGTTACCTGGGGGCTCACACCTGTGGTCAGCAATGTGTTTTTACAATTTAACAAACATAAACAAAAGTAGATAGTATCATGACATGTTAGAGCTGCAAGAGACGTCAGAGATTATTTTGCTTTAACTCCCTCCATTTTTAAGAACAAGAAACTGAGATCCCGAAAGAATGGGGACTTTATAAACTTACAAATACAGATGTAAAGAAGATAGTCTTCTGACCATTGATAACACCCTTTTGATTATTTATGGATATTCCCTGCCCCCTTCACACTTTAAAGTACTTATATACAATACAATGACAGAATGGAACCAGTCATATTAAAAGCTGAAAGTTTATGAATTAAGCCTATTTCTGGTATGCCAACTTGAGGGGGTAAGTGGGTGTCTATCACATGTTTATGAAATTGCTATATGAGAATGAAGTGGTTAGGCTGAATTTCTCTAGTTGGTTTCAGCAGGAGAAATTGAATTCTTTCATTTAAATGGAGACAACCTTGCAGCAGATAATGTTCATCTAGTTTCTAATCTTTGACAGAGTTCTAGATGTGGGCAGCAAGGGAATTACATTCAGTCAGGGATAAAGTTTAGGTTTGGGGATTGTAAGGTAGTTAAAAGCCCATGTTATCTGGTGAAATTGATTCCCTTTCCTCAATCCCCAGTATCTGAACACCTACTGATCTCTGATAAATTTTAACTGAGAGGATACTTTTCATTATATTACAAAAGATATGACTTAGTTTGGTAATGCCCAAGGAAGAGATTATATATTGACTTCAATTCATACTAACACACAAAATGCCTAATAGAGAAAGTAAGGCAAAATGGAAAGAACATCAGTCTTGGAATCAGTATACACCTGTGTTTGAATCCTAATTCTGGCACTAGCTGTGTAGCTGTGGGCAACTTACAGGTTTTATAAATCTCAAATTGATAACTTGTAAAATGGGAATAATAGTAATTCCCAAAGTTGTGAAAAGCAAATTACATATGTATATGTGTGTGTGTGTGTATATATATATATATATATATATATACATACACACATATGTTATACACATGCATGTGTATCTATATCTATCTTTTAATGTGGGATGAATCTGAATTGCGAGGAACATCAGAGGCTACTTATTGCAAGCACTATCTGAGTAATAATCCACTTTAAAACTGCAGACAAGTAATCATCCAGCTCTTTCTTGGAAACTCCTTAGTTAAATGGGAAACTCCTATAGCCCTGAGGAAGCCCATTTGACTTCTGTAATTGTTAAGCATTTTTTTCTTCTAGTATTCTTGAATTCATCTCGGTCACTTCTACTCTTTTCTCCTAAATGTATGTTTTGGTACCTTTAATGCCAATGGAATATAAACATGAAGGACCTATCATTTAATCAGATCAGGGCACTCTTGGTGTGGAAACTGCCTCTACCAATGCACCATTCAATCTATGGCTTATTTGACAAATCCTAGGATATGGGCTTAAAACGTATAGAAGTGAGAAATCATGTTTTTTCCGATTTCATGTCTAGAATTCTTGTCCCTATTTCCTGCAGCTTCTACAAGAGTCTTTCAATTATCTGAAGACTCCTTCTATGTCTTGATTAAATTTTTCTTCTCTTAGATAATTATCCCCATTTCCTTTGACTAATCCTGTTATGATAGAGTCTCCTGTCTTCTCACCTTTCTGCTCATCTCCTTCTGGACTTTTTGCTGAGTGTAAATATTCTACTTAAACTGTGTTACCCAAAACTGAACACAGTACTCCAGATGTGATTTGACCAGGGCCATGTACTATGGGACAACCAATTCCATCATTCAAAATATTTTTCCTCTCTTGATGCCTTGAAGAACTGCATTCTTTTAATATAAGAGGCCATAGTCATTTGAAAGAAGTACTTTTTAGTCTACATCAGTGTTTAACGAATGATTTCATAATATTTTGAGATGAAAATTATATTTTGATAGTTATTTATGTGGGGGGGATTGGGGAAAAAATCTTGGGAAATATTAGATACTTTTCCCCCTCCCCAAACCCACTCCCTAGTGTTTCATTGGTCAAGGTTATAGAAAAACAAAGGGGCCAGATTTATGTAGTTCCAGATTTCAAATGATAGTCCCATTTAAGGTGCATTGATTTTTATGTACTGTATTTATTATTGAATGATTAAAATGAATGTTTCTGAAGAATGATGAATCCCTGCTTGCCTGTCATTTGTGAAGTTCAGGTGAACTAGAGCATAAATTTTGTTCTTTTGAGGCATTTTACAATATGGTTCTCTAAATAACAGGAGAGAGTAGAATTTCCAACATGCTAAGAGAAGAAAATCTTTCTAAAGGGAAGCTTTTAAAAATATCTGATGATACAGTGCCTGGGTGCAGCCAACCTAGAAAGCTTTTCAATCACAATAATGTCTTTACTAATGGTAGTGTTCTTTTCTCAGGGGATGCTTTAAAAAAAATGGTACAAATTAGTGATTTACATTAATATTTGCTCACTGTAAACACAGGACAATTAATTATATTTCTCATAAACTTTGGGTTAAAAGTTGTAGATTTTAGAAAGTATCTAGTATATTGTTTGCTCAAGTATTTCTAAATAGAGGTGGGGTCATTATTCAATAAACTAATTCCTATTTATAATGAATAATTAGTGGCATGTGATTAAGCTACTTTTTCATTGCTTGTCTTTGAAGCTAAAATTCCTGAAATATATATATGTATGTATATATACACCAAAACAATTAAAATATTATAGAACATCTAGAATTGAATAGACATTAAACATACACACACATTCTCCTGCTATATATCTATAACTAGTATGTTTTCTTCTTTCCCTTGTTTTTATGATCTTCCTCATGCAGTAATTGTCTTTCTTTCCCAGCTCCACCCGTACAACACCTATTCCTCATCTTCTCCAGTTAAACTTTTCTAGATTCCTTCCCTTTCCTCTCTACCTACTTTCAACTTAACAGTCCTTGGACATTACAGTTACATATTTTACCTAATTTATTCAATTCAATAAATACCTTAACTTCCTAGTGCTTCCATCTATGATGTTTCTATGACCTACTCTTCTACTCAACTACTGCTCTGTAGTCATATTATTTATCTGGTTATCAGCCACAAACATGCCACTTTCATTTTAAGAACTATGAAATCCATGATCCTATCATAGTCTTCTTCCATCCCATTCCTCCCTATACCTTAGTCCTCTCAGGGGTTGTAATGCCATGCATGAGCAACTTTCCAAAGGATGGCTGCTGTGAAAAGCTTTTAAGGTTCTGATTACATAGAATATTGAACACTAATCATTCAAGAAGAAATAAAAGGAAAACATTCACAACAAATTACAGTATAGTATTCACAACATTATATCTCATCACAGAAAATCACAATATAGTGTTCACAACAGCTTATCAATAAAATGGCCACATAGTTTTCAACAAAGTGGTCACAGTATTTAGAACAAACAACAAAATAACAAATATCTGGTATCCCTAAGGAGGTTTGCCTACTTACTCAGTCATCTCACAATACAAATCAGTCTTCTACTCAGGGGGCAACTAGATTAACTTAGAAAAATATACAAACCCTCTACCAGTTAACTCAGTCACTTATTTAGCAATCAGTTGCTAAGTATTGCTAATTACTAAATACAGTCATTAGAAAAATTATGAAAACCCTCCACCCTACAGTCTCTAGTAAACTTCAATTTCATCACAGCATTCAATATCCAAGGAGAGATCTTTTCTTCATCTTGACTCAGGGTGGTCTCTCAGATTCACTGGATTCCCTTCCATGGTCCCAGCTCCTACCTGAATCCACCAAGAAGTCACCTGGATTGAGGGGCAGACAGCTCCCAGGTCCTTGTCCAGTCCTCCAGTCAGTTCCTGTTACACACTGAAGTTCACAGGGTCTAATTCATCTCAAAACCTTCACCACTTCTGTTGCCTAGAACCCAAGGATCAACCAAGCCACAAAGTCTTATCTCAGTCAAGCTTCTTAAGTCCTCTAGCAGTTTGCCTGGCCCTAGGACCCAGAAGAAATTTCAGCCTTCCAAGTGGCAGCAGCTACTAAGGCTTTCCAGCCAGCCTTCTTGGCAGCAACTTCAGCCTTCACCAGATTCTGGTTTCAAGAAAACTCCAACTCAGTTCTGAGTCAGCTGTAGCAGCCCAGCATCCAGATGCTGCCAGTAACTTGTCAGGAGAAAATTCTGACTCTCTCTCTCTCTCTCTTTCTCTCTCTCTGGGGCTTTTCTTTTATACACACACATTGGCTTCCTTTTTCAGCCAACCCCTTCCTCTTATGTCAACAACTGGAGACAGAATTTACAACTTCTGTTTCCTTCACAGAGACTTGATTAGGTACTAAGTACCTGTTTACTTGACATAACAAAAAAAGGGTCTTCAAATTTAAATTAATTACTATTACAGGAGTGTATAGATAAATATTTAACAACCCACACTCAAACAACAAGAGCAGCAGCAGCAGCAGTATGGCACACTTTAAGTTTAATTTACATTGTTAACATTTCCTCTGTCACTTTTTCAAATCTTAGAGATCAAGCCCTGATTTATAGTTTTCCAATTTCTGTACTCTACATGCTCACACTAAAAATTTTACAATCAGCTCGCATGAGTTGGTACAAGCCAGTTCTAGCACACACACGCTCCTTCTCAAGCCATTCTTTGACTTACTAAGACTTCCAAATCCACCACTCTACAGTGTTTTCTCAACCATGTTCTAGATACGTCTTCTTACTTTCCCAAACTCTTCCAGTTCTAATCTATCCTCTCTTCTAATGTTAAATCCCTTGACAAATCTCTGCCTCTTTCTTGCTAAATCTTATATTACACACATCAACTAATGTCATTTAAATGCTACAGAAAAGAACTGGAAGTCAAGAGCCCAGTCTTCCTTTGTCTGTCACAAATGTATGCTGTCTAATCATCATTAGGTCCTAAATGCAGGGAAGTCACAGTGTTTTCTTTTAAATCTTCTTTAGTGAATTCTTTATTTCATTCACCCACATAAACTCTTCCAATCACTCCCTTCTTTCTTCAGATCTCCCATAGTACCATTCCATCCCCATAGCTATGGACCCAAATTGCCAAAATACTTGAGCTCATTTGTTAAGAGCTCCCTCTTGATGGAGAAACTCCCTCTTCTCCTCATCTCACACACCTTGAATTCACTCCAAACTGCTTGTTCTTTGAATTTAGTCTGTGATATGAAAGTTGTCCTTCTTGCCAAGGTCAACTTCTCTACATGTGTCCTCAATCTCACATCCTCCAGTCTTTGCCAGTAGATTGTCCCCACCATTAGTCCTTTGTTCTTTTTCTGTTCTTAAATTTCTCCTTATTGAATGGCTCCTTCCCTACTGCCTACAAACAAGTCTGGGTCCCTCATCCTTGAAAACCCTCAATAATACTTGGTACCTGTAGCTCCTTTTCTGTCAATCTCTTCTAAACCTTTTGCAACCTGGGTTCTAACCCTACCACTGTACCGAAACTACATTCTCAAAGGTTACAAAAGCCAGTGACCTTTTCTCACCCAGGCTCTTTCTTCTCCATAACATTTGACACTGTTAACTGCCTTCTCCTCCTGGATATTTGTTCTTCTCTAGGTTTTAGTGAAACTTCTGTCCAATGGAGTGCTGGATTCAGCTCCAAGGGGTTTGAAAAAGCCAATTGTTAAATTTCTAGTGTGAACATTAACACCTTAGAAAGTAGAAATTACTAAAAATCAGGATTTGATTTGTTTTAATTGTCTCTAGACTCAAGAAAGTAATGGACAAAATGTTAATAAAAAGATTAAACCTAAAAGTGTGCCATGTAGTACTTTCTTTTTTGGTGAGGGGAGGAAAGAAAGATGAGAGCAGGTTGTTAAACACTTTGCAATCAAGCAGCAGCTTCTTCTTCCTACTGGTCTAACTACTTCACAGACTTTTCCCTCAGTTTTCTCTTCAATCCAATCCATCCTCCAAATAACTGCTAAAGCAATTTTACTAAAGCTCTAGTTTGGCCATATCACCCTCATTGTCAATAAATTCTAGAGGTTTTGAATTACCTCTAGGATCAAATAAAATCTCCTCTGTTTTATATTCAAAGCTCTTAATAATCTGGCTTCTTTGTACCTTTTCCATCTTCATATACCTAACTGCTGTCTGTGCATCTCACTTCAGCAACACCAGCCTGCTTGCAGTTCTTTATACACAAGGTTCCACATTCTGTCTTTGTACCATTGCATTGGTTGTCTCCCACATTTTGAATGCCATCTCTGCTTACTTCAATCTCTTGAAATCCCCGACTTCCTTTTTTAAAAAAAGGTTTTATTTCTTTTATTTTTAATTTATAGAATAAAATAAGCATTTCCATAACATAGTATAATAAAAAAGATGATTGCTCATGAAACTGCAAATCAATTATGTATAACTTGCTATTCCTTTTAAATATATAATAAAGGTATCATGTGAATTTCTTTTTCTCTCTTTTTTCTCCCTCTTCCCTGCCCTGGATATGGCTACCATTAGACACAAATATGCATGTATGGATGTACTTACATATATCTGTATATATGTAAGTACATCCATACACACACATACACATTTATATATATAAAACCATTCTATACAAATTTCTATTTATTACTTCTTTCTTTGGATGCAGATAGTGTCTTCCTTCATATGTCCTTTGTAGTTAATTTGCATATTTATAATAGTCAAAATGGCTTCCTTTAAGAATCAGTTCAAATGCCATCATTTGCAAAGTATTTTTCCCAGTCCCCATGCTGGGGTGAGGGTGAGGGGCAATTATTGGCTTCCCCTGTAGGATCATCCCGTATCTTCTTTACATGTATGCATAGATATTACATACATACATGTGTATAACCATACATATATATGAATACAATGCAAATATGCATATACAAACATATACATATATATATTGTATAAAGTCTTTGTATCTATCTAGTCTTACCCATTAAAATGCAACTTCTTTGAAGGCAGGGACTATTTTTTGCTTTCCCTTTGCATTAGTAGTATTTAGGACATGGCAAGTACTTAATAATGCTTGTTCCTTGATTAGTTGAACAAGAGACAGCATGACATAGTGAAGCTGACCAAAAGTTCAAGTTGCACCTCTGGAAAAGTCATTCCACAGCTCCAGACCCCCTGACAAGTTTCCAAAACTAAATTGCAGAACAGGCAACATTCTTCAATGAAGTTGTGGTCTTACTTGAAGCCTCTTATTCTCATGTAATTATATATATGTATATATATAAACAGATATATGATATATATTACATATTAATAATTATTAAAATTATAGGTATCAGTCAACAAGCATTTATTAGATACTTATTAAGTGCAAAGCCCTGTGTTAAGAGCTATTGAAAAAGGCAAGAAAAATATATGCATTTCAGTTTCATATACATTTATAAAGCAATTCACTATATTGTTAGAAACTATCTTAGTTCCTAGCAGAAGTGGAATGTGTAACTAGAACACAATTCCTAACTTCCCAAATCTTTTTGTTTAATAGGATATATGATAAAGATATAAGTAACTACAAAATGCAAAAAAAAAATATGTGAGTTAACAAATTGTATATGAGATTCAAGGAAAAGTAGGCATCTTAAAAAGAGAGAAATCAGAGAAGATTTCCTGAAACAGGTAAGGATGACTAGGAATTCATCAGACTGGTAGGCTAGTAACTGGAGGATGGATGAGGTAAAGAGAATTTAATTAACAAATATATGGAGACATCAAAGTGTGACATATTATAGAAAAAGGTAGTTTTACCAACTTGAGCTGCCACAAACTACTCAGACTGGTCCATTCTTTCTGGCACATGGAATATGTGTGAAAGTGTTTAAGTCTAAATTTTAATAAGAAGGAATTAGAAAACTATTTCTTGTTATCCCCACCCAAAATTAAAAAAAGTTATGATTAAAGAAAATGTCTCTCCTACATGATTATGCAGTCTCTGATCAGTCACCAAACATTTATTATGCATTTATTATGGTCCAGGTACCATGCTTCACACTGGGGATGCAAAGAGAAAGAGTTCCAGTCCTCAAGGAACTCACATTTGTACACACTGGATGAATTCTTAACTTCCATTCAATTTAGTCTCACCTATAATTTATTGGATTCAGATCAATTTCCCCATCATGGTCAATTTTGAGCCCAGATCTCCAGTCACTTATTAGCTTATTTGATACATATATGTAGAAAGACTAAGTCGAGAGGCACTTTTACCATCTTAGTCTGGTGAATTAAGCATTTTTCATCCACTCCATAACATTACCTTCCCAGCCCCACCATGTAGATAGTTTGACTAGTTTGTTGCTGTGAATTTCATGAGGAGGTCTTCTAGAGTTTCAGGTCTTGGTAAAACCAGTCTAACATCATCAGCTAATAGTAGCATTTGTATTTGGGACTCAATCTTCTAACTATTACACAGGACATTCTTCGTGACACCAAAAAAGATGCTAGCAAACATGTTTCCTTATTTTGCATTTTGTTTGAAGGCAATTTTCAGCAGAAAATTTATCAAAGCATTCTCAATATTCAAAATTCTCATTTAGTATTGTATTATTTTAAGCCATGTATGGGATATACCTTGTTCGATTAGAGATATTTCAGTGGCACCCTGTTCTATTAGGTTAAATTCTTAGAGGAAATAACAACAGACACAAAAAGTTAGTATATTTTCTCTGTGTTAAAGAACTATATTTGAATATGATGATAAAACCTCACTGATGTGCATAGACCATTCTCATAAAGATTTTTATAGAATTGAGGAGACAAATATATGGGCAAAAAGATGTATTCTGCATCTTACAACAACAACAACACAATACTATTGATACTCTATTCTATTCTTTTGAAATTTTGTTCTTCTGAGTTATCTTGAAAACTGAACTGAGTACTTTGAAAACTGTGTTTCTCTCTTTAGTAGGTATTGGGTTTGGTTCAATTGCTCTTCCAGACTTCATCTACCTGAGAGCTCCATTGCTACTTCCTTACACAGAATGTATGAGTCCAAATATATTGCTTTCTGTATCATGACCAATGACAATAGATCCAAAGTATAATAGAATAGTTTACCACCAAACGTACGTGTGAAATTCAAAGGTTTGTCTGCATCTTTTTAATTTTTTTCTTCCTTCTCTCTAGCAGGTAATCTGACTTATTTTCGTGGAGCTGACTACGATCCCTAACCATATGACTTCCAAATGTATATTCCCATCTATGTCCTTACATTAAACATGCACACTTGAATCTTTAACCGCTTATTAGATGTTCCCATCTAGATATCCCATTAATATCTTAAACTCAACATGTCCCAAACTGACCTCACTATCTGGGAGTATGGCATCACCATTTATTTTGCCTCTTTTATTGACACCCTTGATGTTAGCTTTGAATTTTTCTTCTCTCCAACCTTTTGTATCCAATCAAGAACCTTGTTCTGATTTTACTTCAGCAACACCTCTTATATTCAAACTTTCCTCTCTACTCCACTGACCACCACACTACTTTTCAGAAGAATAAAAAGAAGGATGGAAGGAAGGGAGGGAGGGAGGGACGGAAGGAAGGAAGGAAGGAAGGAAGGAAGGAAGGAAGGAAGGAAGGAAGGAAGGAAGGA
>CM053593.1:275712112-275748457 GCA_028646575.1 Pseudocheirus occidentalis
AAGCTTGTTTTTTGGGAATGGCTACACCTTGTTACTTTGTAATTGGACAGTGGGTCAAGAGGGCTGTGACACTCTCTGACCCAGGAGAAGCCTATATATACGCCCAGATGTGAGGTTTCCTTTGGGGCTCACTTGGAGAAGAGTTGTGTGATTTGGCCAGATGAGACTCTGGGAAGCCGTTGAGCTCCCCCGGCTTTGAAAAACCCAGATGTTGATGCTTCCCTCTCTGGTACCTCGAATAGATAATGGATGTGATGGTCAGATGGTTGGAAGCCCATCTGCTGATCTATTTCTTGGTCTGCTTGTAATTTGTGTTTGTAACTTGTGCTTGTAACTTGGGTTTGTATTCTCTGGAGTTCAGGGTGCTGACTTTTTCCCTTGAACTAGGTAAATGATATGTTTGTTTGATTAGAGAAAGATTGTTAACCCATTTTGAGTTGCTTTCCTTTAGTAAAGCAGATCTAAGAACCTGTGCTAGCAGCTATCCTAGGTATGCTAGGGTGCTTGCTGATACATATACAAAGTCAACAATACCTGTGACATCTAGGACCAAAACACCCTTCCCTGCCCACCACCATATTGTGCAAGAGTCCCAAAAGTTAGCACTTTTTAGCTTCAATAGTATTCATAGTTTATACAATGTCATACTCTGACAGGCTCTGCCATCAAAAAGCTTATACTCTAATAGTAAGAGTACACATATAAAGTGTTCCAAAATTTTGAAAGGCAGTTTTAAGATTTTATAATATTAATTACTTAGTCTTTTTTTTTCTTAAATGTTGACTACCTCATGAATATTCATCACCAAAGATTAACTACCAAAATCTAACCAAGGAAATGCCAGAACTGAGACCAACACAATCCAGGATAAACTTTGATTTTTATTTCTACTTAGAGTGATTACGTTTTACTGTAACATTTATCCTATAATGATTACTAGGGGCAGCAAGTTATTATAGCCAACAGAACGTAGTATGTAAGGTCAAGCATAACTGTAGATACTTACTATGTGATCCTAAGCAAATCACTTAAATTCGATTTGCCTCAATTTTCCTCATCTGTAAAATGAAAGTAATAGCATCTGCCTCTAGGCTGTCCCAAGGATAAGATAAGATAATGTAAAGCCTATTGTCAACCTCCTTGTTGCTGTTCTTGTTGTTGTTGTCATCTTTCAGTCATTTTTCAGTCACGTCCAACTCTTTGGAACCCCATCTGGAGTTTTCTTGGCAAAGATACTAGGGGGGCCTGCCATTTCCTTCTCTCACTGTACAGATGAAGAAACTGAGGCAAACAGCATTCAGTGACTTGCTCAGGGTCACACAGCTAGTAGGTGTCTGAGACCAGATTTGAATACAGGAAAAGGTGTCTTCCTGACTCCAGGACTGGCACTTTATCCATTGTACCACTTAGCTACCTGTTTCAAATCTTAGAATGCTATATAGTTGCTAACTAGTTGTGATTGCTATTAGAATTTTATTGTAACGTGAAGCATTTATATAATTATATTTGTCCCATTTAAGCTAAGTTCATCAGTATCTAAAATATTTTGGGATTCTCCAGGTGAAGGGAGAGAAGTCTATGCTCTGTTCACTATAAACTATTTTGTTTAATACTAGGGTTAGCTCTGATTTGCCCATTAATAACAACAACTGGAATTTATAAAGAATCCACTATGTCGTAGGTATAAGCTAAGCATTTTACAAGTACTATCTTACCTCATTTGATTCCTGAAATAACCAAGAAAGGTAGGTGCTATTATTCCCCTCATTTAACATTTGAGTAAACTGAGGCAGAGGTTAAGTAACTTGTCTAAGGTCATCCAGTTAGTAAGTGTCTGAGGTTGGACTGGAACTTAGGTCTTTCTGACTCCAGCACTTTATCCATTGTGCCACCTTGATGCTTCTCCTGTGAATATTTTTAAAAAGTGTATGCTGTTTCCCCTTTGTGACTATGGGTGAAAGACAACAATCTCATGAAGGAAGAAACTTCCCCAAGTGGGGAGGGTTTGTCCTGGAATAAAGAAGAAAGAGCTCCCTAAAAATATTGTAATTATTAAGAACTGCTGATAGTATTTCCTTGAATGAAACATTTAAAAAGATAGGTCCCAAAAGTTAAGGATTAGCCATTAAATGCGAAGTAGATTATATGAGGATGAGTATGATTTTTTTTTAAATTCTGTGCTTATCCCATACAGAGAGGACACTGCTGTCTGTATCTCATAAAATAAAGTTCACACTGTGATCAGGATTTGTGTGAAACACCTCTATTGAGGTGACTTCTACTGTACCACGCCTTGTTCTTCTCCTGTGATGAGATCTATTAACACTTATAACAAGATAGCAGATAAGAGTGAAGAGGCAGGAGGTCTCCTGTGGAGGGGTAGCAGGCTCTCAGAAGCACATCCCTCTCTGAACTATTTGAATAGTGGCTTTAAAGTAGCCATAGTCTTTCCAGTGTCTCCTCTCATTGTCCTTCAGAGAAAGAAATTTGGATTTGCCAAAGTGAAGAAGCCACGTCATCACTCCACCACCTCCAAAAGGGACAGTAAAAATAATGGAAGGAGGTGCAGGCCAGACCGTCCTGCTAGGTCCAGATGCCGGTCGTCGGGTGCTGGGTGTGTCAGAAGACTTATGTGACTCCGCTGCAGCCCTTGGAGAAGTTGCATCCGGACCAGGAGCCGAAGCTAGCCTAGTACGGGCTCCGCAACAAGCAGGAGATGTGCTGGGTTAAGTTCACTCGGGCTGAAACCTGCAAGGCGGCCGGGGAGTTGCTCACGCTAAACTAGAAGGACCCTTGGCGCCTGTTGGAAGGCGATGCACTGCTGCGGTGGCTGGTGCGAATGGGCGTCCTGGACGAGGGCAAGATGAAGCTGAAGTGCATCCTGGGCCTGAAGATTGAGAACTTCCTGGAGCGGTGCTTGCAGACGCAGGTCTTCAAGCTGGGCCTGGCCAAGTCCGTCCATCCACCGCGCACCAGAGGCGCATCAGGGTCTATAAAGCAGGTGAACATTCCATCCATCATAGTGCACCTGGACTCCAGAAGTACTTCTACTTCTCTCTGAGCTAGCCCTGCTGTGATGACCAGACAGGCGGAGTCAAGAAGAATGTCAGGAAGGGTCAGGGAGGGTCGGGCAGAAGGGATTACAAAGAAGATTAAATGCGCCCCTCCCCCAAAAATGTTTACCACATTGGAATAAAGCTCTTTGATTTGTGTGTGTGGGGGGGGAAGAGAATGGAGTTGGATTTAGCACAATGGTGGAGATGCCATATATTTTAGCTTTATTCTAACTTGTCTTTCTGAAGAATGCATATTGACCACTTACTTTTTGGAGGACACTGTGTTCAATATTTTTCTCCAGGTTCATTCTTTCAAAAATATCTATAGTTAGACCAAGAGTTTAATTAATTCAAAACAAATATATCAGTCAGCGAGTTTTATTAAGTACCTACTATGTGCTAGATAGGTTTTATATACAAAAACAAAATGATCCTGCTTTCAAGCTTACTTTCTATTAGAGGAAACAACATATATGAAAATGAAATGTCTCATTGTATTTTGCTTAGATGGATTCAGTGCTGTTCACGTTGTACAACAATTGCTTGTGTGCATCTTTTCCTGTACACACATGCACTATAGCATATATGTATATAACATACATATTCTGTGTACATACACTGACATATGAATCTTTCCTACAAAGAATACATGTATTTTTATTTTATGTATCTATTCATCTATGTGTGTGTACATGTATACATGTAATATAGTATATATTTAATACTCTACTAGGAAAGAAAGGTATACACATAAATAAATGTATGTAAATATACATGTATATGTTATATATGTATGTGTATGTATAAAACCTAGTAGTAAGGAAAGATGCGTTTATTAATAACTGATACAGTGAAAACAGAAAAGGCACAAAATGGGTAGAAAAGACATTTTTTTAAAGTGCAGTTTTCCAGTTTTATAATTTACGAAGCAAATACAAACAATTTTTATTGCTTATATTTATATAGTGACTAATGTATATGTAGCATAATGCTAGGAATCATGGAAGATACAAGATTTAGATGATATATAATTCTTTCCCTCTTGGAGCTTACAGTCTACATACATAGATAGTTGTAATGATAATGATCAATAGCATGGTATAATGGAAAAAGCCCTGAATTTGGAATCAGAATTTTGGTTCATATCTTGATTCTGCCATTGACTGCCTTTGTTACCTTAGAAAAGTTAAATTACCTGGTCCTTAATTTTTTCAACTGTATAATATATTAAATACACTAAGTGATCTCTAAGATATTTTATAACTTTTAAATCCTCTGTCATATATAAGAAGTTCATTACAAAGATGCAGAACAGTACAACGTAAGTTCTGAATAAAAAAAAAATGCTGCACCCAGGAATTCAACAGAATTTTTATGATGTGTAAAGGACTGTGATAATTTTGGAAATTTAGATGTACACATTAAAGATTATTTTTTGAGAGGGTTATAATTTAGCTCAAAGGGAAAATATTAAAAATATCTACAATTCAACAAAAATAAAGGAAAACACATAACAGATCCAAGCACAGTTCTATAAGACATTTGAAAGGGAAAGGGAAATTAGCTTTAATCTCTGCTTATAAAATATTTTACAATATATACATGATATATGTGTGTGCATGTATACATATAATTTATGTATCTAAATTAATGAACAATATTCTTTATGGTCATTCAAAGTGTCACAAGGATTGGAAACTGAGGAAGGGTTGTAGTTGGAATGGTTCAAATGTTCAAATCTTTGTCTGATCAGCTCTTGGGAGGAGGGGATGACACAACCAAAATAGTTGTATATCTTCTTTTTTCTCAGGAAAGGACCTGTCTCTGGTATATCATTTATTTTTCAGATGTCATTGATGTTTTACCATTTTTCCTTATCAGGAGTTTTAGGGCAGTGGTAGTTGATGAAGCAAGATATTGATGTGCTAGCTCTACTCCAAGATAGATGCTTTGGAATCTTTGTTAATAGTAATTGATTCAGAAGGTAGATGAAGGAAAAAGGAGAAGGGGAGAGAGAGTCTGTTTTATTCCATAACTAACATGTCCTTGACTGAACTCTGAGAAAATTTTCCAGAGCCCAAGGGGCCATTCCAATGCACAGGTGGCTATTAGCTCATAAAGGGCTCCATGGCAAAACAAAGATCAAAGGAGTCATTAAATTTGCTCACTGTTGAATGTTTTATTTAACATTTAACTATCCTGAGTCAATTTTCAGACTTAGTCTAAACCATGTAGTAAACAAGTTATCAGTCACTTAGTGCTTCATGTTTAGGACTTCATTTATCAGGAGGTCTTGTATCTATGGAATGGATCAGCAGGAAATTGCTAAGGGAGAGAACAGGTCTTGCCACAGAGAGACTTGTTTCACCTGGTTTAAGAAATCAGAGAGTGCACAAGAAAAGCTTGATGGAGGAACTGTCAGCTGAGTTAGGTTTTTCAGTGAGAGAGACATTTCAATAGATAGTGATTGAGAATAACTGAATACAAAAAAATCTGTGAAGTGGGGTTCTATAAGCAAAAGCATGAATAATGGAGATGGGTTGCTAGAGGATGCTCTAATTGGCTGATAAGAACTAACTTTTCTGTGTAAGCATTTATACCTTTAAAGCAAGCAACTGCTATAAATCAAGGCTTGATTTATTTTTATTAATCATCTAAGCTTAAGAAAATTTTTCTTATGCAGATGTTATTTGCCCATTAGAAGTTAGATCCAGATTCTTGAGTCTTAAATGATAGGATCATAATTGTATGTGTTTTTCAATAGACCATGGGATAATTTTTATCTTTTGGTGTGTTAACAAATCAGGATATCAAAAGATGAGGCAGAGACACAAGGACCATAAAATTTTGAGCTGTAAGGACTTTTGGTTGGAATTTTATTCACCTGCCCCTTTTTACAGCTGAAGAACTGAACTCATACAGCAGTTAAGTGACTTAGCAGTCATACAGGAAATAAGTAGCAAAGTCAGGTTCTCTGATGATAAACCCAGTGCTCCTTCTGCTGTTCCATGTTGCTGGATTGCCCAGGAAAGGAACTTCTAGGTAAGCATACCTTCAAAGAGTTTTCATTCTAATGAGCAAACAAAAACACAGAAAGGAAAATGGGAGAGCTAGAAAGGTGGTACATGCCAAGTAGCATTGCTAAATATATCTAGAAAGCACAATAGTAGTTTGGAATACAAACAAGATAAGGCCATACCTGGCTTATCAAAGTCAGAGTGACTCAAGAGGGCAGGGTCCATTTTCAGAAGGGGAAGGAATGGAGATAAGAGCCTTAGTAAAATCAAGTGCTCTCAGCTTGGTTGGAAGAAAGGGAAAAAAGGATTCATTAGGTGCCTACTATATAAGGGCACAATTCTTGCTTTACATTTGCTTTACAAATATTATCTCTTTATCCTAATACCAACTCTGAGAGCTAAGCACTATTATTATGCCCATTTTACAGTTGAGGAAACTGAGGTGAAGTAATTTGCCCAGAATGCCATTTCTCTTAAATGTCTGAGAGCAGATCTGAACTTAGGTCTTCCTGATTCCTAATACAGCTCTATCCATTTGTCCTTTTCCTGGAGGTTTTTTTTTCTCTTATCTAGGAAATAAAAGTAAAAAAAAAATAGAATGAAACATTTTACAAAGAAGCATATATTAAACATTTGTTATATTCAAAATACTGTGCTAGGCACTGAGTAATATAAACAGAAAAGCAAAGACAATTTCAGTTCTCACATTCCAGAGAGAGGCAGAAGACATCTAGTTGGTTTTAAGGGCAAGTCCAAGGTAAAGGACATGGTCTCCTTAGGGCAAAGAGGATGGTAATCTTCTTTAGTGTCATTTTCATTGATAAAGACATATCCATTGTTGATGTGGAGGAATTTGACAAGGCCAAGGACTTGTGTGGTGAGAACTTTCTCTTCTGGGATGATTTGAAAAAAAAAATAACGTTTTAAGCCATGAAGAGGAAGTTGCCATGTTTAATTGCTCCAACCAAGATGTCTTGATGCTCCTGCCTATGAAAGTTGGTTAGCAGTTAGTTTTGGTGATAGCAACATTTACAAGAGGTATAGACCTCTGAACCTCCCATTCCTAATGATCATGGATGTGAGGTCAAACTAGAAATAGGGCTGGTGGAGAGGTAGGAAACATGCTGCTATTCTAATATTGCTATTAGATAGAAGTATTGCGAAGTAGCCACACTTTGTTTTTCTTCCATTAGAATTTCTGTACATAAAATATTTATTTATAAATCTTATGGTTTAGCTATTGCTAAATACCAAATATAATACCAAAAGACAAAATAGAATACCAAAACAAATAAAAACCATTTAAAATTGTTATTATGACCACCCAACTGTTGTCTAGATTAGGTATGTCTTTGAGTTTCATTTTATTCAAGTCATGCTAACAAAGTAGCTGAGGAATTCAGTTCAACGAACAATTATTAATCTGTGGCTGTGGATAATATTTATCAATATTTCAAAGCTCTACTACCATATGACTTAAATCTTTTACTGATTTCTTTCCCCTCCTCTATGAGGGTCTCCCAATTTTATAACATTTAGAGTGGGAATGGACTTTTGAGATGAACTCATCCAAAATAAGGAAATTGAGACCCCAGGATGTTATAAGTGAGTTGTTCCAAGCCACACAAATCATAAAAAGCAGGACACACTAGGCAGGCAGGCGTTGGGAGGCGGGGATCAGGAAAGGCTCCTTGAAGAAGAGGATGCCTGAGCTGTACCTTAAAGGAGAGAAAGACTATCAGCTTAAGTCACAAGTTCATTTCCAAGGTGAATGGCATGAGCCATTTGAGCATAGAAGAAGAAAGGATAGGATGAATTGTATAGATAGAAGTAGAAGGGGAAGCACAGAGAACAGTCTTCTCTTTTCCATTCTCTACTTCTCAGCCATTCTCAGAGTAAAAACAAAAAACCCAACAACAACAAAAAATTGCCTATTCCCTGTTGTTTATTATTGCATAAAGATTTTCTTTCAATAGTCAGAATCACCTAACTAATGTATTATAAGTAAGATATGTGTAAGAATCCCATGTTTATTGACCAGCAAGATTGTTAGCCCTGGCAATTCTGGCAGAATATTTTGGCTGAATAGGATTTGGTATGGTACACATAAGGACTGTTAAAAAAAAAAAAACATTTCCAATAAAATACAGAAAACTGTAAAAGTACTTTCTTGAATTCTGTGGTGCTGAACTAAACTGAAAATAATTTTTAAGTAATGTTTTCACATTATATAGAAAATGAAGTTTTCACATCATAAGATCAAAAGATTTAGATTGGAAAAGATCTTTGAAATCACCTAGTTCACCCTCTCATTTGACAATGGTGAAACTGAGGCTCAGATGGCTTAAGTGTCTTGTCCAAGGTCATAGGCTGCAAAGAATTCAGATCCCAGTACTGTTTCCTCCATATTATAATTCAGTGAAATTCAAGTCAGTGAGCATTTATTAATCACCTACCATGTACAAAGTACAATATTATATTCTTGGGAAACAAAGCTAAAAAACAGACGAACAGTCCCTGCCTGCCCTTGATGAATTTATAATCTATTTGGAGATGCAACAAATAAATAGTTAAGGGAACATATAATCTTTTGAGGTGCAGGAGAGTTCCATCAACTAGGGTGATAATAATGATGATAATAATAATGGTGGTGGTGATGATGATGATGATGATGATGATGATGATGATGATGATGAATGATGGAAAGGTATTCCTTAGGATATGACACCTGAACTGAGCCTGGAAATTTAGCAGTTCTAAGAGGCAATACTACAGAAAAAGTGAAGTCTGGAGTCTTAGAGACAGGAAAGGCATGGAAGTAAAAAAGAGAAAATGCTGAGTTCAGGGAACAATAAATAGACCAGGCTAACAGCAATGGAAGTATTCATAGAGTAGTAGTTTGAATGAGCCCTTGGCCCATATCACTTATCCTTCTAAGTATGCAAACTCCTACTCTAGATAGAAATAGCTAGAGTGATTGATGAATATGCATGAGGGCATGGTCAAAGGAATTTTACCAAATCCCATTTTAGGGTTATTTGACCTACTCATGATTGGAGTATTCAATAGAAGCTAGAGTTTTCTTCTTTTAGGTTGAAGTATCCAGCACCCTTTGTTTATCTCAGTATAAAACCAGCAAACCGTAGTATTTGTGAACCATTCAGAATTAGCTACACATGTGTGTAGTTTCATTTTTCTGAACCAGGATAAAGCAGGGAAGTGCATTTGGAGAGAGGAAAACAACAACAACAACAACAACAACACATGGCTTGGTTCTTTTTATTCGAGGAAAGGTTCTATCTGTTGCTTATATAATAATTATTTTAGGTCAACTTAATATGAAGTTTTTTTCCTACATTTCTCACAAATTTCTGAACTCAATTAATTAATCATAGTAGCTTGAAGTCACATTGTGTAAAGCTTTAGAGTTCAAGCTAAGGAGTCATTATTGTTGATAAACCAAAAAAGAAAAATGCCTGAGCTTGAGGATTCCATGGTGGGTGTGCTCATAGCAATAGCTCATCTTGTTTGAATCATATACATATTATTGCATCATTTCTATCAATCTGCATGCCCAACTCAAGAAAGTTTAGCTTAATATAAACAAGAAAATTAATTAATGTACAGTGCAAAGGCAGTAAATTGAATACTTCATTAAATGCTAGAGCTAAAAGGGATTTGGGGAATTATCATACATGCATTTTACAGATGGAGAAACATATCTACCATGACCTGAGTCAAACATAACATTATTAAATCAATCAATTTGATTACATACCAGATTAGGAGACAGAAAAAATATATATAATGAAAGCCTAGTGATGACTTCTTCATCCTGACTAGAAAAATGACTGCTAGAACCATATCCTCACTTTGGAGCTCTGTTACCCTGGGCAAGTAACTTAAACCTGTTTGCCTCAGTTTCCTCATCTGTAAAATGAGCTAAGGAAGAAAATGGCAAATCACTCCAGTATCTTTGCCAAGAAAATCCCAAATGGGATCATGAAGAGTTAGGCATGACTGAAAAGAATGAACAACAAAGACCTAAATCCTCACATATTGATTTTCTCTTACTGTAAGTAAACAGAGCAGCACAATTCAGGAAAATAGGTTGTTTTACCGATCTCTATCTTAAGTCATTCAGGGGAGTACAAATATATGTAAATGTAGTTTTGTCTGTTGTTGTTTAGTCATTTTCAGGAATCCATTTGAGATTTTTTTAACAAAGATACTAGAGTAGTTTGTCATTTCCTTCTGAAGCTCATTTTTTTTCCAGATGAGAAAACTGAGGTAAACAGAGTTCATTGACATGCCTAGGGTCACAGAGCTAATAGGTGTCTGAGACTGGATTTGAACTTGAAAAGATAAGTCTTCCTGACTCTAGGGTCAGCACACTACCCACTGTGCCACCTTGCTGCCCTATATATGTATATGCATATATATGTGTCTGTGTGCCTATATGTACACACACCCACATACACACATATTTATATGACAGAATAGTTTGGAAAGAAAATATAAAATAGTTTGGGAAAGAGGGCCCTAGCAATTTGGATACATACACACACACACACACACACACACACATATATACATATATACACACACACACATATATATTTACTATATATATTTTAGTATATATTTTTCTTAATATATATGTGCATATATGTATGGAAATGCATATATAATGCAATAGATATTTAATAAATACTTGTTGGATTTTTGAATAAGTGAATTGATGATAGAATGAAAGGGGCATTGTGTTTGGAATCAGAAGAACTAGGTTCAAATACTAGTTCTGCCCATTTATAAATGGTAACTTCTGTAACCTTGACAAGTTACAGATATACAGGCAGGTAGGTTACATAGCAATGGACTTGGAGTCAGGAAGGCCTGAGTTCAAATCCTGGCTCAAACATTTCATAGTTATGCAACCCTGAGCAAGCAACTTTATCTTCCAAACTTGATTTCTTTAATTAAATATTAAATATTAATATATAACATATTAATATATTAAAATGATTATATTAATAACATCAATTTTATAAAGTTGTTTTGAAGATTATTTGAGATAACATATATAAATCTCTTTGTAAATCTTAAAGCACTATATAAATAGTAGCTTTTATTATTGACTCACAGTCTCCCTGGACCTCATTTTTTTTTTCATCTGTAAAATATTAGGACAAGATGATCTCTAAGTCCCTTCCAACTCTAAATCCATAATCCTATAACCTTTGTTGCATCCTATATTTTATTTAGAATGGCTTTGGACAGGTTCTGCTCTGATTGGCTGATGTAAGTAGTTAATATCCAATTGCATTCACATATGTAAAATATCCTTAAAAGGCATTGTTCTTTTTATTTTTTTTTCAAAGTCAGAGGGTTCCATTTCCACAAAGAATTTATATGGTTTTATACTGAGATAAACAAAGGGTGCTGGGTACTTCAACCTAAAAGAAGTAAACCCTAGCTTCTACTGAATACTCCAATCATGTGTAGGTCAAATAACCCTAAAATGGAATTTGGTAAAATTTTTATTTCCATCTTTGAGCTAATCAAGGAGGGGTATTATTAAATAAAATATTCATATTCTAAGTCTCAAACTAATATTTCAGTGAAAACCTCATGGAATTTACTATATGCAATGAAGTTAGGAAGGAAAAAAGCAAACCTACTTTCTTTGGAACTGCATCTACATTTATCATTGTTTTTGTCAAAATAGATCTCTCAAGATACCAAAATAGAATGATCCGGCTTATTATATCTGGCTTCTCTTAGCAAGCAACCCAATAAACTTTGAGCTTTCCCTTCTTGAATTTCTTTAAATATGTGGGCATATATTCACAACTCGCAGGCAGAAGGCAGAGCTCAATTGTGCACATTGGAGATTTTGTAGGCACTAGGTACCTGTGCACCAGAAGGCTCAATTTCTCAATCATGCATTTGTTGCTTTGATTGCTGGAACTGCGCCTTTCCATTACTTGCTTTCCAGCTTCATTGATAGCTCTGCTTTTTGCATTTGAGATTTAATTCTATCTCTCTGTGGGCTAGTTGTCTGTGAAAGAAGGAAGGATATTCATATGCTCACAAACTTCAAGGATCAATCTGGAGAAGATTTGAAATGTTTGCTTAAGCCTAACCTGCTTAATCAGTCTTTTAGCTGATTACTGGAGACTGTCTGACTATTGGCTTATGCAGTACTGGAGGGCACTTTGGTAAGGGATTCTATGAACTGCTGTTAAAATGTTCCTGATTATCCAGAGCCCTTATTGCATTTTTGTCATATTCTCATATCTGCATTGGTGCACAGCAAGCCACATTTAAGAAAGCTCTGTTCATGTCACCAAAAAATAAAGGAAATGTAAGAGCACACATCTGTTTAATGGGAAAGGGTAGGGTTGTGATCAAAGGTTTCATTCATAGTGTATCTTCTTCTATAAATAGTCAATTACAAAAACACTCCCCAGAGCTGGTAGCTGGATCAGAAGAGGGGAAATTTGGAACAAGGTGTACAGGCATCCTTCAACATGTGCAATGGTTGCTTTTTAGCCAGACTAGTTCCAGGGAAGATTTTTATGGAGAGAATCTACTCTTTGCCCTCAGTTATTTTTGTGAAACAAACAGGCAGAGTATTTCCAAAGTTGCTAATTGATAGATGAAAAGTACACGAATGAAAGAATTTCTAAAATCATTTTAGAATTAATGATTCATTATTTTTTTATACTTTAGACATCTTTAAATTATAATAGTACTGCAGCTGGTCATTTCAATATGTCTTCTTGTTCCATGAGTGTGATTAGAAGAATCAGCCTAGCATAATGGATAGAGAGCCTGTCTTGAAATTAGAAAGACCTAGATTCAAGTGGTGCATCTGACCCGTACTATCTGTGTGAGATTTGGCGAGGCACCTAATTTCTCAGTGTCAAATGGGTCTATGACACAAAAATGTTTTCTTAAAAAACTGTTTCTAAGATTAAAAAATGCAGAGATATTGACCTGAATTGATAGGGGGATTTTCTTTACCTGCTTATGCCAATGGAATTAATTACAGTTCGGCTTCCTATCTCTATTTTGTAGTCCTACTCTTTATCAAATCTTCTCTCTAGTGGTATTATTCCATCTTGCTTTCCTAAGGGAAGAAAAAAATACAGAAAACTTTTTGCTCTTTACCCATTTTTCACTATAGCCTTCAAGGTGATTAATTTTTCTAGACTGACCTTTTTATGTTAATTAAACTAGCAAAACACTTCCCTTTATTTATTAAATTGTCTTTTTTTTATCGATGTCTGTTTTTACATTACTTTTTCCTACCTAGAGAACAACCTCTTGCTTTTATTGTTGTTGTTCAGTCATTTCAGTCTTGTTTGACTCTATGTAACCCCACTTAGGGTTTTCTTTGCATGCTAAAGTGGTTTGCCATTTCCTTCTCCAGTTCGTTTTATAGATGAAGAACTGACACAAACAGGTTTAAGTAACTTGTCCACAATCACACAGTTAGTATGTGTCTGAGGCCAAATTTGAAACTCAGGAAGATGAATCTTCCTGACTTTAAGCCTGGCAATCTAATCTGTGTGCCACCTACCTGAATCATAATTCTTTGTTAGAAAGACTAAAAAAGATTGAGAAATAAAAAGCATGTTAGTATCTCACAATATATGCAATAGTCCATACCCACAGTCTTCCACATTTACCAGGAGGGGAGAAACACACACAAGCGCATGCACACACACACACACACACACACACACATATTTTTCAAGTCTACCAACCTTAAGGACCAACCTTAGTCAGTAGAATTACACAGCTGAATTCTAAGCTGTAAAGTCATACCTAAGATCATTAAATACATAGTCAAACAGTTCTGTTATATAGAAACCCAGGAACCCATTAGTCAATTGTTTTCAATCACTTTTAAAAAATTAAATCATTATGAATAATAAGATATTACATTCGTAGAATTATATAGAAAACATCTTTAAACTTTGGTAAGATTTAAAAGGTTAATTAAGATCAGCAAGTAAAAGCTCTGTCCATTTATTTGAAATATGTTTATAGGAAATAGGTAGCTATATCAAGTTGTAAAATGAATGAGGTTCATTAATCAGTATAGTTGAATTTAAGCATAACCAGGGATACATTACTTCAGTCTGAATTTTAGCTGATTATTGATGAGATGAAAGTAGTGCATATTCAACCATACTAAAGAACCATATTAATATTGACAATGTAAGTACAAGTGCAACTCAAAGATAAAACAATTTATGTCCAACCTAATGATGGCTCCCAAGTGCTCCTTGGGAATTATAAAAAGTTGTTAGCAGAACTGGTTTTACTAGGGTGGATCCAGGAGTGCTGAGTAGAAGCACAAACTTGGGGCAAGTTCCCACTCCAATCACTTCCAATACATGTAAAACATGACTCTAAACAAACTTTAGAGCTATAGAACCCAAAAAGTGACAGAGAGAAGCAAATCTGCCACTGAAGGAAGCCCAGCAGGTGGAGAGGAAAGGTCTATCTCACTGAGCTGGGAGGTGAGCACAGTCCCACCTGAGCCACACAGTTCTGTCCCCAGGACAGCCCTGACCAATGATGGCCAGAGCAAACTTTAGGAGACTGAATCACCAGCAATTGTAGGAGTTTCTAGACTTCTCAACTCACAAACACCAAAAGCAAAGTAAAAGGTCAGTGTGGGACTCTGTTGGAAGAGGAAGGGATGGAAGAGTGTGGTCTGGCTCCTGTCCCCAGGGTGAGAAGCAGCAGAGGTGTGGCAGCTGTACAACCACAGACAAAGCAGGGGCACCAAGTGACCATTTAGAGGGTTTTGCTTTAACCTTCTTGGAACTGGATTGCAATCTTGGGTGTTGTTTCTACAGTGTGTGGCTAGTGAGCCAGAGCTTCTGGGGGCTATAGAGATGGCACCCTCCTATTAGCTCCAGCAGCTGTGAAAACCCCAGTGATTTGGGACATAGGTCTCTCCATTCTGGAAGCAGAGTTCTATTGTGACAAAGAGTTCAAAAGTCAAGTAATTGGCTGACAATATGAGAAAGCAATGGAATCACAAAGAGACCATAGAATCCTTTTTTTGGGGCAAAAAGGATCAAGGCATGTAGTGGGAGGAAGACAATGAAGTCAGAACTCCTGCATCAAAAGCCTGCAAGAAAAATATGAACTGATCACAAGCAATGGAGGAGTTCGAGAACGATTTTTAAAATCAAGTAAGAGAAGTGGAGGAAAAATTGGGAAAGGAAATGGGAATGATACAAGAAAACCATGAAAAGTGAGTCAACAAATAAGAAGACCCTAAAATAGAAGAAACTAACAAAGACAATAACACCTTAAAAACAAACTAACTCAAATGGCAAAAGAGGCCCAGAAAGCCAATAAGCATGCGTAAAGAAGCCAAATTGACCAGATGGAAAAGGAATTTCAAAAACTCACTGAAGAGACTAACTCCTTCAAAATTAGACTGCAGCAATTGGAAGCTAATGACTTTATGAGAAATCAAGATACTATGAAACAGATCCAAACAATAAAAAAAAGAAGACAATGTGAAATATCTCATTGGAAAAACCAGTGACCTGGAAAATAGGATCCAGAAAGGATAATTTAAAATTTATTGGACTACCTGAAAGCCATGATCAAAAAAAAATCCTAGATACCATCTTTCAAGAAATTCTCAAGGAAACTTGCCCTGATATTCTAGAACCAGAGGGCAAAATAGAAATTGAAAGAATTCACTGATCACCTCTGGGAAAAAGATCCCAAAAAGAAAACTCATAGGAATGTTATAGCCAAATTCCAGAGTTCCCAGTTCAAGGAGAAAATACTGCAAGCTGTCAGGAAGAAGCAATTTGAGTATTGCGGAAACACTATCAGGATAACACAAGGCCTAGTAGCTTCTACATTAAGGAACTGAAGGGCTTGGTGTATGATATTCTTTAGGTCAAAGGAGCTAGGATTAAAACCAAGAATCACCTACCCAGCAAAACTGAGTATAATGCTACAGGGAAAAATATGGTCATTCGATGAAATAGAGGAATTTCAAGCAATCTTGATGAAAAAAAAAACAGCTGAACAGAAAATTTGCCTTTCAAATACAAGAAGCAAGAGAAGCATAAGAAGCAAACAGGAAAAAGAAATCATAAGGAACTTATAAAAGTTGAACTATTTATATTCCTACATGGCAAAACAATAATTGTAACTCATAAGACTTTTCTCAGTATGAGAACAGTTGAAGGGAATATATGTGTGTGTATATACATTCATCCATACATCCATACATCCATACATCCATATATATATATGTATACATACACATATGCGTATGTATAGGAGTGTATATTTGCATATAAATATATATGTGAGTGTGGGCATATGTATGTTCACATATACATAGACAGAGGGAAGGATGAGTTGAATATGAAGGAATGATATCTAAAAAATAAAATTAAGAGGTGAGAGAGGAATTTATTGGGAGGAGAAAGGGAGAGATAGAATAGTGTATATTATCTCATATAAAAGAGGCAAGAGAAATCTGTTACAATGGAGGGGAAGAACAGGAAGATGAAAGGGAATGGGACAATCTTGTTCTCATTTAATTTGTCTTAAGTAGGGAATAACATACACACTCAATTGGATATCTTACCCCATAGGAAAATAGGGGGGTAGGGGATAGGAGGGGGGATGATAGAAGGGAGGACAGATTGGGGGAGAGGGTAGTTATAAGCATACATTTTTGAAAAGGCTAGGGTCAAAGAAGAAAACAGAATAAGTGTGGGGGGTAGGATGGAGGGAAACATAATTAGTCTTTCACAATATAGCTACTATGGAAACAATTTGGGTGACTATACATGTACAACCTATATTGAATTGCTTATCTTCCCAGTGGGGGGTGGGTGAGGAGGGAAGAAGGGGAAAAAGTCTAGAACTCAAAGTTTTAAAAACAAATGTTTAAAAATTTGTTTTTTACATGCAACTTGGAAATAAGATATACAGGTACTGGGGTATAGAAACCCATCTTGCTGTATTAAAAAGTTAGGAGGGTTTTGGGGGGAGGTTATAAGACAGAACAGATTGGGGGAAGGTGTGTGTATTCAGCAGGCTTGCTATTTGGGGGTGGGGGTAGGGAATAGACAGGGAGAAAAAATGTAACTTAAAATCTTGTGGAAATGAATGTTTAAAACTAAAAATGATTTTTTAAAAAAGAACTGCTTTTACTGTTTACCTGATACAGCAAGAAGCACCATTTCCCAACATTTGGTTACCTCTGTTTTGGAGTACTGATGATAGCAATAAGAAGGTAAGAATAAAATTTCAACTTTTGTACTGATATTTGTTTTGGATTATAACATTTTAGGAAAATTCTGCAAAAGACTCAAGTCCCTTCCAACCACACTGATGTTTGGTAACTGCAATGTGAAAGCAGGTAGAAGGGAGAATGGAAAAAATATCTTTACAAATGAGGTTAAAGATTAAGAACATAAAAGACATAAAATCTAAGGAGTTTCATGCATTTTTGTTATGAAATCTTTGTGAAAGATGAAAGTTGTGCAAATATAAGATGATGAGCAGTGAATGTCACAAAACATAAACTAACTGTCCCCAAACAGACAAGACATGTTTGGTACTTAACAGTAAGGATCAAAATTGACAACAAAATATTAGAAAGGGGAAAAATGAGAAGACTCATGTGCTTATGAGAATTCTAATATGATCTCTTTGAATAAACTACTAATATAGAAAAAATGAGAAATGGATAAAGGGAAGACATTGACAAGAAGTTAAACTTTTATAAAGCAATGAGAATTTGGATGAGAAGATAAGAAGACCTCAGAAATTGTTTTGGCCAGAAAGTAACTAATCTATTTGGCGTGGTAGCCAAGTGAAATACTGGTTTATGATATAAACTCATTTGCAAAATATTCGTAAGGATTATGGAAAATAATAAGAAGTATTGCCTTACAAAATAGTGAACTGCAGTGAAAGAGGAAAAAAAGCAAAAATGTCTGCTGAAAACTTAACCTGTGACCCAGCTAGGTGAGTCCAAGAAAAGAGTATTGATACATAAGATTAAAAGATGGATAGCAAATAAAATTAGATAGACCTATATTTGCCAGCATTCCGAAAAACAAAATCAAAACAATAAACTCTACTGATCAGTGAGCCTCTTTCAGAAATCATTAAGCACAGGTTGGAGGACTATTTGTTAGCTTTATATTTGACAAGATCTTCAATTAAATAGGTACAAGATAAATTATATAACCTCTAAGATCCCTTACAGCTTTTAGTTTCTGTGATTCTAAAGTTGTAGAACTGTTACATTTGAGGCATAATGAGTCAGGCATGCTTAACCTAAAGGAGCAAAGTTTTAAAAGACCATGGTGGCTGTCTTTAAGTATTTTAAGGACTATCATATGGAAGAGAGACTGGACTTTTCGACTTGGCTCTCAGGAAAAGAATCAAGAGAACTAGGTAGAATTTATGAAAAGCCAATTGAGATGATATAAGGAAAAAAATCCTAATACTTAGTTACTCAAAAATGCATGAGTTGTGTCTTGGAGTAATGTTTCCCACCATTAATGATAGTCAAGCAAAATATGAATGAAGGAATCCCAGGTATAGGTTGGACTACATGATCATCCATGTTCCATTCATTTCAAAAATTCTGTCATTCTATATCAGATGGATTGATACTATACTGGTACCAATCTTATGAAAGAAAACACAGAGAAAGGCCTATTCATTAGCTAAAGCTTTAATGGAAGATCAACAGGAGAAGATGGACAAGCATTTCAACAGATAATAAGACATTGATGTGTTCTTACCAATACTATTGGAAAGAATCACATTGATGAGCTCCTGAGTTACTGAAGCATGTATTAAAAATGAGGCTATATTAAAAATATAAGCTGTTAAATTTGTGTATTTCTCTCAAAATAGTCTGGGAGACAGGGGGAAGAATAGATTGAACCTTCATTTTGAGTAAGAATTATATGTTTCTTTGCCTTTTTCACACTCACACATACACACATATGTGTGTGTTTATACATCTATATATACAGATACAGAGAGAGGGAAACAGAGATTCTCTCTGTCTGTTTCTCTCTCTGTCTCTCTATCTCTCTGTCTTTCTGTCTCTGTCTCTGTCTCTCTGTCTCTGTCTCTGTCTCTCTCTCCCTCTCTCTCTCTTCCTGTACCAATATAGACCAGTACTTTTCTGTATTGTATGTAGTCTTGGAGAGTTGCCTGTATTCACTGAGAGGTTAAGTGCCTCTTCTACGGTAACAGAGTCAGAATGTTTCAGACTTAGGATTTGTACCTAATTCCTCTTGATTTTGAGGACCTACACTATGTAGTATCTCTAAAAATGAGGTTAAGCAACTGGAATTCTTGTCCCACTTTTTGTGATAAATCAAATAAAATTAAACAACTCCAATCTCCCTCACACAAGAATGGATTAGACAATTTCCTTATGTCATTTCCAAGATGGCATATTCCTTAGAGTTTGTCCACTACAGCACACACTTGAAATCAATACAATCCTGTTAGTTGAAATGGTCAAAACACTGTTTAAAAAAGGTTCATTTGGTTTTCATTGATATCATAAACTAACAAGAATGAATTCTAGTTTCAGAAAAAGAAATAATAACAATTATATACCATGGTAAGAAAAGCGTCAAGTTTAATAAGGTGGGAGACAAAAAAACAAAAGGTTTTCTTCATTGTTGAGGAATTGTACAATGTTATAAATAATACTGAGATCATTTTTACAAAGTTTGTATGGTCAGTATGTGTTGAGGATCTTTTTTTTTATTCTAGACCTTGTAATGAAGGGTGATAACAATATCCCTCCTAATTTCCATGGTTGATTGAAAAATAAAACATTTCTAGATGTTAACAAAATATAATACTTTTTAAAAGGGAAGAATGTTTTCCCTCCAGGCTATTGAAAGCATGACTTCCCTACTTGTAATCCTGATTTGGAGAAATCATCACCAACAGCTATATATGTGGCGTAATTTCACATAAAGTTCTCTTCGTACAATGTCCATAAAACCCAACCTCCTGAAAAATGTTATAAAAATGTTTCACTTCATTTCATATAATTGCAAATTATTCTCTGGATACAAGGATGACAGACTACTTTCTATTACAGACATGATGTTCTCCCAATAGAATTCTGCAAATGTTAGAAATGAGGGATTTTCACATTTCACATTTCCTTCATTAACCTTTGTAGAATAGGAAGAGCCCCAGCCTCCTCATTTCTTGATGTTGACATTGTAGGATTTTAAAATTCTTTTTGCTCTTTCTCTGTTTTTTCCTTTATGGTCTTTATTTGTTAGTACTTGTCTCCTTAGTCCTTGTCCTGTGGGTTATCTTGTATATACCTATACCTCTTCTACCATATTTGTCAGCTGAGTGTATCTGGCCTCTCTGTTTATATTCGCATTCCTTTTTCTAACAATCAAAACCACTTATTTAATGCCCCTAAAACCACCAATGACCTTTTCTGTTTCTGGTTTTAGCAAAAAAAAAAAAAAAAAAAAAAAAAAAAAGAAAGAAAAAAACCCTGATAAATAAATTAATAAAGACCAGAGGATTGCAGCCAGGATAAAAAGGAGACTAGGTCATATGGCAATTGGTTGAAAGAAGGGGGATATTTAGCGTGGGGAAAGACAACTTAAATAAAGTGTGATACCTGTCATGATACATGTGAAAGAACTGTCCTTCAAAAGAGGGATTAGATTTGATCAGTTTGACCTAGGGAAAGTATAACTGGAAGCCTTGGAGAGAAATTGCAGAGAGCTAGGTTTTGGCTTGATGCAAAGAAATAACTTCCCAACACCTGTCCCCATGTGCAGTGGATTTTGTTATGAGATGATGAATTTGATCTCAATAGAAGGTTTCTAGTGAAAAATAGATGCCCAATTGAGAAGAGTCAGAGGAGGGATAATGTTCAACTTTTGGACTAAAATTGTATAGGAGAAGTCAAACCAGGAAAGATACCTTCAAGAATTAAATTCTGAAGACACAAAGAGAAACGATCAATTTCAACAAGAAGGAAAAGTTCTCTGTTCTCACAGGAAGATGTACTCATCCAATAACTTTCTTTTAAATGTGTGAAAAAGATTCAAGCAATGAGTGATAGATGAGGAATCCAATAGGGTTACACAGTAATATAAGAATCATATGATGAGTGATGAACCTCAAAAGGAGCTGAGACTACCAAGGATTATTAAAAATACAGGTGAAAATGGATTTATAGGCACTGAAAATAATTGGATTGAATAAAATGAAGACTAACTTGCAAAAGGAGGTCTAATCATAGAGAAAAGGATAAAAAATAAAGTACATTGGTGTTTATTATCTTTAGTCTTCATCTGGATGAAGTTAACAAAACTTCAGTTTGTTAACATTTTTCCAAAAATGTGGTACCCAGAAGAAAACATGCAGGGAAGTTTACCCAGGGAAGAATACAGAGGTACTATCACCTTTTATCCAACATGAGCAAAAGTCCTACATCTTCTTTGATACCTGTTGTTATATTGATTTTTAAAAATATCTTTGAAAAAATGTCTTTTCTTTTTGCAATCATTTGTTGTACATAATTTGATCCTATTAAACAGTATTTTGACACATGATTTAATTAGTCATCATGGAACTACAATTTAACCACAGTGAATATTAAGTGTACCTTGGACAATCCCAATTGTTTTTCCATGTGTTGACTTGATTATTGATCCTAGATATTCGGTCAACTTTTTTTGATGTGGCAGTCCACCAAAACCAAAGCTCTTTTTCCCTCCAGAAAAACATTGCTATCTAATAGGACTTTCCATCATCTTGAGTGTGCGAGGACAATTTTTCAAAAGCAAATACGACTTTATGTTTATTCTCACTGAATTTCCCTGGTTTTGTTTTAGCCTAATATTCTAGCTTCTGTTGATGACACTGAAATTCTGAAAGTCACTCAGGCTTATGACCTTGTGTTGATATATTTTTTTAACTTTTCCCTCTCTTTCATTCCCATATTCAATTGTTTGTCAAGCCCTATAGGTACCCCATAGGCATCTCCTTTTGTTAACTTCCACTGCCACTGTCCTTGTTCATAGCTCATCTCATTGTACTTAGACTCCTATAATTAGATTCTAATCAGTATATTAGATAACAACTCCATCCCTTCTCCAACTGACCTCTCCTACTACTGCCAAAACATTCTTCCTAATATATTCATTCTGATCATGTCACCCTTTAACTCAAGAGGTATTCAGTGATTTGCCTTTGCTTATAAATTAAGAATATATTTGTGATCCTGGTTTTCAAGACCCTCATGTAGGCAAAAAAATACATCAACAGAAGGATTTTTATCACAGGCTTTCCTGGCTCCCACTGCTTATTGGCTTGGTCCTTAGAGGATAACTGATTACTACTATAAGGGATCTAGAGATAAAAAGACTTTAAGTAGTCCTCATGAACCTTCACCACTCTGCTTCTCATTAATAATCATTAAAACAATTCTTTGCTTTAGCAAGCGAATTTACTAACATGGTATAGAAAGTGAACAAGTGTAGTAGTTACTTAAAAAGAAATCCCCATGGAAATCTATGGCACACCTTTCTACAAATACACACAAGGTCTATGGAGAGAGTGGGCACACAGAGTACAAATGTAGTGAGGCAAATATCTAGAAAATATGTTTCAAAGATCTAGCTCATAATTGCTTGCAACAAAGTCATTTCCTTCCTTCATAGAGACAGTACAAAGTTCTCCTTAGTTGTAGTTTATGTTGGACTCTAAGGGTCCATGAATTTTTAGAAGAGGTCACCCTTACTGAAGTTGCTCTTTCTTAGTAATTATCACTCCCAGGTAGATAGTTTTCTTCTACTGACTGAGTTTCTCTGATTTAAAATGAATGGACTATCAGAAAATGGTCTGATTTTTCCAAAATATTGTCAATGAGTAGAAAAGGAAGGAGAGAGAGAAAAACAGAAGGCCTAGAAGCAGACAGACATAGCCACAGGGTTGATTCCAGCTTTTCAAATGGAATTTTCTGAACTGAAATTCTTCTACCTCCAGACTGCTTGAGTACTTGACTGATCGACTACAAATTTGTTTGTTGTTTCTATGTTGCCCAGGAAGTGTGACAATCTTCTCAAAGACAAGATGCTTTCAGGGAGGCATTATTTGCTTTTATTCCAGTGACCAAAGTTTCACAATCCATTCAAATTGATTAGAGAGTTATTCACCTTTAATCTACACTTTGATTCAATTGAGTACAAGCCTTCCATGATTATGTTAAATGGGGTGAGGTAAAATCCCACACTTACATGTGCAGTGTGAAAAAAAATTGTATTTGGAGACTGAGGACCTGTGTGACCTAGGACATATTTCAGCCTTTGAGGATTATGGCTTCCTTATCTATAAAATGAAGGGAGTTAGACAAATGAGTAAAATGATCTCCAGAATGTCTTCTAATTTTAAATCTATGATTCCGTGATCTTTATAGCCTCAGAGTCTGGCAAAGTCCTATACACATAAGAGGCTCTTAGTGAATATCTATTGAATGAATGATCATATTTTTTGCCCCATTATGTGGTTAGAGGAATTATGCCTCTTAGTTATCATCTCCCTGCCATGCAATTCCATTTGTGTCTTAAGTGTAGGTTGATGGAATATGCTGTATGAATTTTCAATCCATTTTGAGTTTTCAGAAGAAATCCCCCTCAGTCCTCTCAGGGATATCTGATTGCCAATGCCCAAATCCTCACAAGTGTATATATATTACAATGGCCACCAAATTCCTGAGCTCTCAAAGAAATAATGCAGATTTTCTAAGCTTTATTGGTGATTCAGGAGAACTCTGTGGAAGGACAATGATATGTAGTATAGGACCTGTCAGTCCCTGCATGTGATGTATATTTACTAGGACTTTATAGTTGACAAAAAGCCAGGATCAGATTGTACATGGAAAGTAAATATATTCTAGCATATTTGCACTAAAAATGCCTCCAAATATTTATACTACTGCCAGTTTAGATAACTCTTAGCATTTTGAGTTCTCCTAATTGATCTTTATAAATACTTTATGAAGCTTTTAAACAGAGCACTCTGATGATTCTGTTCAATCCAGCAAACATTTAAAGTGGCCAATGCATCCTTTTCTGCTGAAAGCAAGTGGGTCAGAAGTTCTAGATTGTGAGACAAACTTTATAATACACTATAAACCAGGAATAGAGCTTAACTAGCTGAATTCTTGATGACCCTTTTTTATGGTTTTACAGGTAAGGCAAAAGTCTATTATAAAAGGCATTAGTGTGCCATTGACATGGTTACCATCTTTATCAACAGAATACCGTTCCCTCATTTTCTTGCATAATTATAATTTTTATAAATATTTTACTAATAAAACTGGGGAATGGTAAAATATATGATATCAATATAAATTATTTTCAGGGAGTAGTCTTTGCCTTGCCTTAGTAGATATTAAAATTCCTTTACTAGGCATTCAAGGCTCCCTACAATTTCATACCACCCTATCTTATGTTTATTCTTGTTTTAGTTCCTTTTTTTAAAAATTAAGGAAAAAATAACTCCAGGGATAATTTAAATGGGCAAGATTATTAACAAATACATAATCTGAGAGTTAGAAAGAACCTCAGCAAACATTTAGTTCAACCCATACATAAAAGACATATCCACTATAACAAAATATCCAGTAAGTGATTGCCTAAATTCTGCTTGTAGATCTCCAAGGAGGGGAAACTAACCATTTCTTAAGGCAAGTCATTTCCCTCTTACATATCTAAGGCTCTGTCATTCATTAGCATAAAGGAGGAAGAGAAGAGACTTAATAATCACTCTCTATGATCATGATAACTTATATTTAAATAACATTAAATAATGTGTTTAATATTTCTGTCAATGGCACTGCTATTCTTCCATGTGACAAGTTTCACAAGCATAGAGTTATTTTTCATTCTTCACTCTCTCCATTTTCAATTGTTAAGTCTTTTCAATTCTGTAACCGTAATATCACTTCTATCCAACTGCTTCTCCACAGTTATATGGTCACCTCTCTAATTCAAACCTTTATCACCACTCAACAGGACAATTATGACAAAGTCCTAATCAGTCTCACTGACTTAAGTGTCTCCCCTCTTCCAGTTGTCCTCCAAACATCTACCAAAATAATATTACTAAATTTTGGTTGTATTCAATCAACATATTCAATGCTTCAATGACTCCCTATTGCCTCCAGAATCAAAAACCTCCATTTGGGCTCTTCACAATCTGGGGCCAGGCTTCCTTTGGAGATTTATGATATATCACTCCCTTTAAAGCATTCTACATCTGGCTAAACTGGCCTTCTGGTTGTCCCTCATACACATCCTTCCCTTTTCCTTTTCAGTTCCTTTGTTTCCTTTCTCTGTTATTTGCACATATTTTCCCCTAAACATAGAATACACTCACTTGCACCAACACTGTTAAAATTATTCATTTCCTTTAAAATTGAACTCTAGGACCACTTCTTACAAGGGCCTTACTCTTTAATAGGTTGCTTTATGGTTTGCAAAAGCTTTTACCAAGACTAGGATTTCTAGGTCATCTCTTTTGGTCTTTACAGACTCACAAAGGTAGTTAGGACAGGCATTATTATCCCCTTTTCACAAGTGAGCAAATCAAAGGTCAGAGAGGTAAAGCAACTTGCTCAGAGTCCCCAAATTGGCTTTTGAATACAAGTCCTCTAACTTCAAGCCATTCAAGGGCTATTTCTACTACACTGTGCTTCCTCAAATCTATTACACTACCTGGATGTTCAAGACAGTTTTTTGTTTACAATAACTACCAGGAAGTAGGGAATTAGGGAGGGAAAAAGACAATGGACTCTCTTTTCAAAAGCAACTGAGTAACGATGAATGGTGGAGCCTAATTCCTGTCTTCTGTATACATGGTGACAGTAGGTTGTTTAATAAAACATCATCTGTTTGATTCTCTGTATTGATATTCTCAGTGCCTGGCATAGAGCCTGGCACATATAGTCGGTTCTCCTATAATATGATAGATGCATGCAAAAACACATGACTAAAAACTACAGGGTTTATGGAGCAAGTGGGGTTTAGTGGCACAACACTCAAAAATTTTGTCAGTTACACATTAAGAGATACATAAATTACACAGTAAATAACAATAGTTATGAGGTGTATGGGTTCAACTCTACCTTGTTCCACACACAGTTCCTATTGCACCAAGAGATTTTATGTGTGTATGTGTGTGTATGTGTGTGTGTGTACATATGTCTATGTATATATATAGTTATATACATAGTGTATATGTATGTCATATATATGTGTATCTTAGATGTACATGATAGGCAGATATACAAAAAAGATAGAACTTTACCTTAAATTTGCTTATAGGTGTGGATATTGGAAAGATTGCAACTACTGAGTTACTGTGAAGTAGTAGATGAAGAGTTAGTTGATATCAGAGGGAAATTTTTAACACCAGAAGTGGATAGTGTAACTCCTTGTGCCTCTCAGAAATGATTCATTTAAAAAAAATGAAAATTTGAATTATTCCAAGATTTTTCCCTAATATATCAATCAAATTGGAAAAAATTTCCATTTTTAAAACAAGTACTATAACAGAATTGACTGGAGAAGGAACTTAAATTTTTGTTGATTGGTTGATTACAATTATCCGTATTACCCAACACCTGTGTCATAACGTGTCTGTGTCTACCATACTTAAGAGCAAATGCTAAGCATTCCATTTCCCTAAAATTTTATTGTAATTCTCAGTTCAGAATCAGTTCTTTAGGTCAGTTCATTTTATTTCAAGTATCTACCTTGGGCCTATTTTATTGCCCATCAGTAACATTATGTATAGAAATAGAGCTAATTCAATAAGCATTTATTAAGTGCTTACTCCCATATTCCTGTCCCTGTGATAAGTCCTGGTGATAAAAATATGTAATACCATGCACAAGCAGATTCCCAAAAGGATTCTACTGTGAACAGCTTTTAAGATTCAAATTACACAGTAATAGTGAACACTCTGTTTATTGCATTACAAATCAAGACAAACATTCACAATATAATACTCACAATATTACATCTTATCACAGAAAGTCACAATATAGTGTTCATAACAGCTTAACATTAGAATGGCCACACAGTTTTAAGGCCACTATATTTAAAACAAGGAACAAAAGAAAAATCATCTGGTTTCCCTAAGGGGGAAACCCTTTCACTTAATCATTCAATCAGTGAATTCACAATATAGCAATCTTCCACTCATGCAACCATTAACTTAATCAGTCACTATCAATAATCAAACTTCCACTCATGGGGCAACCATTAACTTAATCAGTCACTCATCTAGCAGTCAGCCACTAAGCTAGATTCCCAGTTACTAAATATCATTAGTCACTAGTACAGTCATTAGAAACACAAACTCTCCACCTCTTGCTGTCCAGAAAACCTCAGTTTGTCCAAGGGGAGGCCTTTTCTTCATCTTGACTCAGGGTGGTCTCTTTGATTCCCTGGATCCTCTTCCACAGTCCCAGCTCCCTCCTGAATCAGCCAAACAATCACCTGGATTCAGAAGCAGACAGCTGCCAGGTTCTCGTCCAGTCCTCAGAGGTAGACCGCTCCTGCGTCCTTGTGTAGTCCTCAGGGCAATCCCCAGCACACACTGAAGTTCACAGAGTCAAGCACATCTCAAACCCTTTACCACTTCTCTTGCCTGGGACTCAAGGATCAGCCAGGCCATGAGTAAACAAAGTCTTATCTTGGTCATGCTTTTTCAGTCTTCCAGTAGTTCAGCTGGCTCTAGGACCCAGAAGGAATATCAACCTTCACCAGATTCTGGTCTCAGGAAAACTCCATATCTTTTCTCAGTCAGCTTCCAGATGGTGGGAGAGAAACTCTCTCTCTCTCTCTCTCTCTCTCTCTCTCTCTCTCTCTCTCTCTCTCAAGAAAACTCCAACTCACTTCCAGCAGCCCAGCTCCCAAGTGCTGAGACAATCCTACTTCCTCCACAGCAAAATTCCAGTTCTGTCTCTCTGTCTCTAGAATCCTTCTTTATATATAGCACTGGCTTCCTGTCTCAGCCAATAGCCTTCTTCCAGTCAACAGGGGAGTTCATGCCTTCTCAAAAGTGGACAGGGTTCACACCTTCCATACTTAGCCCTAAGTTACTAAGTGCTAAGTATCTGCTAAACTTGATTGCTATTACAAAAGACAAAAAAAAAAAAAAAGAAAAAGAAACACATCCTTTTTTCAAGGAGTTTACTTTCTCCTAAAGTCAGAATTCCAGCCTTCTAGATGACAGTATCTCTACTAAAAGGTCAGCATTTTGGCTATAGATTTTAGTTATCTGATCTAACTCTGTTCTACAGGAATAAGTGAGACTATAATGTCTTTTGATGTTGGCTGATAGCCCTGCTTTTCATTAAGAGAAGGAGGGGGGGAGGAAGTTATACAATGTTTAGTGGAATGGAGTTAGTGATCTGTCAACTTGGCCAATGGCATATTAAAAACAAGCAGACACTCATTCATTCAACACCCCCACCCTCCAATTTCTTCTCAGTACCATGCGTGGAGTGCAGCTTTTCATTCAAAACAGACTGTTAACAGGCAATCTTTGCTCTAATAGCTACCCTACTCCCTGTTAATTAAATGCCAATTTGGGTTACATAATGTAAAGTACTGCAATTACCTGTGCTGCTACATCACACTGAGAGTATTTTTATGCCCTGAACAGCCTGGGTGGTGATTAAATGATAAGATGCATCACATTAATTTTCAATCAAAGCCTCTCCCCTTCCACTTTTTTTTCCCTTTAACTTTTCACTTAGCACCAATTCATACAAACAGCCTAGGCTAGTAGAAAGGGGACTGGATAAGATTCAGATCTTGGATCTGCAATTTAAGATCATAGGATTTAGAGTTAGAAAGGACTTTAGGGTTCAATGAGTTCAACAATCAAGTTTTATAACCGAGGAAAGTGAGGCCCAGACAGAAGTGCTAAAAGATGGTAATAGATTTTAATGTTTTAAAAAAAATCTTACATATGTAATTGCATTTAATCCTCATTATTCCATGTGAGATAGAGTAGTTGTATAGAATTTTTTTTTTAAAATCAGTAGGCATTTGTGAAATGCCTACTGTGTGCCAGGTACTGTAGCTGCAATTAGAATTTTACAGAGGGGAAAGCTAAAGCCCAGGGGTTAAGTAATTCTACAGTAATACAAATGGTAAGCATCTAAAGCAGGATTTGAACCCAGGTCTTCCTCACTCAAGACCCAGTGTTCTATGACATAATGCTTTTTGTACCAGAACCAAGATCTGAACTCAAATCCCTTAACGCCAAATTATGTGATCTCTATGCTACACACACACACACACACACACAAAGTGTGTGTGTGTGTGTGTGTGTGTGTGTGTGTGTGTGTGTGTGAGAGAGAGAGAGAGAGAGAGAGAGAGAGAGAGAGAGAGAGAGAGAGAGAGAAAAGTGTGACCTTAGAAAATTACTTCCTCCTTTGGGAACAAGATGATTTAATGCTTCTACAAATTTATCAGTTTTAAGCTGGCCTTAATTATAGAAATTCGGGGCAATTAGGTGGTGCAGTAGTTGAAATGCCATGTCTGGAGTCAGAACACTCATCTTCCTTAGTTCAAATCCAGCCTCAGATATTTATTAGCTGTGTGTCCCTGAGCAAGTTACTTAACCTTGTTTGCCTCAGTTTCCTCATCTGTAAAATGAGCTGGAGAAAGAAATGTCAAGCCACTCTAGTATCTTTGTCAAGAAAACTCCAAATGGAGTCATAAAGAGTCAGACATGACTGAAAACAACTGAACAAAATACAATTATTGAAATTAATCACCAAACATTTATGAAATGCTATGTACCAGGCACTGTATTAGACACTGGCTACAAAGACAAAAGCAAAACGCCCTTTGTCTCTATTAACTTATATTCTATTCATTGAGATAACATGTATAAATAACAGTAAACAAAACATATACAAAATGAATATGATATTTTTCATGAGGAATAGAGAACTAGCAGCTATGGGGATCATTAAAGGATTAGCTTAGGCAACATTTTGAAGCACACAAGTTATTTTAGCAGGGATTGATGATAGATAAAGTGCATTTTCAATATGGCGGAAAATCATTACAAAAACATTTAGATAGGAAATGGAGTGTTCTGTGTGAGGCAACAAGGTCAGTTTTACTGCAATGTAGCGTGTAAAAAGAGTAAAGTACAATAAGTTCTGAATGGTAGGTTGATACCAGATTTTGGTACCAACCCTTTCAATAAGAATGGAACTCATCTGTTATCTTAGAAGAAATAGGCTGCTATTAAAGTTTATTGAACAGGTTCATGGTATAATCATACACACGCCTTAGGAAAATCTCTCTGTTAGTTGTATATAGAATAGATTGGATAGGAGAGAGACTGGTGGCAGAGAGATCAATCAGGAAGCTGCTGTGATAATCCAGAAGAGATGTGAGGAGGATTGCTTAATTCATGAAGAATAAGTAAAGAATAAGTAAAAATGACAAAATTTGGTTTGGAAGCAGATAGGAGGAAGGGAATGTGAAAACTAGTGGTGGGGGTTGGGGAATCATGTTCTGGAGGATGATATATAGGAGGCCAGAGTGACTTACTGGGAGGTGTAGGATATGACCAATTGTGGGAATGTTTGTCATTGAGTGGAGGATGCCCTACTTCCCAGTTGGGTTGGAGATTAGACAGGAGGTAAGGACAGTATAAGATAGGAAGCATATGGTTAGATAGAAGACCTACTTCACAAGTCTTCTTCCCTCTAAAGGTTGGAGATTAGGCAGGAAAATGGCACTGCTGCAGCCTTCACAGTAGGAGAACAAAGCCCTCTTCTCTACTAGCTTTCTTCTTCCCCTTTCCTCAAAGGACAGCTGCAATAGGATGTGGTCGGTGATAGTCTGAAGTCAATGGGTAGGTTGTTCCTCTTTGTACTGGAAGTTTTTCAGATCCTCTTCTGGTGATTGGATTGTCAGTACGAGGTGGAAGTTGATCTGTCCTGGAACAGATAGAAGTTGTTGCTTAGGAAGACACCCAGTCTGGCCCCTTGCAGCCTTCTGAAGACATGCAGTGCTCAACAGGAAATGGAAGATATAAGGAGTGGCCAAGTCTGGGGGGACTGGAGGAGGGGTCTAGAGAGGATCTTGATGGGAGTAGCCAGTAGGCTGGGGTGACTGGAGGTCAAACACCTGAACAAAGAGAATGAGGTTTAGGTTGAATACAGCATAGGAAGTTGCAGAGGCAATGTGGAGGTAACAGACATTGAAGGGCTGGGCTAGGTTTAGGGTAACAGAGAATCGGGTGCATTCTCTGGTTGTCTAACCTGAGGAAGCTAGTTATAAGCAGGAGCAGGAAATGGTAGACTCTGTTCAGGGAGTACTCCTTTCTGATAGATTGAAGATGCCTGCCCTGCCCTGACACCTTGTAGTTTTACTTATGCCTTATAAACTCTGGAACGCCCCCTCCTACCCCCCCCCCCCCACACACACCTGAACTTTCCACCTTGAACTTTCCCATATGGTCAAGTCTCTGACATTTGCCTGGGGCAATGACCCATCCCAGCCAACTGACCTTTCATTATTGCTATACCCAATTCTCTGTTACCTAGCCCAGCATTTCCATGTCTGTTACTTCTAGATAGTTGTTTCTGGCTGCTTCCTGTGCTGGATCCAAACTAATCCTGATTCTCTTTGTCCAGGTTTTTGACCTCTAGTCTCCCCAGCCCACTGATTACTCCCATCAAGATCCTCCCAAACCTCTCCTCCAATCATCCAAGAATTGGCCACTCTTAGACTCCTTCCAAAGTCTTTCTATTTATAAGATCCACCTGGGCCTCCCTTAAGGTGCTCAGATTCAATCTGGCCCACTTGCATTAGTGATATAAATACTCAGATTCCTAAAGAGTCTGACCAATATGATGAATTTTTTTAATCACCCTCTCTTGTTGGTTTAATAAACCTTTTTTTTCCTTTGACTGAAAGAAGGCTTGGGTCAAGCTCATTCTGGCAGGATCTTCATGTTGCTATTTTGGGGTCTCCAAACCTCAACATTACATCAAGCAACATGTTGCACCCAGGAGGAGATGGAAGGCACAATGTGTGCTTTTCTTGGTCATCTCATAAACTTCTATGGATTTAATGGCCATCTCTTTACTGATGATTCTCAAATCTACCTATCCTGCCCTAACCTCTTAGCTGATCTCTAATCTCATATATCAAACTTCCTTTCAGACATCTCAAACTGAATATCCAGTTGACATTTAAAACTCAAAATGTCCAAAACTAAATTCATCATCTTTCTCCTTAAACAGCATCCTGACTCCTCACTATCTCCCATTGTCCTTCCCCTTAAATCTAGTCTGTTGTCTAGGCCTAAGGAATTGACCTTTGTACCATCTCTTGAATACAACCCACTTCTTTCCTCTAGCATTACTCTAATACAGACCCTCAGCATCTCATATCTGGAAAATTACAATACGCTTCTGGTGCGTCTGCCTGATTCAAGTCTGTCCTCACTCCAATCCACTCTCCATTCAGCCACTAGTGTTTTTCCCAAAGCACAGGTCACACCGTGTTACCCCTTCCCCTCAGTAAACTCCAATGGCTTCCTACCTTGAGGATCAAATGCAAAATGCTCTGTTTGGTGTTCAAGTCCTTTATAAACCAGCCTTTTACCTTTTTCATTTGTCTTAAAACTTAATCTCTGTCTTGTACCATGAACAAAGCATTCTATCTCTCAGCTCCAGGAATTCTCTCTAGCTGTTATTCCCCATGACTAGAATCCTCTCTCTGTCTTACACCTGTTGACCTCCCCAAACTCCCTTTAAGTCTCATTGAGAGTGAAATAGCATGGAAAGAATGCTATAGATTTTTTTCATTTTTATTCCCATCTGCTAACTGTCTAATTTCTTTTGAATATTTGCTGAACTCCCAAAGTAGTGGTACAAAGTTGTAATCCTTGGTGTCAGGGAGGCTGAAGATGGTGGACTACTTGAACTAAGAAGTTGTGAAATGAAGAAGGGATAAATGCAGCACCAATATGATGAATCTCCAGGCCTGGAGAATAGCCAGGTTGCTCTCCAGGTTGTTGCTTGAAGAGAGAACTGGCCCAGGTTAGAAAAAGAGAATAAGTCCAACACTCTAAGCACATAAGTATTGCAATCAGGCTCATAAATGACCACTCAACTTCCAGCTGGGGTGTGAAAAGGAGACTCTTCCTGAAAAAAAAATGCAAAAGAGCAAAACAAAACAAAACAAAACAAAAAAACCCACCAGAAGTCTGCTTAATCAAGTTCAATCCCAGTCTTTTCTAGAAGTTTGAACTTGAAAAGAGCTTAAGGGGATAGTAGCACATAATGAGAGGTTTATGTATTCTCCTCCCCCCTCCCCCTTCCCTGCCGCAGACTATTCTAGAGACTTGAATGCTTTGGAACTCAACTGGGAAGGAAAAGGAGGGCACAAGTCCCTTACGCAATTTGAAGTCTTCTCAAATGAGGGAAGATTGAAGATTGTAAGGTGGGGTGGGATAAGGAAGAAAGCAAGAGACAAACAGAGGGAAGGGTTTGACCACGCAACACTTTCATATCAGCCCAACACTTGTGGTAGTTGATTTTCAAAGACTGAGAATCCTAGACCATGAGAGAATGGAGGAGCCTTATACATCAATATGCCCAACCCCCTTCATTTTTAAATATGGAACCTGAAGTTTAGGATGAAATGCTTTGCTCAAAGCCGCCATTAGTTAGGTTTATTCTTTCCATTCCTATCCTCGTGCTTTTGTACCATCCCACACTGGCTCTATCTGATTTATTATACAAATCTTTGTCAAAATTCACTCTTTAGTCATATGGATAAATGTATTAAAATAGACAACTATTGGCTAAAGAAAAAAACGCTATCAAAATGGTACAACATGCAGGGTATACTTCATTTCATTTCTTTGTATCTTATCTTTCATCATAAAAAGAATCATACTTTTCTAATGATTTGTCAGAAACATATTTTTCATATTTTCATTTCTACATAGGTATATCTGTATTGTAGTTTTCAGCACTATTGTCTTTATGCACATATGTAGCAAAGCAGAAACTTTGCCCTAGTATGGAAAATTTTAAAGGCCCTGACAGTACTCTACTTGCTCACTTTGACCCTGATGGTAACAACCTGTCTGGGACATGCTTCATTTTCTGACAACTGTACCTCTTTCCTTTCCTTTCTCCTCAATCAATTTGTCCCAGTGGCAAAATGTGTAGTTGTCCAATTTTTGAGAATTCCTCTTTATGGATGGAAGTGGGAATATAATTATTCCAAATTAGATAAGCTCTTCAAAATTTCAATGTTACAATATATTGGGACGTATTTAAGAGATGTAGAACACCTAATTATTATATGGATACTAGCATAATTGGGTGACTGGATAGTAAGGGTCAGTCCTTAGAATATGCTTGGATTTGTCCTTTATGATGGGTTGTACAGAACACGCACACTCTTCTTTGTCTAGTTATAGTCTAATATGTGAAAATTTGGTGAACCTACTTTGTGAATGACTAAGGGAGTGGTGTATGGTCAATAGAGGATAAAAAACTAGAAAAAACTGAGATCTTAGGAGGCACTGAGCAGGAACTGTGTTTACATCTCAAAACATCAATTCATAAATATCTTGCCATTTCTTTTCTTCCACTTCTTCCTGGAAAATCCAATTCATATACAATTCAAGCTATTTCTCATGATTTAATTGGTCATCTTGGAAAATGAGGGAAGAACAACAGTAATTCCTAGATGCAAGCAAGGCAAGAACTTCAGTAAACAACCTAGATGGGTTTTTTTTTTTATTAATGGTATTAGAAACCACAATCCCATAGGGTTATCCCTAGAAACCTGAGGAGTGAAGTTGTATTCACTCCTATGGGAACTGCTAGTACAAAGCAAGTTGGGAGAGTAAATCCAGAAGAAGGGTTAGGCCAGCTTAACAATATTACAAGTCACTAAAGACATTTAAATATACTTTGTGAATTCCTTAATTTCATGCAAAATACTTATGACTCCTGTTCATTGGGATTATACCTAATCCAGATTAAGAGATTTTGATTTGATGGCTTTGAATTTCTCATCTACTTATTTTTTGTTTTGTCTGTGACATTTTTTATTTGTTGAATTCATTCCTTTAAGTTATTAGTTGACTATTATCTCTGAATACTAATAGCAACACATGCTTATATGTTTCGTAGTGTTTTCCTTACATTTATTCACTCCTACTTCATCCCAGCAAGGTACAGAAGATACAGAAGCAAAAATGAAATCCTCTTTGGACTCAAGAAAGTTATACACTCTTTGGAAATATAAGATCTTACAGTACTAAGTATAAAAAAAAAATGAATGCCAGGTGGTGCAGGTGAGGTAGGTTGTCAGGAAAACTTCCATGAAGAAGATTTCACTTGAGCAAAGTTTTGAAGGAATGAGGACTTCTACGAGGGAGAGGCTAGGTCAGGTTGGAACGTGTTCCAGGAATGGTGGACAGCCACTGTAAAAGTACAGGCACTCGAGATAACAAATCTTGTGACCTGGAAAAACAGACAAGTAGTAAAAGAATGATAGTACATAGATCTAGAATTATGAATTTTAAATATACATCTAGTCCAATCCCTATATTTTACTGAGGCCATAGAGGTTAGATGATATGCTCAGTGGTGGAATGTAAATTCTCATTCCCCTAACTCCAGAGTCAGTACTCCATTGAATATATCAGTATTATTTCTTCCAGTTTAAAGGTGAGGAAACTGAGGCTTAGAGACAGTATTTGATTTGCCACAAAATCACACAACTAACGATTAGCAGAGCAAGATTATATACCCATTCTATTTTCTAGGGCTCTTTCTCCTATAACCAGATGATTTACTAGGAAATTATGTATACTAAGCACTTTTAAACCAACAGGTGATGAGGTACAGGCTCTGGCAACCCCCTTGAGCTCTCCTTGAATGTTCCCACCTATTGAAGAGGAGCCCAAAGAGGGTTAGGGCTGCCTGAGACCCCAAAATACCAACATGCCGGGTCCTGCTGAAAGAATTCCACTCAAGTCTTCTCAGCCAAGGAAAAAGTGAAGTTTATTGAAAGTTCAAGTTCCCCACGTGGTGTGCTAGGCCATTTAAAGGTGTTCTCACAGAGCAAGTCTATACTAAGCTATCTCATGGC
>CM053593.1:275748957-275771072 GCA_028646575.1 Pseudocheirus occidentalis
TGGGAAGATTTACTTTCCTAGAGCCTGTACTTCAAAGAATCAAAGAGAGCTCAAAAAGAGGGGAGGGGTCCCAGAGCCTACACCTCATCACTATGACATTTGCCTGAGGCCATGGTCCTTGAGATGTGTCTCTGCCCAAATTTTTAGTCATCCTTTGTCCAGCAATTTCCCACCCTTGATCCTCATGTTCCACCCATGAACTTGCCTAGCCCACCATTTGTCTGTCAGCTCCAGATTGCCTCCAGCAACTTTCCACTCTTAATCTCTCATTACTGGAGTCTGACCTTATGTGACTACTCCTGAAGACCCTCCCCAAATTCCTCCTCTAGATCACCCCTAGATTACTCACAAAACCTTTCTGTACATAAGTCCCCATCTTCAATCCTCCATGGGGTGTGAGAACTCCATAGAATGACCTAGCACAGACTTACTCTGTGATAGATTTACTCTGCCCTGCTTGCCCAATCACAGATACCTAGGCTCCTTAAGAGTCTACCCAATATGGCAACCTTTTGATAAACTTTACTTTTCTTGGCTGAGAAGATGAGTTGAATTCATTTGGCAGGACAACACATGTTGGTATTTTGGGGTCATGCCTGAACATTTTACTGCACCTTTTTTATGGGAATCTAGGGGTGGTTTAGAGGAAGAGTTTGGGGAGGGTCTTCAAGGGTAGTCAGATGAGGTCAGACTACATTAATGAGTTTGGTGATAAGATGCAGGCTCTTCGAACCCACTTGAGCTCTCCTTGAATCTTTGAGCTCTGGGAAACCCCTTGGACTCTGACTGAATCTTCCCACTTGATGAGGCATTTGCAGAGGCCTTTCACTGTGGCTCTGCTCAAACCTCTGTTACTAGCCCTCCATTGTCCATCTGCTTCCCACCCTTGAGCCTATCAAAATATCAATCCACCCTTGAACTGGCCTAGCTCACCATTGTCTGTCAGCTCTAGGTAGCTTCTAGCAATTTCCAACCCTTAATTACTCGACTTCATTAACTCCTCCTGGAGACCCTCTCCAAACTCCTCTTCTAGACCACCCCTAGATTCTTTCCACAACCTTTCTGTTTATAAGATCTCTTCTTGCCTCCGTGTGTGAACACCATAGAATTTCCTAGCACAGACTTACTCTTCCCTGCTTGCCCAATGCAAGCATCACAGATACGTAGGTTCTTTAAGAGTCTACCCAATATGCCAATATTGTAATGAACTTTTAGTAAATGTTACTTTTATTTGGCTAAGAGAAGACTTTGAGTCAAATTCATTTGGCAGGACCCAGGTTGTTGGTATTTTGGGTTCTCAAGTCAGATGAGGTCAGACTCCAGTAATGAATGAATAAGGGTGGGAAGTTGCTGGAGGCTACCTGGAGTTGACAGACAAAGGGGGGCTAGGCCAGTTCAAGGGTGGAACAGGAGAATCAAGGGTGGGAAATTGCTGGACAAAGGAGGGCTAAAGACTTGGGCAGAGCCACAACTTAAGGCCCATGGCCTCAGGAAAATGTCGTATGTGGGAAGATTCAAGGAGAGCTCAAAGGGGCTGCCAGAATCTGCACCTCATCACAAGCACTACACAAATAGAAGCTGCCATTTTTGTTGTTGAAATAACAAGGCTAGTCACGTCCTTTCTGTCACATTAAATATTTTTTATGAATATAATATTCACAATGATCCTGCTAGACAGATAACTTTAGGTCAGAAATTGAAATCAACAGTATCAACTCAAGCATTAGCGCCCCCAAATTGGATGTGGCATAAAATCCTAAGAGGATAATCTTTCTAGGCTTGTCACTAGCCTTAAATAGCCTTCAAGGGGACAAAAGAAGCAGTGTGGGCCCAAAATAAGGAAATCAGAACTTGATTAGTCACAAATGAGAAAGTAAAACAGGCTGATGAAAAAGAGCTTTCTCTTTCCTCTTCAAATTACCTTTTTGCCCTAAAGCTTTATCTAGCCTGGCTACAGGCTCTGGATCTCATTGTAAGCAATGTCTTCAAAAACTAAATAGAAACCACTTTCCCTCTGAGCACTTTGACCTGCCCTTAAATCTGAATAAACAGATCAGAAGTGGATGGTTTGATTCAAATGGTGTGAAAATGCACTTGTCATTAGCCCACCCTGGTTGTCTTGTATTTATTCTTAGTCAATGGACTGAGAAGGCAATCTGTACCTCAATGGTAACTGAATATGATGACTACTGATTCTTTGAAGTAGAGTGAAACGGAATTATGACTCTGAACAATAGGCCATCAGGTATTTTATTATGTGCTCACAAGTGTCACTTTCTATGAAAAGTAGAGGGATCATTCAGTTCCTTAAAGAGTCTCCTCTACAGCACAACCTTGGCATGCTCTAGAAGAGCATTAACAGAGATCAGGTGCATTTCCACCAAACATGTGCATGTTCTGCCTTTTACATGTTTGGATTTATATGTATTCCTAAAACATGACTCAATGATAGTTTAAGTGTAGGTGATGTAATTGCAATTTGAGATGAATATAACATTTTTTTTTGAAATGTCAGGATGTTTATTTCTATATCCAAATAGTACAATGGCAATTAAAAAATATTTATTTACTTTTAGTTTACAACATACACGCATACACACATATGCATAAATATATACTCTATGTATACAAGCAAACATGTTTATACACACACGCACACATTTAGACATATATCCACAGTTCTCTGTATGCATGCAAATATATATACATATGGGAATATAGATATGCACACATATCTGTATCCCCAGTACCTTCCACAATGCATTGTATATAGTAGGTGCCTTATAAATGATGTGCATAAATATTGCATGTGTGTGCACTTTATAGATTGGAGTTTTCAATGATGAATTATGTACAATATAGTGCCTGCCAAGGGCTCACTTAAGACATCTAGTATTTAAGAATTACTTAACAATTCAATTCACCAAACACTAATTAAACATTGACTATGTGCAAGGCATCTTGTTAGGTGCTTGGGGGATAAAAAGATATCTTTAAAAGATTCAGCCTCTGTTCTCTAGGAGTTTGAGGTGTAATAGATGATAATATAATGGGTACATTAACTAGCCATTCTTCTAGATCTCTCTGGATCATTTCTGGTGCTAACTTAGATTATTAGAAAGTAAAAAACCTGGACCTGGTTCCTCTTAGAAATGCTTTCATAGAATTATAAATGAATAAATTGCCTTCATGAGAAGGTGATTATAAAAAGTCAAACACTTAATGGCTAGTCTGTCAATTGTGAAAAAATACTTGAAGATTCTTCTCACTCTGTTTTCCAATGAAATTGTACTGGTATGATTTATGTTTAAACCAAATAAATTTTATGGCAATTTCCTCCTTGAGTATAGTTCTAGGCCAAAGGTTTGTTTCAACAGATGATTTCATTTGATAAGAACATGAACATCATTTAACTCAACTTGCTTACCTTTTTGCAAAGACTGTCAGGAAAATTCAGTGTCTGATTTTGGTAATTAGTTTTTTTCATGTATTGAATACCATCTCTGCCCTCTGTTCCCTTCATATAGTTTCTATGTTTATCCCAAATTTCCTTACTTCATATTAGGTTTGATATAATAAGTAATTTTAAATACTTGAAGAATTAGGTAAATTGAGGCCAAGGGACATGACTAATCCAGAAATATTCATTCATCACCTAGTAGGTGTTTAATATTGTTCTTGGGAGGCTGAGAAGTTTATAGGTTAAAAAAAAAAACCCCACAAGGTAAAAATTTAACTGATAAAAAAAGATTAGTGAAATATGAAATAAACAACGTGAAACTTTTTATACTACTGTTCTAAACTGTGATAGGTATCATAATATAAGATCTATGTGAGAAAATTTTCACATTATAACAATAGACATCAATAAGATCATTTGCTGTACAACAAAATTCAGCAATGAATTTTAAAGAAATTCTTTCGTGGAATTTTACTCCATTATTCAGGACACTAATTCTCCAAAGCCATAAAAAATTTAACACATTATAAAGTTTGTCTCATATTGGGCCAACTAAGTCTCATTTGCAAGAGTGCTAAACATTTTCACTTTTGTTATTTGTCATAGAGGACCATGATATGAGGGAGGTGATGACATTCATTATTTAGACATAAAGGGTGATACCATAAACAAATTAATGAATCAAGAAATAATTTGCCTGTCAGATCTGTGGAGAAGGAAAGAATTTATAACCACACAAAAGATAGAGAACATTATGAAATGCAAGATGGATAAGTTTGATTACATTAAATTAAAAAGATTTTGCACAAACAAAATCAAAGCAACCAAGATTAAAAGGAAAGTAGAAGTCTGGGAAACAATTTTTATAGGCAGTATTTCTGATAAAGGCTTCATTTATAAAAAATATAGAGAGCCAAGTAAAATTTATAAGAATACAAGTCATTCCCCAATTGATAAATGGTCAAAGGTTATGAAAAGACATTTTTCAGATGAAGAAATAAAAGTTATCTATAGTCATATGAAAAAATGCTCTACATCAACATTAATTAGAGAAATGCATTTTAAAACAACTCTGAGATACCTCATCATACCTATCAGATTGTCTAATATGACAGAAAAGGAAAATGAAAAATATTGGAGAAGATGTGGTAAAATTGGAACACTAATGTTGGTGAAGTTTGGAACTGATGGAGAGAATTTCAAACTATGCTTAAAGAGCTATAAAAAAGTTCATACACTTTGATTCAACAATACCACTATTATATCTGTACCCCAAAGAGATCACAAAAAAGGGGAAAAAGAACCACATGTACAAAAATATTTATAGTAGCTCTTTTGTGGTGGCAAAGAATTGGAAATTGAGGGAAGACACATCAATTGGGGAATGACTAAACAAGTTGTGGTATATGGATATAATGGTATACTATTATTCCATAAGAAATGATGAGCAGGCAGATTTCAGAAAAACCTGGAAAGACTTACATAAACTGACACTGAATGAAGTGAACAGAACCAGGAGAACATTGTACAGCAATGTTGTGTGATGATTGACTATGATAGACTTAGCACTTCTCAGCAATACAAGGATCCAAGACAATTCCTAAGGACTGATGATGAAAAACACTATTCAGAGAATAGAACTATAGACTCTGAATGCAGATAAAAGCATATTATTTTCACTTTTTTCTATTTTTTCTTTATGATTTTTTCCTTTTTGTTCTGATTCTTCCTTCACCACATGAATATTGTGGAAATATGTTAAATATTTTATATGTTCAACCTATATTAGATTGCTTGCTATCTCGGGGAGGGAAATGGAAGAGAGGGAAGGAGAAAAATTTGGAACTCACAATCTTATAACAAATGAATGTCAAAAATTATCTTTACATGCAATTTAAAAAATACTGTTTACAAAAAAAAAAAGAAAAATACCTGAAGGAATAATTATTTAATAAATGTAGTTGGGAAAACTGATTAGAAATCTTAGAAACTGGATTGAAATTCAAAACAACCTCTCATTTCATCAGCCATACACAATTTAAACACAAATTATGGAACTATAAAATATAAAATAAAGATAACATATTTATATTAACTTCATCATATTGCTATGTGATGAGCATTGCTTTGACTCATGTGATCTATATGCCAGCTCTACATGGTTCTACTTCTATACCTACAGTGGTTCTAGAGTGGTGATGGTGGGAGAAAAAGGAGAGGCTGATGAATGTCAAGAACCAATCAGTATTTAGATAACATATAACTTTTAACTTAGTTTTTTCATCCTAGATTTGAAATGGCTACCCCATGATATACTACCTTAGATACTGAATATTATTGATCCTAAAATGTTTGGTATGATAGAAGACTGAAGGAAAACTACAGTTAAATGAAAGGATGATTCTTGGTGTCTCTCTAGATCTACAAATAGAGTGGGTGGTCTGTGTAATCTAGCCAAAGGCTAGTTTATTTCAGAATAATCTTTGAACTAATTAGTTTGACCACTGACTTAGTAAATAAAATTAATACAAAATTAGTAGATGAAAATAAGAACAAATTTCACGGCAGTATTACAATTCTAAGCCAAGATATTTAAAAAAATTATTCAATAGAAAATAGACAAAAGAAGGTATATTGCTCTGAACATAGTAATATGTATGTATGTATACACATATATAAAGCATATTCATGTTATAGAAGTATGTATGTATATGCATATGTATATATATATATTTTCACATGTATTGTGTAAATTTCTGTAAAATGTAAACCAAAAGAGCTTAAAAAGAACATTAATCAACATTAATCAACTTGGTTTATTGGATAAATGGAGAGAAATGACATCAAAGGGCAACACTAGTTTATATTGTAAACTTATTGTAAAATATTATGCAGGACAGAAGATTATGAACTATGTTGCCTCATAAAACATAAAAATGAAAGACAGGTCTGATTTAAAGAAAAAATGTTGAGACTAATTCAGCATTCAACCCAAGTGCATTTACAAATAAAGTTGGAAAGAGGCCAACAAACAGATGAAAGATAGAAAAGGTCTGCAAAGACTTCTAACAATGAAGTATTACTTTTATCATTGAGGATAGAGTAACCATATCTGAACTATAATATCACAATACCAGATGTACCCATATAGGAGGCAAAAATGCCTTTAAAGTGAATGAAGATAGGGAAAGACTTGAATTAGACCATGTTATACAAAGGAGGCCTATGTTGGGTTCAATACAACTGTGAGGACACAGGTGTCTAAAGGAGAGAAAGATAAAGGCATGGGGGGAGGCAGGGAAATTACCTCATTACTACTGTAAAAAAAAAAGGATGCTAGACTATCAATAACTACCTATATGCTCATTTCCTATCAACGTAAAATTTCATGAGAATAATTTACAGATGACAAATTCATTAGAAGGGAATAGGCAAGATTTCAAAGAAGTATTCCACAGGAGACCACATTTTACCAACACATAATTGATTGAAATATGTTGAAATATAAGATTCTGCTGTACTTATTGTTTATTGACTATTAGAAAACAAAAAACAAGCATTTGAATAAGTAGAACAACATTTCACCTAAAAAGTCTTCCCCTAATTAAATGACTATGATATAAATGGTGCTATATAATGTTAATGTGGGTACATAAGAATTATGTATGATTTCTTGAAAGGTGATGCAAAAATTCAGGGAGGAATGTGTTCATTGAAGGTCATCATAACTCTCATAGAAGAATTCTAAAGTTCTTCTGGCCAAAGAGGAATTTCTTAAAGATAGTAAGGTCCTCAAGATGCTTCTTCTTATGACTGATACTGTATTATAATTTATCAAGGCCCCAAATATTTCAAAGTCAAATTCAAATATTTGGATGATAGCCAAAACCATTAAAAAAGTTTGGATTAAGTACATGGCACAGTTCATACCTGGTCTTAGACACTTATTATCTTTATGACACTGGGGAAGTCAGTTAGCCTCTGTTTGCTTCACTTTAATCATTTGTAAAATGAAACAAAAAATAGTACCTACAAAAAAGAATTGTTGTGAGGATTAAAAGAAGTAATAATTGTAAAGTGCAGGGTGGAGTCAAGATGGCAGCGTGCAAACAGGAGAACTCCGTGGCTCCCCCCATAACCATCTCAAATACCTATAAAATATGACTCTAAACAAATTTTAGAGCTTCAGAACTCATAAAGTGACAGAGAAACAAGGCTTCCACTTAAGGCAACCCAGCAGACTGACAGAAAGGGCTCATTGTAGTGCCTGGGAGCAGAGCCCAGTCCCATGTGGTTTTAGCCCCAGGCCATCCAGGAGAAGCCACTGCTTGAGCTTTAAGGAGAGTAGATCACTGGCAGCTGTGGAGGTTTCCAGAATTACCAACCCTTAAGAGCCAAGAAAAAGGAAAAAGGTCAGTGGCACTCTGCTAAATTTCATGGAGAGGGTCTGGCCTAATTGCCTCCAGAGCTAGAAGCAGTCTGAAGTGGCAGCCCTGCCAACCAAAAATCACCTACCCAGCAAAACTGAACATAGTGTTTCAGGGGAAAATATGGTCATTCAATGAGGTGGAGGACTTTCAAGCATTCTTGAGGAAAAAACCAGAACTGAATAGAAAATTTGACATTCAAATACAAGAAGCATGAGAAGGTAAACATGGAAAAGAAATTATAAGGAATTTATCAAAGTTGAACTATTTACATGCCAACATGGAAAAATGAGAATTGTAACTTATGAAACTTTTCTCAGTACAAGGATAGGTAAAGGGAATATAAATGTGTATGTGTGTATGTGTGTGTGTATGTATATGCATACATACACATATGTAAATATAGAAGGGTATATATGCATATGAATACATATGGGAGTGTATGTATATATGTGTACATAGACAGAGGGCACAGGATCAATTGAATAGGAAGGGATGATATTTTAAAAGGTTTTTTTAAAAAGGAAATTAAGAGGTGGGAGAGGAATAGAACGAGAGGGAACAGGGAGAGACAGAATGGGGTAAATTATCTCATATAGAAGAGGCAAGGGATAACTGTTACAATGGAAGGGAAGAACAGGAAGGCAAAAAGGAATGGGTCAACTTTACTTTCATTGAATTTGGCTTAGGGAGGGAATGACATACACTCTAAAATGGGTATCTTGGCCTACAGGAGAGATGGAGGGAAGGGGATGAGAGGGGGGAAGATGGAGGGGAAGATAGGTTGGTGGGGAGGGTTGCTAGAAGCACACACTTCTGTAAAGTTACAGGGACAAAGTAGAGAATAGAACAAGGGGAGGGCAGGATAGGGAAATATCATCAGTGTTACACAATATGTCCATTGTGTAGATATTCTGTGTAACTACACATGTATAAACAGTATTGAATTGCTTGTCTTTCCAATGGGGGTGAGTGACAAGGGAGGAAGGGAAAGAATCTAGAATTTAAAGTTCTAAAATCATATGATAAAAAAAAATATATATATATATATGTATATATATATATACACACACACACATGTATATATATATATAATTGTTATTAATAATTATAAGGTAAATAAGATATACAGGCACTGTGAAAGGGAGATCCATCTTGCTCTATCAGAAAGTCAGAGGGGTGATGGAGGAGGATATAGAAGAGAGCAGATTGGGGGAGGGGTTATACAGTGGGATCACTTTTTTGGAGGAGTAGGGGAAAGATGGGGAGAAAATCTGTAACTCAAAATCTTGTGGAAATCAATGATGTAAACTAAAAATAAATAGAATTTAATTACAAAAATATTAATTGTAAAGTGCTTAGCACCGTGCCTGATGCTATATAATTTTAATTACTATGACTATTGCTGTTATTATTATCCATAGGAAAAAAAAATGGAAGGTCTATCTTTCAGTCTTACGCAGTTGTATGGATGACTTATTTTTGCTGCTAACATAGAAATATTAATATGCCTACATATTCATTATATACATACACATATATAGTAATCTATTAATATAGAATTATCTATATCTATCTATGTATCAAGTAGATTAAATGAAATAATATATAAAGAAATTTCCAAACCTTATAGCATTGCATACATGTTAATCATCATCATTGTCATAATTACATTATCTATGTCTGATCTCTGGGATATTAAGAAGTTATATTTTTACTTGAATAAGCTTCTTCCTACTCATTGATGTCTTAGTCCTATGTGGAGCTCTAATCTTCTTCCACCCAGATTATTGTGATAGCTGCCTACATAACTGGTCTTGCTATTCCAACCTTTTCCTCTCCAAATGCTCATATATGCTTTGCTAAAAGATATTTTTGACCATTCATTCATTCATTCATTCATTCATTTATTGACTTTCTACTACTATACTTACTTGTGAATATGTCTAGAATCCAAGTTCATTGACTGATATATCTCAGTAGATTCTTCATTTACTGAGAAGAAACTCTATTCATTAAAATAAAATCAAAACACTGTGGCTTTCTGCTTTCTCTGTTTTGCATCTAACCCTCCACTACTGCCCCTTCACTGCCAACTACCCCCTCCTGCTGAGAGTACAAACCAAGGAATATGTCCCACAAGGGAGCTAAATCTATATCCAAAACATGACCTTTTCCTCTTCCCACTTTGGTATGATATTCATTCTTCCCAAAATGCCCATTTTTTTCTTCACAATGTCATGCATTTTATTTTCTGTTTCCACTATCTCCCCATTAGAGCACCAACCCCTAGCAAATGAGAGCATACCTTTTTCTTCACAATGAATGTGTGGCAGAATTGTTTGGAATGTTCGATAACTATTTCCCTTTCTTTAAGTTCAAATATGCTAGAATTTCAGGGGGAAAAAGATGATTTACATTTTTAAAAATTATCAGCAAAATAATTTAAGATGAGAATTTTATTTCATTTTATTCAGTAAGTAAATATTTATTAAGTGCCTACCGTGTGTCATGAGCTGTGCTTAGCACTGTGAATATTTGTGTGTGCTTGTAAGTATATTCATATATATGTACATATACTTATATATGTATATATACACACATACATATGCATGTATATACATACATATGTATATGCACATATACACATACACGTATACATACATGCATGCATACATACACACATGCATACATACATACACACACAGGATAAATTAGAAATGGTACACAGAGAGGAGCCAATAGGATTAACAGAAACTGGGAAAGGCTTCCTGGAGAATAGTGGTGTCAAACTCAAACAGAACTACCCACTAAACTGTACATAAGGATTTTGCAAGCATATGTTGATTTAGAAAAAAAAAACCACATATTAACCTTATTTTCAATTGTATTTTATTTATTTTGTTAAATATTTCCCAAGCATATTTTAATTTGGTTCTGTCCACACTCTTGTTTGACACCACTAATGTTAAAGGTGAAATTTCACCTGGGACTTGAAGAAATCCAGGGAAGCCAGGAAGCAGAGATGTAAAATTAAAATCAAATAGTTAGCTAGCACAGGGCTTCTTAAACTTTTTTTCTACTCTCAATCCCTTTTCCATGTTCAGTAGTGCTTGTTTGTGTGGCCAGAGGGCATGCAGGGTGCAAAGTGTGCATGTTTTCTGTTCAGAACCAAGACTGCAGTGAAGCTGCACAATGCAATGCAGATAAACACTGCCAGAAACACCTCAGATTCATTACATGTTTGATTTTTAATTAAGTTTTGGTCATTGCACATTCAGAAACCTTTTACTGCTATCACTATGGGGTTGTGATCCACAGTTTAAGAAGCACTGATTAGTCTAGCAAAAATGTATTAAACACTGACTGAGCTAAGCCTGTGCAATCTGTTGGGATGCAAAAGAATAGCAAAATAACACTGTTCCTTCCTTCAAGAAGCTCACATTCTGATGGGGTATGTCTCCTCCATTGAATAATTATGTACATTAAACCAAAGAAGGAAGGCAATAGGGGTAGGGAAGGAGTAAGGCCAGAAAGGTCTCCTGCAGAAAGTAGGATTTTGCAAGGTACATTGTATAATAATAATGCAGGATGAATTTGAGTCCTTTTTTTGTTTGTTTGTGTTTATCAATAAATATTAAGAGCCTATGTGTCATGCATTGTACCAAGTGCTGGGGATTCAAAAGAGGCACAAGATAGTCCCTTCCCTCAAGAAGCTTATAATCGAAGGGATTTGAACAAAATTTCCACAAGGACCAGAGTAAGGTATATTCAACCTTTTGGTCTCTTCAGTTTCTATTTCGGTTTTACCCTGTAGATGGCAAAGACATATTTATTTGCTTTTATACTTAAACTGGGTTAAACCCTTAAGGGCTTGGAAACCCAAGCTTGATTAATGTACCTATTTCTCTGTCTCCTGGGATTCAGACCTATTCAGGTACTATATCATTTCTCACAAATCTTGGACATGCAGTTCAGTCACTTCTGGAATAGAAAAAAAAAATACCTTGCCATAGCTTTCCAAAGAGCCCTCCCCTGGGCTTCAGTCTTCTTGCTCTAATTTCTAACAACAGTGTCTTTTTGTCTTGGAGGTCTCAACATATACATATGCTAGATGTTGTGTTTTTTCCCAGGACCTTAATCTACCTCAACTTTCCTAGCTGTTTTGACTGAAGCAAATGACCTGTTTATTTTTCTATAATTGACACTGGTTCTTCTACACATTTCTATAAATAAAAAATTGAAGTCAAAGAACTTCAAGTTAGATTTCTATGATTTCCTTTCCTCAACCTTGAGCCTTCATCTGTCTTCTACAACTGAAAGAGATCTTGAACACCATTAGGCTCCTTTTCTGTGGCAAAGCACCTGATGCTGATTCTATTACAGCTGAGATTTATGAGGGGGTGAGGGGGCAGGTACATAAAAGCTGACTGAAATTTACCAGATTTTATGGCAAAAGGAGGTTATTCCCCAGGAGTTCAAGGATTCCATTGTCCTATTCTACAAAGGTAAAAGAAATAGATGGTATTGTGAATATCATAGTAGGGTCTCTCTCAGTCATTGCTAGCAAGATTCTTGCCAGAGTCCTCCTTAATAGGCTGATCCTTCATCAGGAAGATGGTCATCTGTAGTGCCAAGCAATATTCACATTGCCAATGGTGATTATGAATATGATGGTATAGTGCTCCATCACAGAATATAACAGACTCTCCATACAGAAGACAGAAGCAAGACGTTTATTCAGACACCATGAACCAATTTTGAACACCAGGAAACTGAATCCATCATAGCAACACAGAAGTTAATATACCACAGTGCAGCAGAGAGCCACACCATCCTTTAGCCTTCCCACAAACAAACATGTATTTACTCACAAGCCCAATTATCTGTGGGTGTATCCTTTCCTCCCTCCAGCTCTAACTGCTCTGACTTCCAGCTTCCTGTGAGCTCTGTTCCACACTTCAGCAAATTCTTCCCACCACAGACTCCATGTGATTACATTCAGCATATTAGGGCAGGGAGGATCTTCAAATCAGGGAAGGTGTTCAAGTTCCTTTAGACTTATTAAGGGATAGGGAAGATCTTCAAATTCCCATTATCATTATATCATCTACCTGAGATCTTGTTTGTACACAGTTGTTTGCATAATGTCTCCTATATTACTGTGCAAAGATAGTCTTTTTGTTTTGTTTTTGTATCCCAATGTATGGCACACAGTTAGGTGATTAATAAGTGTTTATTGAATGTCTTTTTATTATATTTTTTCAATGAACAAAAATCAGCCTTTCCCTCCTTCCCCCTATTTGAAGTTGAGAACAATGGAAAAAACAAAAACTTTTTTACAAACATGTATAGTCAAGCAGATTAAGTTGCTATGTTGACCATATCAGATCTTTTTCTATATGTATATCTGTATGTTCATAAATTCATGCATGCGCATACATACATATACATATATAGATAAACATACATACATATATACTTCATTCTACTCTCTGAATCCTTCACTTCTCTATAGAAAGTAGGTTATAGATTTCATCAATAGTCTTCTGGAGTAATAGTTGGTCATTATACTCATCAGAGTTCTTAACTCTTTTCAAGTTCTTTGTCTTTACCATATTGTTGTCACTGTATAAACTGTTTGCTTGGCTTTATTCATGTCACTCTACATCAGTTCCTATAAATCTTTAGAGGTTTCTCTAAAACCATCCCCTTCACTGCGTTTTTTAAAAGAATAGTGTTATATAAGATGTATATGCCATGACTTCTTTAGCTTTCCCAATTGATATGTCCTCTCTCATATTATCATACTTTTACTTACCTCAAAAAGAACTATAAAAATATTATACATTCTTGGGTTTTCTTTTGCCTAAAACAAATATGTCTCTTTTTCTTCCCTCCCTCTAATTCCCCTTTCACTCTTTCCCCCTCCTATTTCCCTGTTGAATTAGATGCATTTTTGTACCTAACTCTGTGTGTGTGTATTCTTCCCTCCTTTGATTGGTTCAGATGAGAATGAGGTTCAAATGTCAATTGCTCCCTTTAACCTTTCCTCCTTGTTTGTATAGATTTCTATATGTGCACTGTGATTATATGAGATAATTTTCTCTTATCTTCTTCCCACTCTGCCAATACATTCCTTTCCCCTTCCCTTTACATTCTTCTTTTAAGATCACCAAGACATAACAGAACTACTTTTGGGAATTCTCTCTAATTAGACTTCTATTTAACCTCTGATGATAGGATTCCAGAGATATAAATGTATCATTTCTCTACTTTAAATATAAAGTTTATACATGTTTAGTCCTTTATAATTTTTCTTTTATGTTTAACTTCATTATGTTTCTCTTGATTCCTCTGTTTTCCCTTCAAAATTTCTACATAGCTCTGTTGTTTTCTTGCCAGTAATTTTCAGAAATCCTCTATTTCATTTAAGGGCTATTTTCCCCCTGTAGGATTACATTCAGGTTTGCAGATTAACTGGTTATTAGTTTGTATCTTTTGCTTTCTGGAATACATTATACGTTCTCTACTCCTTTATAGTGGTGACTGGTAATTGTGTGTGATCCTGACTATGGCTCCATAATATTTGATTTCTTTCTTTCTGGATTCTTTCACTATTTTTTCTTTGACCTAAAAGACCTGGATTTTGGCTATAATGTTTGTTATCTGGAGTTTTCATTTTGAGATTTCTTTCAGGAAATGACTAATTAATTCCTTTTTTTTTTTCCCACTTTGCCCTGTGGTTCTAAGTGCTCTTAACACTTATTTAAGATCTCTTGATAAGTTTTTGTTTGGTCATTGTGTTTTGGTAGGCCAATAATTCTTAAATTTTTTCTCCTTGATCTATTTTCTATGTCATTTTTAAGAAATATATGATACCTAGCATTTTTTTCTCTTTATTTTTAGCCCTTTGACTTCCTCTTAATGTTCCTTCTTGTCTATGGAATTATTGAATACTATTTTATCTATTCCAATTTTCAGGGAGTTTGTTGTTAGAACAAGCTTTTGCTTCTGTTGTGTGAAGCTTTTAATTGTCTTTCCAATTCATCATTTTGCAGTCCACATTACTTCTCCAATTTTTTTTTTCATCTAGTGCTCTTATTTTATTGACATTTTTCAAGCCTCTTTAACTCTTCACTTTTTCCAGGAACTTTAGATGAATTTGTGGCCAACCTCTGTTTTCCTTTGAGGCTTCAATTGTAAATATTCTTAAGATATTCTTTTGTTCTGGGTTTGTGTCTTGAGTATCCTTATCTCCATAACAGTATTTTAAATTTAATTTTTTACAGTAGAATTCTCATTTGTTTGCTTTTTATTTCAGTCAAATTTCTGATTTTGTACTTGATATTGGGCTGGGCTACATACACTACTGAAGGAAAATTTCTGGCTTTATACTGCTGCTTTCTGGTATTGAGTATTGTGTTGTTTAAAGACCTCAGGGATAGCTCAGGCTTGGCACATGTAAGTTTTTGGTGTTCCCAAAGTGGTTAATACATGGCAATAGCTAATCATTGCCCTTAAGGTCTGAGCTCTGCAAACTCTGACCTGGCCTTGGGTCTGGGCTATAGTAAATGGCTGCTAGAATCAGCCACTGTCAACAAGATCTGTTAGTTCAGAGTGATAGAACTTCAAGTTCTCCCTTGGTCTGGGATTCCAGTCCTGGTTATTCCACTGCATATCTTAGACTGGGCTGGAATTTAGAAGTGATAACCCGCTCCACTTCTGGGAGATGAGTCATACCTAGGCTGCTTACTTTCTCCTTTCTTAGTATACTTCCTAGAGCCTGAGATTTCTGGAGGAGGGGAGGGTGGCAAGACTAGGTCTTCTCCTAGTCCATTCTAAGTCCACCCTAAGGCTAAGAACTGCATAGTGAGCAACAGCTTCCAATTCATGCCTGTCCCCTTGATGGTGCCCTGGTATAGGTCTGAGGGTGCCCAAGTATGGATCTGAGATTCTTCTTGCCCAGGTTCACAGCCTTTTCTTGTCTAAATCTGTTTGGAGGAGTCATCTTAGGTACTCCTGCTTAATTTTTTAAAATTAAATTAATTTTAATTGATTTTTTCAATTTTAAAAGCATCTATATTTTTCTTTCCTCCACCCCACTTCCCACTAAGAATAAAATCCTTATGACAAAGAGGCAAACAAATTTCCATTTTGGCTGTGTCTAAAAATGTGTGTTTTACTCTGTTAGTGGATCATCTCTCCATCTTGAGGCAGGCAAAATTCTTTAACATCAGTTCTCTGCCATCATGGCTCTCTTGTTGAGAAGAGTTCTAAAGGCTTTCAGAATTATTCATTTTAATAAAATTGTTATTAGAGTAAAAATGGTTCTGTAATTTCTGCTTATCTTACTGACCTTCAATTTTTACAAATCTTTCCAAGGTTTTTTGAAACTGTCTCTTCATCTTTATAACACAATAGTATTCCAATACTTCCATTCGCTGTAATTTTTCCAGCCATTTCCCAAATGAGAGAAAGTTAACCCCACCTCTGATAATTAAATTTTTATAAGAATATCTCTTCCAAAGTCCTCCGAGTTATTAGTTGGTGTTAAAACTGTAAACTACTTGGAGACAGATGCTGTTTTACTTTTATCTTTACGTTTCTAGTACTTAGCACAGCAGGCTCTAATGAATGTTTATTGATTAATTGATTGATTGAATATAGGTGAAGGGAGCCATGGCTTGAAACCAGGAAACCTGAATTATAATTATGGAGTCACAGAACTATAGGAAACTGGATGAACTTTCTTTGTTTCATCACTGTTATTGACTGTGTGAGTGGGGCAGCTCATGTCACTCTGCTTCAGCATGAACAAAGTCACAAAATCAGTATAATATCTACCTTGTTTATCTTCTAAGATTTACTATGTCCGTAGAAATAAGCTCTATGAAATCATTTTAAAAACTATCAAGTGTAGTATCATTGTAAAATACTATGAGTCGAGAATATCCAGGAGATATGGGTTGGAGAATCTCTTAAGACTCACTTGGGTCTTGTGTTTTTAATCATCAGAAAGTATAGAGAAGAGAAGCCATTGGCTTGCCTCCACAGATGGTACTGCTGCTAGGTATTGGTACTGGCTACTTTAAAACCCACCCTACCTCTCCAGGCCTGCCTCCCGTCATCCTACCCCTCTGCACACAGACTTGTTGGCGCTCAGAAAGGTTCATCATCATCATGGGAGTTTGGCACTATTATTAACTAAGGGTGTGCTTTTTGGGACCAGATGTGCTGCTGATGTTAGGTTTCCAACACTACAATTCTGTGCAAGACTATCCTTATTATAGTATTCCCAGAACTGGGTGCTGGCCTTTGTCATTTCAATGGAAGGTAGGTGAATGATAGATCTTTTTTTTTTAAATCTCTGTCACTCGTGCATCTTTCTGGGTTCTTATTGATCTTACTTGGATGCCTTGTGTGTATATATGGTTCCTTGTACTAATCCTTTAACATAAAAAAGAAAAACTTGTCAAATGATGAACTAAATTACCTTGCTGTTACTTTAATGTGAGTTTGTACCCTTTTGTCCCCAATCTTCCAATGCAGATACATTAGGGAAAATGTCTAATAAAATCATAGACACACATATACACAGATAAAAATAAAAAGATATCATGGGCTCATAGGCACACAGAATTACTCTAGAGCTAGAAGGGACCTCAGAAGTCATCTGTCCAACCCCCTCCCTCATGTTATATATAAGGAAAATGAAGCCCAGAGAAACAAAAGACTTTGCCAAAGTCACATAGAAAATAAGAATTGATTCCAGGTCCCCTGACTCCAGAGTCACTATATTTAAAAATTGTTTATTCCTATAACATCCTTTGGTGTTAACTAAGGTATTAATGTGATATTACAATTTAACAATACCATAAGGATAATAAATTGTTTGATATCATTATCATGTCAATAAGCTATATAGGAAAAGCTAGAAACTCAAAGAAATGTTTTCCCTATGAAGATAGGGACCTACATAATTTTTAGACAGAGATATTGTGGTGAAAAGAAGGGCATGTAGAAGTTTCAAACTGAAGTATAATTTTTAAAGTCAATAATTTTCTGATTACCAAAATGTATTATAATAAGGAGTTTAAAAAGATAATATTTTATTAGCTTTTTCTCTGTGCATGAAGGTTTTCCTTCTTGTTATTTTTTTTAAGTCACCTACCTGACACATTGAGCTTCAGGTGGTGATCAATTGATTCTACTTTAGTGATTTATAAATCTCTCAGGAAGTCCTTTTTAAAGCTTATTGCAACAGTCCGGGCACAAAGTGATAAAGGTAGGGATGAGTTTTGGCATAGTTACAGTGTAATTGGCATGGCTGAATTATAGTCTTAATGTGATTGAGTAAAGAGCTCTTAGCAAGGTTATAGACCACATACACACCCTCCCTTTCCTCTTGCAAAAAATCTTCTTATGCATACTAACCATGGATTAATCCTGCTGAATAATAATTCATCATTTTGCTGGTTAAGCACATCATTATTGATTGGATAATCCCCCAATAGGTATACTTTCTTTTAGTGTTTCCATTCTAGAGTTGAAGACTTTAGCATAGGCCTTCAGCGAATAACCTGTAAAGACAATGTTCAGAGTCTTAATTAGTGCTAAGGTGAGTTGTTAATCACTGGTGGATTACCCAAGTACAAAGATAATAGACACATTTAGAACAGTTGCTAATTAGAAACTTAAAAGTATGTATATTTCAAATTTGCAGTAGGCTATTACTTTTTTAAAAGATGCCTTCATATGGTGCAAGAAAAATAGAGTTCACATTGATTGGAGAATGACTTAAAACAACGTGGTTTATGAATTTCATTGCTTATGACTGACATTTTAAGAACTAAAAAATAGGGGGGTGGAGTCAAGATGATGGCAGAGAAGCAGGAAAACTCCATGGCTCCCCCTATAGCTGCCTCAAATACCTATAAAAATGAATCTAAACAAATGTTAGAGCTTTAGAACCAACAAAGTGACAGAGAAGCAAAGCACCCACTGAAGGCAGCCTGCCAGGCAGACAGGAAAGTTTCATCACAGTGTGCTGAGAACCAAGCCCAGTCCCATGGTTTTAGCCCCAGGGTGGCTGGACCAGCATGGCTGGAGCATTAAGGAGAGTGGATCACCAGCAGATATGGCCATTTCCAGAATTATCCACCCATAAATGCCAAAGACAAAGTGAAAGGTCAATGGGACTTGGCTGAATTTGAGGGGGAAAGAGGAGTGGGTCCAACCCTCTGCCCCCAGAGCCAGAAGCAGCAGAAGTGGTGGCTGTGCAGTCATCTCCATGTGGCTGCTTCAGAGTTTCTAGGCTATAGGTTGCAGAGGGACCAAGCACCAATTCAGAGGCTAAGTGCTCTGGCCTTAACCTGCCTGGATCAGAATTGCGGTCTTGGTTGGTAGACCTGAAGTGTGTGACCAGTGAGCCAAAGCTGGTGGGGGCTGTAGAGATGGCACCCTCCTAATACCTCCAGCAGCTGTGAAAACCTCAGCAATTTGGGACAAAGCTCTCCCCTCTGGAAGCAGAGTTCTATTGTGGCAAAGAGCTCAAAATTCAAGTAATGGATTGGCAACATGAGCAGACAAAGGAAGCAAAGCAAACAGCTGCCTGACCTCAGATTCCTTTTTAGGGGACAAAAAGGATCAAAGTGTGGAACTGGAGGAAGACGACACAGTCAGAACTCCTTAAACAAAAGCTTCCAAGAAAAATATGAACTGATTGCAGGCCAGAGAGGAGCTTAAGAAGGATTTGGAAAACCAAATAAGAGGAGTGGAGGAAACATTGGGAAGAAAAATGAGAATGATGCAAGGAAATTATGAAAAGAGAGTCAACAACATACCTGAAAAAAATAACACCTCAAAAAATAGAATAATTCATCTGGCAAAAGAGGCCCAAAAAGCCAATGAGGACAAGAATGGCTTAAAAATTTGCATTTGCCAGATGGAAAAAGAATCCCCAAAGCTCACTCAAGAGAATGATTCCTTCAGAATTAGATTGGAGCAAATGGAAGCTAATGACTTTATGAAAAATCAAGATACTATTAAACAGATCCAAAAAAATGAAAAAAATAGAAGGCAATGTGAAATATCTCCTTGAAAAAATCACTGACCTGGAAAATGGATCCAGGAGAGACAATTTTAAAATTATTGGTATACCTGAAAGCTATAATCAGAAAAAGAACATAGAACTCCACCTTCAAGAAATTGTCAAGAAAAATTGACCTGATATTTTAGAACAAGAGGGCAAAATAGAAGTTAAAAGAATTCAACAATCACCTCTTTAAAAAGATCCCCAAAAGAAAACTACTAGGAATGACTTTAAGTTCCAAATTCTGTTCCTCCCTGCCTACCTGCCCTCTCCCCTCCCTGAGAAGGCAACCAATGTACTAATGTACAATTATGTAAAACATTTCCATATTAGTCACTTTGTGAAAGAAAAAAAAGAGAAGGAAAGTGAAAAAAATATTATGTTTCAGTCTGTATTCAGATACTATCAGTTCTTTCTTTGTAGGTAAATAGCATTTTTTCATCATAAATCCATTAGAATCATGTTGGATCATTGTATTGCTGAGAACAACTAAGTCATTCACAGTTGTCTATCATATAATATTGCTGGTGCTGTGTACAATGTTGTGGTTGTGCTTACTTTACTCTGTAGCATTTCATGTAAGCTTTCCCAGCTTTTTCTGAAATCATCCTACATGATGAGGGAATTTTAAAAATGAAAAAAGGTTAAGTTTGTAGGTACATGAGATGATAGTTATCCCTGCACTCTCAACTGTGCAAGAACCCTGCCTTTTCTACTGTCCACTCACTAGCAAGAGTTTTTAAAGATGAGGGAGTCCAGACAATGTTTGTGGCCAACAAAAAGTGAACCAATAGATATGGAATGAGAAAATTATATGTAGGAACAGATAATTGAGAGGGCAATCTATAGAAGGAACTGGGAAGAAATGAGTACAAGTAGAAGGGTTGGTCTTGGTAAAGAGAAAGATCATTATTTTCATCAAAGACTAAAATAAGGAAAAGAGAATGGAGGACAATACCAAGATGTTTTTAGATGTAGAATAAGGGGTAAGAGGGATCACATAGTGAATTTCTTCTATTTTTCATGGTAAATTAAAAGGAAAGGTCTTCTACAGAAAGAGTTGGGGGAGAAGTGGTGTGGCAGAGATTCTTTGTTACACTGAAGGATCCACAGCTAAATGCAGACTAATTACAGAGGTGGAGAAGCTGCAGCCTTGAGGCCACATATGGCCCTCAAAGTCCTCAATTTTGGCCTTTTTATTGACTCCAAACTTCACAGAACAAATTTGAAGTTTGGAGTTAGTCAAAGGCCATATTTAAGGACCTAGAGGACCATATGTGGCCTTGAAGTTTTAGCTTCCCCAAACTTGTAAAGAAACAATTAAATCAGTAGTGTCACTGGCAGAGGATGCTTCAAAGAACTGTCAGCCAACAGATGGTAAGGAGGTCAAACAAATGGTCAGAAGGAGGTAATAAGGGTCTATTTTGCTAGCACTGAATCAGGACTCTGTTGCTTTGCCCATACTCAAATCTGGGCCACAGTCATGGCTGGCAGTCCCAGGGCAGGAGGGCACACCAGAGCTTGTGGACACAGTAGATGGGGGGACACACCTCACAGTTCCAGGCCAGAAAAGAGTACTTGTGATCACTCACAGACCAAAGTGGAGGTAAAGAGAGGAGAAACATCTCTCTTTACATCATACCACTTTAGAAGAACTGAAAACATACAGGTCCCTAGAAGTATCTCTGAAAAGAGATGCACACAACCCCTTAAGCTTGGGACAGTCCTCCCTCTACCCTGGAAGCAGAGTCCTACTTAAACAAAATGTTAAAAGTTAACTAAAAGGCTGGAGAAATGAGCAACCAATGGGAGAACAAAGACCAAAACCTCTGGCTATAGAAAGATACTATTGTGACAAGAAAGATCAAAATACAAACTCAGAAGAAGAAAACAGAATCAAAGCTCCCATATCTAAAGCCTCCAAGAAAAAAAAATGAATTGGCCTTAGGCCATGGAAGAGCTCAAAAAGGATCTTGAAAATAAAGTAAGAGAAGTGGAGGTAAAATTGGGAAGAGAAATGAGAGTGATGCAAGAAAATGATGAAAATGATTCAACAGTTTGTTAAAGGAAACACACACAAAAAAGTACTGAAGAAAATAACACCTTAAAAACAGACTAGACCAAATAGAAAAGG
>CM053593.1:275771572-275784072 GCA_028646575.1 Pseudocheirus occidentalis
GTCCCTGTCTCTTTACTGAAGTGTGTGCTACCAGCAACCCTACCCCAGACCCTGCCTTCCCCTCCATCATCCTGCCTCTCATCCCCATCCCCCCTACTCTCCTGTGTGGCATGATACCCAGTTTAGAGTTTGTCGTTCCTTCCCTAAGCCAAATTCAGTGAGAGTAAATGAAAGTAAAGTTGTAACAGTTATCCCTTGCCTCTTCTATATGAGATGATTAACCCTATTTTGTCTCTCCCTGTCTCCTCTCATTCTAGTCCTCTTCCACCTCAGAATTTCACCTTTTAAGGTATCATCCCTTCCTATTCAGTTGATCCTGTAACCTCTATGTACACATATACACACATGATCAAATACGTATTCATACTCATATATACTCTCCTATATAGAGCTACGTGTAGGTATACGTATATATACATTTGTATTCCCTTCTCCTATCCTCATACTAAGAAAAGTTTCATAAGTTACTATTATCATTTTTCCATATTGGCATGTAAATTGTTCAACTCTGATAAGTTCCTTATGATTTCTTTCCCATGTATACCTTCTCATACTTCTTGTGTTTGATTGTCAAATTTTCTGTTCAGTTCTGTTTTTTTCAGTAAGAATGCTTAAAAGTCCCCTACCTCATTGAATGACCATATTTTCCCCTGGAACATTATACTCAGTTTTGCTGGGTAGGTGATTCTTGGTTTTAATCCTAGCTCCCTTAACCTCCAGAATATCATTTTCCAGGCCCTTTGATCCCTCAGTGTAGAAGTTGCCAGATCCTGGGTTTTCCTAATTGTGTAAATTATTCAAATATTCAAATTACAGTATTCAAATTGTTTCCTCTTGGCAGCCTGTAATATTTTCTCTTTTAACTGGAGATTCCGGAACCTGACGATAACATTTCTAGGAGTTTTCTTTTGGGGATCTTTTTCAAGAGATGATCAGTGAATTCTTTCAAGTTCTATTTTGTCCTCTGATTTTAAAATATCAGGGCAATTTTCCTCAAGAATTTCTTGAAGGATGCTTTCTAAATTCTTTTTTTGATTATGGCTTTCAGGTAGACCAATAATTTTCAAATTGTCTCTCCTGTATCCATTTTACAGGTCAGTGGTTTTTTCAAGGAGATATTTCACATTACCTTCTAATTTCTTTTATTTGTTTGTATCTATTTAATAGTATCTTGATTTTTCATAAAGTCTTTTGCTTCCATTTGCTCCACTCTAAGTTTGAAGGAATTATTCTCTTCAGAATGCTTTTGAGATTCTTTTTCCATCTAGCAAATTTTACTTTTTAAGCTGTTCTACTCCTCATTGGCTTTTTGGACCTCTTTTGCCATTTGAGTTAATCTGTTTTTTAAGGTGTTATTCTCTTTAGTCAGGTTGTTGACTCTTTCTTACACCATTCTCATTTCTCTTCCCTATTTTTCCTCCACTTCTCTTATTTGGTTTTCAAAGTTTTTTTTTAAGACAATCTATGCCTTGTAGGCAATCTTCATGTTTCTTGGAAGCATTTGGTGTGGGAGTTCTGACTATATTGTCTTCCTCCCACTCCATGCTTTGATCCTTTTTGTCCCCCCAAAAATGATTCTAGAGTTTGATTACTGTTCTTACTTTGCTTTATTCTCCTCATGTTGGCCAGTTAATTAATTGCTTGAGTTTTTAGCTCTGTTGAACTCTGCTTCCAGGGGGGTAAGAGCTGTCCCAAATATCTGGAGTTTTCACAGCTGCTGGAGCTATTAGGGGGTGCTGCAGCCCCCACCACCTTTGGCTTGCTGAAAGCTCACCCCAGAACCACCACCCAAGACCACAGTCTGAATCCAGGCCACCAATGTAAGAGCCCTTGGCCTTTGATAAATCTCTTTGGCCCCCTTGTGGTCTGCAGGCCAGGAGCTCTGAAGCAGCTAGGGGTTGGGCTGCTTCTTTGCCCTGGGGGCAGTTTGGCCAGAGCTCTTTCCCTCCCCCCCCCAAATTTCGCTTGAATTCCACTGACCTTTCTCTTAGCCTTATTTTTCCTGGCTTGATAAATGTGGAGACTGCCCCAGGTGCCACCAATCCACTCTCCTGTAGACTCCAGCTGCAGCTTCTCCCAACCACCCTGGGGCCAAGCCAAGGTTTCAGGCTGCACTGGCCTCAGTTCCCAGCCTGCTGTGATGAGCCCCTCCTGCTGAACTGCCTTCAGCAAGAGATGTGTTTACTGTATTTTTGGTGGGTTTTAGAGCCCTAAAATTTGTTTAGTGTCATATTTTATGGGTATTTAAGGTGGCTATGTGGGAGCTGTGAAACTTTGCTGCTTCTATGCTGCCATCTTGCTTCCACACCCTGAAAACAAACTTTTAATATTTTTTTTTATTATTACTATTATATCTACCTTCCTATATCCCTCTATAACGGAAAGTGAAATCTTGCTAAACTGGATTTCTGTCTGTTCCTCACCTATGGTGAGAGCTTAAAAACCATAGTGAATCCTAAGTATATATTGGCAGTACTGGCCAAAGCACCCTTTTCCTACTGGAAGGGAAGTACGAATATCAACTAGCCTTCAATTCCTGAGCTTAAAGAGGATGAGCCAACTGAATCTTGATCTATACTCCAGGTCTGAGAAGTATTCTTCATACTGCAATGTCTGGTCCTGTTTAACTCAAATAGGAACCTTAGGAAAGCTCATTCTGTTTTGCCATTTTGGATGCCTCAAACTCCATACAATATTCCAAAGGATTTTGTGCCTACCTTCCTTGACTGCCCCTTCATTTCGTTGTCTTCTTCCTCAATAAACCTGACCTCTTTTACTTTCTGTCCTCTCAGTTTTGTCATGGGATGCTCTGCTGTCCCCCGCTCCCCCCCCCCCCGCCTCAGCCATACTAGTTGCCTTCTTAAAAGCATAAGTCATTATTCAGGGTTATAATGATTTAGACCAGCATCTACTGCTACCATTTCAAAGTCTTGTCTTGGTGAGGGTAGAATTACAATGATTAGATTCAAATTGTACCTCCAATAGCAGGGCATCCTTTCCTTCTTCCTGGCAGTGACAAGAGGCCTTGTCTCTATGTCCTTGAGTCTTTTTCATCTTGTAACATGTCAGATAAGGGAGATTTCTGCCTTTCCCTATAGTGGACTTGATATTCCAAACCTTCCTAAGTATGTATTTAGACACTATCTCCCATTTCTGCCTTTGCCCTGGCCATTACCCCACGCCTGGAATATACCATTGTAGAGACAACTATACTGGCATACCCCGGATGGCTGTTAGCAAAGGTTCTTCAATCTGCTTTACTAGGAAAGACAGCTATTTAAGGGATCCACAATCTTTTTTAAAATTACATTCACTAGTTTGGAGGAAAAGTCAGCACCCTAAACTTCAGAGAAAATACCAATAGAGAAATAAAGAGTAACAGACAGCTCTGACTGCCTGAATCAACTATACACTTTACCTATATCCCTGAATTGAGAGAGTCTTTATATTTGAGCAGTCAGGGAGTTCTGAATATAGAGCCACTCAGAATCTTAACCACAGAATCACAAAATCCTTCTCATAATGGAGCCCACAAAGCAAAACACCAACTCAGAGTATATATACACTTTTCACAGCCAGAAGGCATCACAACCTTCTTGACTCCGGTGCCTAATTAGAAATTAGCAAAGGGTGTGAAAGACTTTTCTACAAACAAGTCTCCCTTAAGCAAACTTCCCTTAAGAGACTTCACAGGAGGCCTATTAGTGGGTGGGGGAAGATCTTAAGTCCCATTAATATTACAACCATACCTCTGTCTGCATAACAGAACCTGTGTTCCTTCAATATGTTGCTCAAGAACCACCTTCTTACATGTTCTTCCCTAATTCCTCCAACTACTGTTGAATTTTACTATTATGTACATAATTTGCATTTATTCTCTCTCTGTTTCTCTTTCTCTTTTTTCTTTCTATATTTATATAGATAGATATGGATATCTATGCATTAATCTCTCTCTCTCAACACACACACACACACGCATGCACGCATTTACATATGTACTCTTCCCCAATAGAAGGCACACACTCTGAAATTGGGATTCTTTTATTTTTTTATGATCTGTGTCTCTAAGGCCTAGCACAAATAATTGCTTACTGTATCCTTTCTAATTCATTGATTGTTGAAGAACAGACAATCTCTTCTGCAGTTTCCTTAACTATAAAGTGAGGGAATAAGAAATGATCTTGAAAGCCCTTTGCATCTCTAAATCTATGACTCTGTGAACCTGCTTTACTAGTCACAGTTTAATACTGAAATTATATTCCTAAGTAGGTTAAATAAGATGCAATACAATATGGCAACCATGTAGTGTTCAGTGAATGTAGTTTAAATTCTGCCAGTAGTTTTTAAGACTCATATATGGAATTCTTCTTCCTCACCTACCACCTTGGAGCATGCTCAGTCAGAATTACAGTCATTCATATGGAAACTCAAAGTATTTCTATTTCTAAGCATGTGTGATATATTGATCATTCATTCATTCAGTCAATTCCCTCCACATTGGAGCCTTCCCTTGGAGATCACCTCCAATTTATATGTATGTATCTTGTATGTACATAGTTGCTTTCACTTTATCTCCCCAATTAGAATGTGAACCACTTGATAACAGGAACCATGATTTTGCCTTTCTGTACATCTCCAGCACTTAGCATAAGCAGTGGCACGAATATTAAGGAGTTGATAAATACTTGTCAATTGGCTAATTGATTGGGTGAGTCTCTGTGTCAGCCACCAGTTCTGGATTCTAAAACTCACTCCTCATTCTTGGGAACCTCTAAGGCAAATTGCCTGGTTACAAATCCCAGTGCAAAATCTCCATCACTCCTGTTTGCTTTCTTTCCTGACCTTTAAAAACTCCCAAGGTTGTAGCTTCCAATCACCTTCCCCTGAATTCAAATACAGACTCAGATACTTACCATATGATCTAGAGCAATTCACTTAACATCTTCCTGCCTCAATTTCCTCATCTATAAAATGAAGATAATAATATGATCTACTTCCCTGTGCTATTGTAAGGATTAAAGAAAATATTTGTGAAGAGCTTTTCAAACCTTAAAGTACTGTAGTAATGTTAGGCTTTATTATCTTTAATGAAAAAAACAATCTCCAAGGCACAGAAACAAGGACTGTATTTATGGGCCACATATTGGTCTCTGATGGGAAGAGCCTGAGTACTTCTCCATTACATCATTGTCTTCCCCCTCTCTTTGGAGCATGACTAAGCAGGAAAGAGCAGAAAGAGAAGGGAACTGGGGTCTTTTAAAAGCCCCCAGTTCCAGCTATATAGCCAATCAAAAGTTCCTCTTGATCCTGTAGCTAGAAGACTGGAGCCAACTGCAGAATAACTGTTCATGTTCCAATTCGGGCTGTTCCACTGAATTCCATCATGATTTGTTAGAAGCAGGCTTCCCAACTTCTTCCACGTAGATTATTGCATTTGCTAAACTCCCCCTGTATTTGCATAGATTAAATAGTCTCACTTTTTTTAAGATTGTGTCACATTCCCCTTCTTCATTTAATCAAGACTTTACCCATCGATTGGCAAACTGAAATGCCCCATAATTTTTGAGCCATTCTTTGACTTAATGAAAGGACTCATCTAGGATTTGTGCCCACTCAGGATGATTGCACTATACAATTCTTCAAATGATGACTACTGGGTCCACATAATTGGAAAATCAGAAAACTGGGCCAATTCTTGTGACAAGAGCTGAATGTGATTGTTTAAAGTATCTGCATATGTAGGCCCAACAGACTTTTATTATTATTTTACTTATTAAAAAACCTTCACCCATATTTTGCACTTGAACTAACATCTGTGTTTGCTGTTGGTCTTCGGGTAATGAATACTCCTATGATGTTTATGTCACAATGTAGCTAATGCTTGGCCATCCTGGATCCTGGGTCTGTCTTTATGAATAATGCACTATATGTTTCTATTCTGTATCTTTTGCCTGATTAACAATTTGATTTAACCACCTAGAGTGAGTGTTTTCTTAGTTGCAATCCTGACACCTAATGGGTGTTGCAAAATCTAATACTCTAAAGAGAGAGAAATCTTTGAAATCTTTCTTCAGTGCCCCATATGTTGGACCTACATGTGAGGATCACCTATTCCAGGTATATTGGCAGTTGGCACCATGATTAACTATATTATTAGAATCAGCAAATCACACAGAACTCATGCCTATCCATTAGATACTTGTCCCCTTGATATTTCTTGTCTTCATGGCAATTGTCTCATTTGTCTAAAAATAAAATTGAGCCAAGTCATTTACATTTTAATAGATCTCTAATTCTATTTAGCTGTGAAGTTTCAGTTTATACTACTTACCCAAGAGTACTCAGTTCTTTAAAAAAGATGGAGCCCCCTACCCCACAAATTCTTTTAGACTAAAAAATTACATGGAGTCAAGAATTCCCCAAATCTTCATTACTTATAAACAAGAAGTGTAAGGGAATAAAAAATAGCTAGCTAGAATTTATATAGCACTTTAAAGTGCTATATTTTCTCATTTTTATCTCACAGTAAAGTGCTATTATTAACCCCATTTTACAGATGAGAAAACTGAGGCAGATAAAGATTAACTGACTTGTCCACAGTCACACAACTAGTAAGTATTGAAGGTCAAATATGAATTCATACTCCAGATCCTCCATTCTTTTCACTGTACCTAACTACCAATGAGCTATACATATACATATAAATATATGTACATGTGTATGTACATATTCATGTATATATATTTATTTATGTGTGTATGTCACTTATGTGAAATCTCGTAATATTAGTAAGAATTTTTAAAAACGTTAACTTTTTCTGCTTTTTATTGAAGGGTTAATTTTCACAGGAGATAACATGAATGTATATACAAATGTAAAGCAAAAGCCAACCAGAAATCTGAGCGCCTTTTGAAGTTTGTAAAAAAAAAAAAGAGCCTAAACTTCATCAGTTTCTTGCATAGGTAGGAGCATAAGGTTTTTTTGTGCTTGAATTGAAGCAGGTGATGAAAACAACTTCATGCTCCAAATGAAAACGTTTTCATTTTATCAAGTAACACCCTCATTTGAATTAGCCTTTTGATTGAAGGTTTCATGTTTGTCCATTATTATAAGAGACTTTCACTTACTTTCTAAAAGTGAACCTTTCAAAGGTAAGTCAATAAATAGTTAACTCATGATAGTGTTCTCTAATGCAGAAAGTTTCCAGTTTGTGTATTTTACCATCATATAATCAAAATACTTTGGAGATGTTGCATTCTAATAATAACAGCTTCAAGTTTCAGAGTAGTTTCAAGTTCATAACTCACTTTTCTCAAAGCAATTCTATGATTTACATAGCAGAATTATTGATATCCCCCTTTAATAGTGGAGAAAAGTATGAAGAAAGTTGAATGATTATTCCATGGTCACACTTAGTAAATATCAGACCCAGAATTGGAACACGTCTTATGAGTCCATGTCTTTCAAACATGTTGTCAACCCACTAATTGTTAGTGAAGGAAGTTGTATCTAGAAAGGTTTTCAAGTAAAATATCATTTAGAAAATAATTATTAGCAATAACTATATCATATTTATATAGTAATCTAAGGATTCAAGAGAAATTTCCAAATACTATTTTGCTTTATTCTCTCAAAAACCTTGTGACTCAGTCATTTTACAAGTGAGGAAACTGGGACTAAGACAGGTTAAGTGACTTGTCAACATTCCTGCCACTAGTAAGTGACCGAGGCAGGATTCCAGCTCAACTCTCCTTAAATCCATATCCACTCTTTTACTCACTATGCAAATGCAAATACAGATTACTCTGGCAAACAGTTTGAACCTAGCAATGGTTTGGGGATCATCCCACAAAAAATTAATTTTCGTGCCTTGTGTTGCTATTTGCCTTCACTGTTGTTAACTGAAAATACACTAGACACAATGTAAAGGAAAGCTGATGGTATCCATAACTGGTTTCAGAATCTAATCCAATCTTCTAGACCAGAATTGTCAAACATGCTGTCTGGGCTAACACAGACAGTAACACTCCCAAGTGCAGTTTGAACCAGATTAAAATGTATTTGGGAAATATTTATCAACAAAAAAATAAAGAATGAATAACAATAGATTTTAAAAACTAATCAATATGTGGCCCTCAGGAATCTTTATTATATGGATTAGTGACCCATGTTTCTATTTGAATCTGATTTTTTACTCTTTTGACATAAAAAAAATTAGCACTTCCAAAACATCTCTCTTTCTTCCCGTTGAATTCAATGGAAAATTCAATTCCATTGAATAAGCTAATATCAAAAGAGTGGCTGCAAAGCTGTTTTCCAGATGGTATATTGACAAGAAACCCTTATGCAGTGTTTGTGTCCTACTCTGTTGCTCAACTATTTACTGAAATACAACTATATATTGAGGCAGATAATTAAAAATATGTGTATGTATTTCTACAAGAATAAACGGAACCTATCTTTTGAAAGATGAGGTGTAAAATGAAAGGTTTTCCAATGATAAAATCACAATCTCCTGGAGTTTCTTCCGAAGATGAAGAAGAGGCATAAAGCAAAAGGCAAAGGTGTTTTTTTTTTAATTTCTACAGGAACTGTTATCTTAATTTCCTACAAGCATTTTGGACAAAAATAAATACCTTACAGGGGTTTGTGAAAACAAGACCACTAATGTACAGTGGGTGGAGCTGTGACATGACAGAAACATTTCAGATATGAATTTGTAATTGGGATAGAAAGATGATTTCCCTCCTTGTCCCTCTTGACATAGAATCCTACTACAAGGCATAATAACCATGAAAGTTAAAGATAGATTAAAAATACTCAGCAGAAATCTTTGTCAGTAAAGAAAATGAAATAAAGTGCATGTCTGCAGATTAGGAAATAGATGAAAGAATTGTAGTACATTAATGTGTTGGAATCATACTATGCTGTAAAGAATGTCAAATATTAGTATTTTAAGGAATATAGGAAGGTTTTTATGATCAGATACAGAATGAAATAAGCAGAAATAAAAAATATATATACATACATATATAACAAGTGCAAGAATATAAATGAAAAAATTCTTAATAGGATGATGAACTCTGAATAAATTAAAAGTTAATAATGTTCTTGGAGAAAACATAATGAAACACACCTCCATTTTAATGGCAGAAAAGTAGGAAATTATTAGGGCAAAATATTATAAACATCAGTGACAATGTCACCATATCAGTTGCATTTGTTTAGTTGCTTTACTTTGTTTGACAGAGAGTTCAGTGTAGAAGCATACAGAAAAAAGAGCAGTCTTTCGAGAAATGATTGTAATATAAAAGTGAAAGTTATCAATAAAACTTCTCTTTAAAGGGCCTGTATAATAAAATCAGTTGAGGAATTCATATTTTCACATTATAAAGTCAAGGATCAACTTTATTGCTTTTTCATTTATGTGAAATCCTACTTGAATACCTCAGTATAGCACAAAGGTGACCCTGGGTTCTCAAAGGCTCTTCTAGGGAAGCAAAAACCATAGCAGGTCCTAACTAGGAGAGAAGTGTTCAAGTATGAACCTTTTGGTGAACTACATAGCTATTGCCCGAGATCAGTCTCAGTAAGTTTAGAGAGATTATCAACAAATTGTCTAAAGGGTAAAAGTTTCCTGTGCCTTGTCCCTCCCCAACAACCCCATTGATGAAAATATGGATTATTGAAGGATGTATTTCAAGTCCAGTAACTATCCATATGCTGTTAGGTTCAGACCACCAGACCTGGGACCTTCAAGAAGCCCAGTTCTTCAGCTCACAACTTGCCCTTTGTTCATTTTTATGGAGTTCAATGTCTCCTCAATAAGGGACATTAAATTCCCCAGTGCTTGAACAGCGAGGTCAGATTTCTGTGAAATTATTTTATTTTTGGCTTTATTCTAGGACAGGCCTCTACAACATGTGACCCACCAAGGGATTTCCTTTACATAAAAAGAATGTTTTCATATAAAATTTTTGATGGCCACCAGAGATCCTTTGGCAAGAAACTTGAGGGACATAAGCAGTCAGTGGGCTGCAGGTTGTGTAGGTCTGTTTGCATAGCTCTTTCCCAGCAAGGGGGAGGAAATAAAAATATTCCCAAACATAAAGGTGAATCAGGTATGAAACAGGTAAGCAGAAAAAAGGAATGTTCGTTAATAAAGATGTCAACCTGAAATAGACTGAAAATAGCAAAAACTAGGATCTTTAAGGAAAGGAAATTACAATTGGGAGTCACCACAGCACCCTTTGGTGGTGCCAAAGAGCAGCAGAGGGGGGCAGGGTTAAATATATATCAACAGGGAGGGGGTTTCATGGAAATCACAGACTCAAGAATCTGTTATTTAAGTTGTTTTATATAACAACTGGGAGTCCATAAAGAAGGTTAGGCATGGTTTCTATAGTTCTCTTTTAACTGGTTTTGATGGTCCTCATTCAATTTATGGCTCTAGGATCAGGCAAGGTCAGATTCATCGAACAAAGAGAACCATAGAATGATTGCAATTAATTGAGAGTCTAATATTCAAGACATATTGAGACATTTGCCATCAGTTTCCTTTGGGGGGGCTGCTAATTAGTCATTTTACATTTCATGTCTACTAAGTACAGCCCAATCAATGCCAAGTGGGCTCTTTCATTACAATGGCTCCTTTTTTCTCTGCATGTCACTCTTTTCCATTAGATCAATTTGCCTTACTGCTGTTTTAATTGCAACTGTTCCAGTTGGTACCACATTGGTGTTTAAACATCTAGGAAGGACAGGATACTCCAGCAGCCTTTCAGGATCTCACTAAACTCTACACCAAAAGAAGAAAAAAAAAAGAAAGAAAAAGAAAAGAAAACACAAACAGGAGGTGGCTCCATTTCAGATATATGCTAGCGTAAGAAGCCCTGAGATAGATCATAGTTTGTGGGAAGGTAGAGCAAATAACATCCTTAAGCAGTTATGCCTGTAACACCCCCAAGAAGTTCATAGCATCATCTTAGAAGGGACTGATCTTTTAATATATTCCCTGAATTCTAGGTCATCAGCCAATTCAGATTTTTCTTCATACAAAGTATGAACACCCTAGTCATCATGGCAAACAAGAAGCAGAGTACATCTGTTCTGCTCTAAATTGTTTAGGGGTAAAGTATATGGCATGAAATATTTAATTGTGAACTTGTTGGTAAACTTACTATAGAAACCAAGTTAAGCCTGAGCCCATTCTCCCCAGAAACTGAAGTGGTATAGGAGAAAGTATGCCTTTCCAGTTGTTGGGGGTGGGTTGGGGATGGGCATTCTGTACATTTTTTTCCCTTATAATTTTGAAGTAAATTTCCTTTTGGAAAAGCTAATTGGTGTTAATGGCTTAGGTGGAACTCAGATATTATTCACAGGTGTTCAAAAGGTAAGAGGAAAATGGAACAGAGATTTAAGATAATTACTTTATTATGGAAGAAATATAGAAAAAAGTATATAACATATATACTTTTATAAGTATATAATTGAAGTCCTTCAATCACTCCAGGTAACAGCTAGCACCCTGAGGGTGGAAAGTACCTAGTTTTGCTCTCGAAAAATGTGGTCAGAGTACTTACTACAGCAGAAAGAAGCAATTTCAGGGATACAAAGATAGGAAAGGGTGCCTAAATAATTAAAAACTCCAAAACTAGGACAGTTTGTTGAAAACAAGTCACATGAACTTCCATACTCTGAGTTCCAGAATGGTAGGAATTTAGGAATGTAGGACTGAAACTATTGCCATCATTAAAAAAAAGTCAAGAAAACAGATTTGGCATGTAAGTACTGTTAGATGTCAAGGATCTGTGGACCCAGATCCTCCTGAATGACTACTGAAAGAAAAGCAAAAACAACAAAAGCTCTGTAGTTGTGTAATATTAGGACCACAGCATTATTTTTTGCACTACAATGGTTATAGTTAAAATATCTTTTCCTGCCTTTCAAATGTAAGGAGTATATAGTAAACATCATCAAAATCTGTTTATTGTTTCAAAGTATTCTTCACCAGTAACATCTTTAAAAGTTAATGAACTTAATGGTTCGTTTTTCCAACATCTGATGGATCATTTTAGTCATGTGCTTTGGTCTAGTAAAAGGGAGGAGGGGCAGGAAGAGGGTTTATCTCAATTCAATTTGCTTTATCAGTTCAATTTAACAAAAATCATTAATCCTCTATTGTATTTAGGGCATTCATTTAGACTCTAAGGAGTAAAAAACAAAAAGAAAAAAAAACACAAAAATTGAAAATGACCCATGCCCTCAAGGAGTCTGCATTCTAGAAGGGACAGTATCTCCACAGATAATTAAATTTATAGTGTATAAATAAAGTAACATAAGGTGTTTTTGATGTGGTTAGGTTAGGGGTGTTCAATACTCCAAAATACCAACATGCAGGGTCCTGCCAAATGAATTCCACTACTCTTCTCAGCCAAAGAAAAGTTTATTAAAAAATCATTAAAAGTTTGTAGACAAGTCCATGTAAAAGTTCAAGTTTG
>CM053593.1:275790500-275808753 GCA_028646575.1 Pseudocheirus occidentalis
CAAGATTGATCTCCCTACTGCAGTGCCTGTATATCTTAATTCCCAGTTGCATGTAATTAATAATAATCATATATATATATATATATATATATATATATATATATATACACATGTATATACACACACACATATATATATATAAATGATTTTATATATATATATTTACATTTATATTAACATTTGATTATAGAACTTTAAATTCTAGATTCTTTCCCTTCCTCCCTCATCACCCACCTCCACTGGAAAGACAAGCAATTCAATAGAGGCTGTATATGTGTAGTTAGGCAGAACATCTCCACAATGGACATATTGTGAAAGACTAATATTTCCCTCCATCTTGTCCTGCCCGCCCCACCCCGTTCTATTCTCTACTTTGTCTCTATTCATTTACAGAAGTGTGTGCTTCTAACACCCCTCCCCCAAACCCTTTCCTTCCCTCCATCATCCCACCTCTCATCCTCATCCGCCCTACTCTACTGTAGACCAAGATATGCAATTTAGAGTGTATGTCATTCCTTCTCTAAACCAAATTCAATGACAATAAGGTTGACCCATTCCCTTTTGCCTTCCTGTTCTTCCCCTCCAATTTAACAGTTGTCCCTTGCCTCTTCTATATGAGATGATTAGACCCATTCTGTTGAGAGAATGTCTCCTCTCATTCTATTCCTCTCCAACCTCTCAATTTCATCTTTTAAGATATCATCCCTTTCTATACAATTGATCTTGTGCCCTCTGTCTATGTACACATATATACACACACTCAGATATGTATTTATATGCATATATATACCCTCCTATAAAGATATATGTGTTATATGTGTATGTATATATATATATACATATATACACACATTTATATTCCCTTCACCTATTCTCATACTGAGAAAAGTTTCATAAGTTACAATGATCGTTTTTCCATGTTGACATGTAAATAGTGCAATTTTGATAAGTTCCCTATGATTTCTTTTCCTTGTTTATGTTCTCTTGCTTCTTGTATTTGAATGTCAAACTTTCTATGCAGTTCTGTTTGTTTGTTTGGGGTTTTTTGGTCAAGAATGCTTGAAAGTCCTCCACCTCATTCAATGACCATATTTTCCCCTGGAACATCATACTCAATTTTGGTGGGTAGGTGAGTCTTGGTTTTAGTCCTAGCTCCCTTGATCTCTAGAATATCATATTCTGGGTGCTGCGATCTCTTAATGTAGGAGCCACTAGATCCTGTGTTATCCTGATTGTGTTTCCACAATATTCAAATTGTTTTTTCTTGGCAGCTTGTAATATTTTCTCTTTGGTCTTAGAACTCTGGAACCTGGCTATAACATTCCTATGAGTTTTCTTTTGGGGATCTTTTTCAAGAGGCGATTGGTGAATTCTTTCAAGTTCTATTTTGCCCTCTAGTTCTAAAATATCAGGGAAAATTTCCTTGAAAATTTCTTGAAGGATGATTTCTAGGTTCTTTTTCTGATCATGGCTTGCAAGTAGTCCAATAATTTTTAAATTGTTTCTCCTGGATCTTTTTTCCAGGTCAGTGGTTTTTTCAAGGATATATTTTACATTGCCTTCTATTTTTTCATTTTTTTGGATCTGTTTAATAGTATCTTGATTTCTCATAGTCATTTGCTTCCATTTGCTCTACTCTAATTCTGAATGAATTATTCTCTTTAGTGAGTTTTTGAGATTCTTTTTCCATCTGGGAAATTCGACCTTTTAAGGCATTCTTCTCCTCATTGGATTTTTGGGGCTCTTTTGGGTTAGTATATTTTTAAGGTGTTATTTTCTTCAGTCAGGTTGTTGACTTTCTTTTCATGATTTTCTGGCATCATTCTCATTTCTCTTCCCAATTTTTCCTCCACTTCTCTTATTTGGTTTTCTGAATCCTTCATAAGCTGCTCTGTGGCTTGTAGAAAGACTTCATGTTTCTTGGAAGCTTTTGGTGTGGGAGTTCTGGCTGTGTTGTCTTCCTCCTGTTCCGCGCTTTGATCTTTTTTGTCGCCAAGAAAAAGGAATCTAAAGTTGAATTTCTGAGCTTGGTTTGCTTTCTTTGCCTGTTCATGTTGCCATTCAATTAACTTGATTTTTAAGCTATAGTAGATCTCTGTTTACCAGGGGGGAGAGCTTTGTCCCAAATTGCTAGGGTTTTCCGCAACTGTCAGAGCTATTAGGAGGCCAGGGTCTCTGCATGCCCCTCCAGCTTTGGCTCACTGGCTACACACATCAGGACCACCCCCCAAGACCACACAGGTTAAGGCAAGAGCACTTAGCCTATGAATGATCTCTTGCCCTCCCTGCAATCCACAGGCTGAGAATGCTCTGAAGCCTCCATGTGGAGGTGGCTGCAGGGTCACTGCTTCTGCTGCTTTCTTGCCCTGTGGGCAGATAGCTGGACTCACTCCTTTCCCCAAATTTAGCCAAGTTCCACTGACCTTTCACTTTGTTCTTGTTTCTTATGGGTTGATAATTCTGGAAACTGCCACAGCTTCCAGTGATCTGCTATCCCAAATTCTCTAGCTGAGGCTTGTCCTCCCCCCCGCCCCCCAGGGCAACAGTCATGGTTTCAGGCCTGGCTGATCTCAGCTCCCAGAATGCTGCAATGAACCTTTCCTGTCCACCTGCCAGGGTGCCTTCAGTGGGAGCCTTGTTTCTCTGTACTTTTGTGGATTCTGGAGCTCTAAACTTTGTTTAGAGTCATATTTTATAGGTATTTGTGGTGGTTATTGGGGGGGAGTGCATGGAGTTCTCCTGCTTCTACACCACTGTCTTGACTCCAAATTCCATGATTTTAAGCAGAGAAAGGAATCACATGAAAAAGAAAAGACGTCTTTTGGATGACTAATGGAGAAAACTCAAGACCTTCTGAAGAACCCCAAAGTATAAATATCATTTGAGAACATAGATAAAAGTAAAGCTTCTGCCTACATAAATATTATAAGGATAAGTCCCTTAACTAACTCTCAGCTCTCTCCTCCTCCTCTACTCCAAACTCAACCCCCTTCTCTACAAACTTTTTAAGACTATAAGGCTCAATATGTTTGCAGGTATGAATCAGTAAGAAATGTTTGCTGGTTTATTTTCAACAAAAGCTCCTAATGAAATCACAGATTTCAGCCAAAAGAAAGTACATTACTACATGAATATTCTTAAATCAATTTATCCCTATACTTTTCTGTTTCTCTTATTGCATAGTGCTCCTCTTAAATGTCTTTTGCTTTCTTCCCTGACTACATAAGCAAGGATATAGTTCAATGCCCCCTAAAAACACAAGGATGAGCAAACATGAGAAGACTTAATGATAATCTTGCCTGATGAAAATCACTAGCTGTCAGCTAAAATGTCTCTTCCTTGAGTCTGATATTATGGAACATAATTTTTATAAAGAGGATTGCTTGGCACTGTGAAAACTGCTGACGGTAAAATGTTACAGCCTTACATTTCAATGCATGTATACATGAATGCATGACGTGTATGTGAGATGTATAGGTATGTGTATGTGATGTGTATATGTATATATATATATGTATATATATGTGTGTGTATATGTATATGTATACATGTATTCTCAAGCATGGTGTCTTCCTTCCTTCCTTCCTTCTTTCCTTCCTTCCTTCCCCTTGGGAAACCTTGGCTTAAACCTGCAGTAAAGATGTTATTGAAATTCTGGTCTTTCCAGTTAGAACCAAGTCCCTACACCTCAAGCTTCTGTAGATACCTACAAGTGCCACTAGCTACATCTCTATGGTATGAGTTCCTTAATGTTCTGTCAATAGAAATTAATACTCACAGAACAACCCAGGGAATACATTCTGTGGTAGAACATTTTCAGTGTGGGAGCCTATTAAAGTAGCACATAGAACATGTCCCACTTTGGATGATTAAACTCAGTGACCTTAGTCACTTTGTCAAGCCTTCTCTGTTCCAATTTTATTCTCATTTTTATCTTGAAGGAAAGAGACATTAAGTATTCTATGGCCTGGACTGAATGTTTCCTTGGTTTCATTTTATGGTATTTTTCATCCTCCCTGACATTATCAAATGGATTGACATTTTAAATATTTTCAGTGCTCAGCGGGCACTAATTCAGCAAAGGTGAGTTGTGAGCTTCCTAAATTGTGGCACAGCAAGTGATGTGTGTCTGTTTAATCAAAGTTGCAGAAACAAGATCTAATGGCACTGAGTTGTTAAACTCCTAAAATTGCTGGCACAGCAAATATACCTGAAGGGTCTCTTCTAAGGAGAAGTTAAGTAATAAAGAAGTAGCTTGGGCCATTGACAGACCTGAACCCATTAACCTGACCAAACCCATTAATCTGCCTGAGAAGTGTGTGGTCTCTCTGAGGTAGACAGCTTGTCCATACCATTAACAGATTACTGTACCCCTTGGTCTATGTCTAATTGTATTGTGAGACTCACTTGACTTCTCTTTGCCTAAGGCCTCCTTTTATACTTTATGTTCAAGTTTTATTATCTTTTTTGTTTTATGATTGTTGAGAAACTCTACTTCCCTAAAGAAGATGGAAGTGACACTTCTTTGATACCACTTTTGGACATGGTACCATGAAAGAATATCGGAAGTGGAGTAAAAAAAAAGAAAGAAAGAAAGCTGAGCCTCTGTGATTTTCAAAGCTACCAAGAATTGGAAATGAAAGCAATGCACATTGACTGAGAAATGGCTAAGCAAGTTTTGATGTAGGAATGTAATATAATATTACTGCAATATTAGAAATGATAACTATGAATAATATAGAAACACATAAAAGATGTATAAGTAATGTTAAATGAAATTAACAGAATCAACAAAATGATAGAAACAGTGACTACAATAATGTAAATGAAAAGAACAAGATAAATAAAAAAAACAAATGTTGTGTAATTATAATACACATGTCTGGTCTCAAAGAAAAGATTTGAGAATGTACCTGCTTGCTTTTTGTAAAGTGGTCATGGACTTCAGGTATTGAACTGTATATATTATATCAGATTATGCTAAACTACTTATTTCTTTCTAATTTCTTTTCAGGGCATGATCTCTGTGAGGGATACATACTACACATATATGTGTATATATACACATATGTGTTACATGCACACACAGTATACATATATGCATATATGATATAAAATCAAAAAGCATCAATAAAATATAAATAAAGAAGACAGAAAAATAACCAAGCTGAAGACTTAAATATTCATAGGACCATAATCAAGTAATTTAATCTTTTAAGGCAGATTTTCCTTATCTATGTGAAGATAATTAAATTCAGCTTGATAAACATTCATTGATCATGTATTATGTGGTAATTCTTAAAATATGATGCTAGATTCTGGTCATATGAAGGTAGATACAACACAGTCCCTCCTTTGAATGATCTTACAATCTAATTGGAAGGACTAGTACACAGTTAATCACTATACAAAGAAGAATGAAATAAGACCAAAGAGGATGCTCACAAAGTAATGTCGATGAGAAAGTTGAGGAGGGAAAGTTCATTTTGACATGGGGTTGAAGGTGGATAGTAGAATTAAGGAGTTAGGTCTTGAAAGTAGGATGTTTTTCTATTCCAGGCATGAGGAAAAGTATGAATACTAACAAAGAGATAGTAGAGGATAGAGTAAGAATGGATGGGGTGGAGTGGAATTAGTGTTAGGAAAGGATGATTGAAAGAAGTTTTACTGGAATGTAAAATACCTGAGGGAGAATACTGTAACACAAGGGGGCACAGGTAGGTTAGAACCAACATTGGGGAAGTATTAACGAGGTCAGAAATTTATAGTTAATCTTTGGGACATATTGTGAAAAATCACTGAAAAATTCTAAATGAAAAGATCACAATGCTGCATTGTCAATTACTCCGATAGCAATGAGAAAGATACATTGATGAGATGATAAACTGGAGGAAAGAAAGAACAGCCACAATAATAATCAACTTGTTGAAAAATAATGAGAGATGGAATTATTGTGGTTGCTATGTGGATGGAAAGGAAGGTCCGGAGACATGTTTTGGAAGTAGAAACCGAATGATGTGGCTAACTGCTTTGATATGTGAGAGGGGAGAGACAAGATTTATAGATAATTACAAGGTTGTTGGATGGTGGCACTTCTGAGAGGAAAGAAGAAATTAAGGATAGGAATTTATGAAATAGGGAATTATGATCCCTTTGGTTTTATTAAAATTGAGATTGAGATCAAAACCCCTGCCAGAAGTTGGAAATACATGAACCTCTAGTGATAAGTTTGAATAGAAATAGAGAACTGAGAGCCATTTCCATCAAGATTATGCTTAAAGACTTGGTAGTAGATGAAGTCCCAAAGGAAAAGGATTAAAATAGACAAGAAGAGGACCTAATTCAGAACTTTAGGATAAACCCATCTCGAATGAATGGGAGAAGGGTAAGAAGCAATGATAATACAGTGCAACTTTTTATTTCTCAATAATGTATTTGACATTTATCTTGATATATGATATAAGGCAGAGGTAATTAACAATGGCCACATTGCCTTGAAACATTCCTGAGTGCTGCTGAAAGTTGATTAAATATATTTGGGAAGTATTTAACAAAATAAATAAAAGTTCAGTAGAATATAGAGCTGGTCAATGTATAATTTTATAATTCAATATGAGGTCTTCAGGGATCCTTATGTATGGTTTAATGTATGGTTTTTATCTGACACCACTGGTGTAAGGTATTGGTCTAAACCCAATTTTTCTAAACTTTTATTCAGTTATATGAAGTTTGTTTGTTCATTTGTTTTGAATGGAAGGGGATGAAAGAGTGAATCTTTTTCTCCATGATCTTTGGGCTTATTGAAGACAATGCTATTACAATTTTCCACCTCTGTATTATGCACCTAATATGTTGCACTAAATGATCCCTCTTTTAAAAACAGTACCGTTTTAATGATCTCCTCTTTGTATATAGTTTGAAATCTGATATTGATAAATACCCTTTCTATCACTTTTTTTCATTATTGCCCTTTTATATTTGCCACCCTTATAACATGAATTTTGTTATTAGTTTTTCTAGCTTTATAGAATGTTTCTTTTGGAGTTTAATTTGTTCAACACTGAAAAGGTAAGTTAATTGAGGTTTTTTTATTTATGTTGATTTGAACTGTGCATGAGCCATTAGTGTTTCTTTATTTATTTAGAAGTCTATTACTTCAAAGAGGCTTTTATAATTGGGTTAACATAGTAGCTGGTTAATTCTTCACATATATATACTCCCAAATATTTTGTAGATCCTAAAGTAATTTTTAACAGAATAGCACATTCTAGCTCTTCCTGCTTGTTTCTGCTGATAAATATGGGAATAAATGCTACTGTTATATGATGTATATATGTAATATCCTACAATTGTTATAAAATTATGTTATTCTAATTAATTTTAGTTAATTCTCTAGTTCATTCATATACCATTATGTCATCTACAAAAATGATAATTTTGTTTTTTCCTCTCTGCTTAAGCTTAATCATTAAATTTATTTTTTACTTGCTTTTTGCTATAGAATTTTCTAGAATGATGTTAAATTGTAAATATCGATGATTTGCTTCCCTATTTTATCCCTGATCTTGTTGGACTGGGCTTTAACATTTCTTGATTAAATATGATGGGTACTATTGAATTTAATTACCATATTAAGTAAAGGTCAATTTATTGCTAAGATTTCTAGATTTTAATAAAAAAATGTTTGATTCTGTCAAATATTTTCTTAACACTCATTGATATAACTGTATGACTTTTATGATTTATTTTGTTAACATATTTTTAATATTCCTTTGAACTAACTCTGCTGGTATAAAATCATTCTGATCATGTTATCTGTATAATGTGTTATGTAAATAATTTGTTAATGTTTTATTTAAGATTTTTGCATCAATATTTAATAGGGACATTAATCTATATTTTTCTCTCTGTGCTTTGTCTCTTTCTAGTTGCTTATCATCCTAGTCATATTTGACTCTATGACCCCATTTGGGGTTTTCTTTTTTTTCCTTTTTTTTTTTAAACTTTATCGACTTGTTTATTTACTTTTAGTTTACAAGATTCAGTTACAAAATCATTTGAGTTTCAGATTTTCTCCCCTCCCTTGGGTGTTTTCTTAACAAACGTACCAGAGTGGTTTGCTGTTTCCTTCTCCAGCTCATTATGTAGGTGAGGAAATGAGGCTAATAGGATTAAGTAACTTGTCCAGTGTCACACAGGCAATAAAGGTGTGAAAGGAGATTTGAACTCATGAAGATGAGCTTTCCCAATTCCAAATCCAGTGCTCTATCCACTTAGTCCCACAGTTGACCCACTATATAGTTTAGGGATCAAGATTAACATCGTATTTTTTAAAAAGGGAGATTTGAAGGGTGGCTTATTTTCTAATTAAAATGAACAGTTCGTGAAGTATTGGAATTCGTCTTTCAATATTTGATAGAATTGACCTGTAAATCCATCTGTTGGTGGAATTTTGTTTTTTCCCCTTTGGGAGTTCATTTATGTGTCATTTAAATAGCTCATTTTCTCATTACACTGGGTATTTTATTTTTTTTAAGTATTCTTCTGTTTCCTGTCTCACCAATTTTGTTACCATGTAATTGGGCAAAATAGTTTCTGATATGTATTTGTTTTTAATATATTTGAGTTCTTTTTCAGTTCTGATATAAATAATTTTGTTTCTCTTTAAAAATATCAGCTAACTTTATTTCATTAAATATTTTCTTCACAAATTAAGTCCCAGTTTTATTTATTGATTTATTTTTTTCTTTGTTATATTATTCTCTTCTTTAGTTTTCAAAATTTCTACTTTGTTGCTTAGTTTGGTATTTTTCTTCAATATTTTAGTTTTATCACTCATTAACTAATTTAGTTTCTTTCTTTTATGTTGATGAAATAATTTAGAAATATAATTTTCTCAGATATTTTTATCCCATAACTTTTATTAGGTTATGTCTTTTTTGTCATTTTGGAAGGGAAATTTTCTATTGTTTTAATACTTCATGGTTTAACTCATTAATTCTTCAGAATTACTTTATTTAGTCTAAAGTTATTTTTTAAGACCTCTTTAATATATTTGTTGTTTTACTGTGTTAATGTTATGGTAATTAATTTAAATTTGAAGACCCCTTTTTTGCTATGTCAAGTAAGCAAATTCTTAGCCCTTAGTAACTTAGGGCTAAATACCTTTGTGAAAGAAGCAGAAAGTGTGAACTCTGTCTCCTCTTGCTGATATAACAGGAAAGGGTTGGCTGAGACAGGAAGCTAATATGTGTATATATAAGAAGAGTCCCAGAGACAGACAGTCAGAATTAGAGTTTGAATTAGAGCATCAGGAAACTGAGCTCCTCTTTGCTGGACTGAGAACTGAGTTGAAGTTTTCTTGAGACTAGAATCTGGTAAAGGCTGAAATTCCTGCCAAGAAGGCTACCTGGAAGGCTGAGATTTCTTCCGGATCCTAGGGCCAGCTGAACTGCTGGAGGACTGAAGAAGCATGAATGCTTCTTCCCTTATTGAATTTCCCTTCCAAAAGAAGAACCAGGATGCTAAGACTTTGCCATTTGGTTGATTCTTGAGTTTCCAGCAACAGAAGTGGTGAAGGTTTTGAGATGTGCTAGACCCTGTGAACTTCAGTGTGTAGCAAGAACTGTCCAGAGGACTGGACAAGAACCTGGGAGCTGTCTGCCTCTGAATCCAGGTGACTGTTTGGTGGATTCAGGTAGGAGGAGCTGGGACCATGGAAGGGGATCCAGGGAATCTGAGAGACCACCCTGAGTCAAGATGAAGGAAAGGGCTCTCCTTGGATATTGAACATGTGATGAAATTGAAGTTTACTAGACACCAAGGGATAGAAGGTTTGTGTAATTTTCTAATGATTGTATTTAGTGAGTAATTATACTTAATGACTGATTGCTAGATAAGTTACTGATTAAGTTAAGCTATGATTGCTCCATGAGTGGAAGATTGACTATTGTATTGTGAGATGATTGAATGACTGAGTGTGGAGGCAAACATCCTTAGGGACATCAGATGATTATTCTTTTGTTCTTTATTCTAAATACTGTTACCACTTTGGTGAAAACTATGTGGCCATTCTAATGTTAAGCTGTTGTGAACACTATATTGAGATTTTCTGTGATAAGATGTAACCTTGTGAATATTTTATTGTGATTTGTTGTGAAAGTTTGCCTTGATTTGTCATGGAATAAATGGAGTGTTTACTATACTGTGTAATTAGAACCTTAAAAGCTATTCACTGTAGCATTCTTTTGGGAAGGTACTTGTACGTGGCATTACAGTTAAGGAAATGATATGGCTAATATTTCTGTTTTTCTACATTTTTAAAGAGGTTGTTATATCCTAATATATGACCAGTTCCTGTAAAAGTCCTATATACAATTGAGAATATGCAACTTTTGTTCTATTCCCATTACGTACCCACCAGAGATGTATCCATTCTAAGTTTAGAAATATTTTTCCCCTAAATGACCTCTTTTTGTTTGTTTTTGCATTTAATTTGCCTAGATTGGAAAGTAATATAAAGTCTCCAAAGTACTATAGTTGTATTTTTTTCTTTTTAATTGATTGAGTAACCTATCTTATTAGGTATTACATTACTAATACCATACATAATATATTCATATGATATCATGCTATGGAAACTGTAAAAGACCACATGAAAACATTGTCTAAATTACTAATAGCAAGATAAATGTAAGTTAAAACAGTAGAGAGTTTTCATTTGTGAGATCTGTGAGAAGATAGGAAAACTGATCCACTACTGATTGGAGTGTAAATTGGTCCAAATATTCTGTAAAGAAATTAGAGTTATTTGAAGAAAGTGATCATATTCTGTATGTAGCTAATTATAAAGAAAAAGATTCAATAATTCTGGCATATATGTCAGGGCATCAGAAAGATGGTATGTATTCATTCAGAAACAGGTAACTATGTTCACTTTGCCTTTTCACTCATACATGAGAAAAAAATCATTCTTTTGCATCTGTCAGTCTGTCTATTATCTATCTGTTCATCACCTACATTTTTTTCTATTTGATTATGTGTACTTCCCTATTGCCCGCCAGTCTCACTATTTCCCTGTTTAAAATCATCGATAAAAAAGAACTATGAAAGAATTAAAGATTATTATTATTATTATCATACCGAAATTATTGTTTCATTGGAAGAAGAAGCTCTTCACAAGGAATTTCCTCTGCCAAGAAAAATTAATATCTTCTCTGCAACTTATATTCTTAAAGAGTAACAGAGGTCATTAAGAGAGTCTCTGTTTCCATTGAGAACTAGGAAAAAAAATGACCATAGCTTTCAGGAAGTTTATTGAACTTTACAGATAAAAGTAAAGGAAAAACATAAAGAAGGAAGGTATTTGTAATAACTTTAGTTTTTCTTGGAAATTTAATCTTCAAAGGAGGACCTGAAATTGTTTCTAATATATATATAGTTCATATTTTTACTGCCTCTTCCCCTATATTTCAAATGAAATGACCTATTTCTTGTGATACTCCTAGAACTCCTAATATTTATTAAGTAGTAATGGAAATCTTACTCATTTCTCAACTTAAATGAATTTGTGAACTATTTTCAAGTGTGTCCATCACTGCTATAGCTTAGGATGTTAAGAGATTTCCCCTCCCCCTCCCCCAGATGCTCTGTTTTATCAAGTACTCAAGATATTGACCGTGAATATGCATTAGGGCTCAAACAAACAGTAAAGAGTTGTCAGCCATCAAAAGAAGGAAAGGAGGAAGAAAGAAAAGTAGGAAAGAAAGAAGGAAGAAAGGAATGAAGGAAAGAAGGGGAAAAGGAAAAGGAGGAAGATTCATGGTGATCTATATCTATCAAACACATTTTATAGAAAGTCTTTTGCTGGCTTGAACATTTTTAATATTCATTAATTCATTATTTTAATGCATGTAGAATTAATTAAAATGTAGATTTTCCCAAGAAAATGAAGATGGCTGACAAGTAGGCAGGTTGTTTTCATTCCATGCTTATATTTTTCATTTTGCCTCACTGCTCGATGTTCTGAATTTCTCTTTTTTTTTCTGAATTTACACATATCTGTTTGTTTTTCTCATTTTCTGTGAGGTATTTCTTCCTCTTTTTCTCTAATGAGGCATGCCCCTATGCTACCAGTTACATTTATTGCAGATATAACCCAAGGATTCAGTCCATCATCTTAAGAAAAATAACTGAAATTGGCTGCAGACATTAGAAGTTTCATTAAGTTGAATATTTCACTGCATACACTTTTGAGGAATTAGATCCAAAACTTTCTGATTGCTCTGGTCTCATGCTAGTAGGAGAGATCCTTTCCCTGGGACACACAAAGTACTATCAATCCCAGGAAGACTTGCTGTGGCAGCATAATAAAAGCAGAGACAGTGATGGGTCTGAATCGCTAGAAAGCTTGTGAGTTATTTCTCTGCCCCTTCAGTCAGAGGACACTGGTCCCTCCACTCAACTGCCTTACAGCAGCTGCTTTATGAATTAATAAACTTCACTATGAATATGCACCCGAGTCCCCACATTAATAATTCAAGTAGACCTCAATCAGGAAGCTACATACGCAGACCAGTAAATTGAGGTTAGGCCTGTCTTAGCTTTTATTTGGGAACTCAAGGTAAAAGAAGGAAAGTAATATTGTGATTTTTTTTTCCTTTCCAACAAGGAGAGTGAAACTGGATTCTGAGAAAGTAATGATGAGACTTATGTTTCAAAACAAAAAAAGGAAAATATAGTAACATTGACAAGAGTTACTTCAAACTACCAAACTACTCTTTGGGGACAGGACCTGAGGCTTTAGTCATGTTAAAAATCTAGTCACATCCTCTACTAACTCAGAAACAGAGCTGTCAAATACCTGGAAAAGCTTTTACCTTGTCCAGTTAAGAGTATAACTGAAATTTAAATTAATAGAACCAGAGATGTGTAGAAAGCTAAAAAAAAAAAAAAAAAGCTCTTTATAGACCTTGCATATAGTCCATGAATCCAGGAGTTGAAGTGAAAAGACTTCTCCAATGTAAAAAGTAACAAAGATCAAAACCATGCCCAGCTCCTGGAATCACAGAATGTTAGAGCTAAAGGAGGAAGTTGAGACTATAGAGGCCAAATAATTTATGTTATAGATGGAGAAATTGAAGTTAGGAAAACAAAATTCTCAATTCAATCTCTTTGTTTTACAAAGGAGGAAACAGAGACTCAGTGGTATGATGTGCTTTGTCCAAGGTTACACAGGTAGTAAGTTGTACAGCTGGATTTTGTATCCTAACCTCTACATCTGGTACTCTTTCCAGATCCATCATCATCTCTTTTGAATACATATTCAGGACTATTTCTACTAAACCATAGTACCCTTTATTTAAACCTATTGGAATATGAGTATCTTTAGTGTTCTTCAATATTAAAAATTAGTTAAAGAAACTTAATAGCTAAGTTTGTAATAGTATTTTAAGGTTCACAAGTCACTTTCCTGACAACATCTCCATGACAGAGGTACTAGAAGTATTAGCCTTATTTTACAGATGAAAAAACTCAGGCTCAGAGAGGTTATTAATTTGCTAAGGATTGCACAGCTAGTAAGTAGCAAAGCTGAGATTCCAACCCAGGTCTCTCTTGACTCTAAGTCCAGCATTCTTTTTGCTAGGTCCAGCTTTCACATTCATTTTATACAGATTACTAAAGCTCATTTGTGTTCTTGGAAATATATAGGTAGAAAAAGTAATTCTTTAAACTTTGAACTTGTAACAGATTATTTTATAGAGTGAATTGTGGATTGATTTCTTTGATAGCAAACAGGGATGTGTAGCTTCAAAATGCAGTTGGCCTTTGAATTTCCTCCTCTGCCAAGAGATACAATTGCCATTGGCCTTTACTTGAAATGTATAGCTGTGATGGTCTCTAGTGTTACCTGTAGAATATTGATGTCATAACCTCTTATTGAACTGCGTGTGATCATGCTGGTGGAAGCCAGATAGTTGAAGTTCTTTCAATACTTGAAAAAAGATTAAGTTCTGTGTTTAAATTAACCATTGGAGAAATCCCATTTTCTGAAAGGAGAGAATTCCTTTGAAACCGTTGGAAGTTTTTGCGTGGTATGGATTGCCTTCTGGTATGGATTTGATTACAGAACTTCTGAGATCCTTTCAATCTCTAAAATCCTATGATACTGTGCTCAAGTGGTGTTAGCCTCTCATCAGAGGAAGAAAACATGAAATCTCTCCTTCAAAGCATACTCTTTAATATTATCAAAGATAAACAACTCCCATCCCCTGAATCATGCTGCATACATGTAACATTAAGTATTCATGATAGAGAGAGTTGGAAGAAAAGAGTCTCCTGGAACCTTTTGGACACTACCAGCCTACTGTGCTTTTGTCTCTGTGATGATTGCCAAATAACTAGGTTGAGTTTGTTTCCATTCTGCTCCCTAAAATCGTTCTAACCATTATTTCTCTGATAAATTCACTTGTAGTTTCTATCTACATAGTAAGGGTATTTTACTATAAGGGAATTTTTGTATACACATATACACATATATGGAGAGGGCAATGTACACATGTACATATGTAACTATAAGCACAAGCAAATATATATTAATGTTTATATATGTGTATATATAAGTGTAATGTGAGTGTGTATGTGTGTATATACACACACACAGAACTTTCTTCACATTTATTTCTTGTCACCCTCGACTACATGGATATATGTATCCATACATTCATAATTCATATACATATATACACACATGTCTATATCTATACACACATATACATTTCCCTTTAAGTTGGAATCTCAGTGGAATGCATATACAACAAAGAAGTCAGAGATAGAAAGGTCCCTGACTTGTTAAAATATTTATAGCAATACTTTTTTTTACAGTAGCAAAGAACTAGGATACCCATCAGGTGAAGGATGCCTAAACAAGTTGTGGTACATGAATAGAATGAAATACTACCATACTGTGAAAAAAAATCTAACAAATATAAATAATACAGAGAAATATAGAAAAAATATGTATATGTGTGTATACACACACATATAATGCACATATACATACACATATACATGCATAACACAGCTACAAATAACCAAATACAAAATTACAAATAACATAACCAAAGCTACAAATCTCAAGCCTACTCAATTTCTGATATCAATATTTTAAATGTACAGCATTTATAAGCATGTCTATAATTCTAGTGTTGTATTTCAAAGAATATTTAAAAATCTATAATTTTTATTTCCTTTGTAGTTTATGTGCATAGACACATGAGTGCAGTGACAGAAATAGAAAGATGGCTTAAATCTAGCCAAGACAAATACTGTCCTTCCTGGACATGTGGTATAGCGAGAATACTGACTGGTGGCAGAAGACCTGGGACCAAATCCAGGCGCTGCCATTGTCTGTGTGACCATTTGATGTGTGTGTATTGATATCATTTCAGAGGTCTAGACTGAAGCTTGAGAAAAATATTGGATTTGGTGATTAAGAGATAATCAGCAACTTTGGAGAAAGCAATTTTGGTGCAATGTTGAGTCAGATTGTAAGAGGTTAAGAAGAGAGTGAGAGGAGAGATATTGGAAACCTTTCCAAGGATTTTAACCCCAAAGAACAGAAGAGATATTTGACAATAGTTAGTGGGAATCGAAGTATCAATCAATGCTGTTTTTTTTTCTTTTGAGAATTGGGGAAATATGAGCATATTTAAAGATTGAAAGAGAAATGGCAGAAAAAGAATGCCTTCTGACACCATTGTTTTTTTGGGAGGTGGAGGAGGTATAAAACTATTATTTGGGAGGCATAAAACTATTATTTTATCAATTAACATTTTATACCAGCCTTTAAAAGTCAGAGGAAAAGACACATTGCCAGAGTTGATCTTATGAGGTATCTAACAGGCTCAAATATTCAAATGGACCTATGACTTCACTGGTATTTGCATTCCATCTCACAGTGCAGATAACAACCTACCCATGCCTTCCTAGCTCATGTGACTTCTATCTGTGTCCTCTCGCTTGGTTTCCTTTAACTTCACTAATACTATAGTCAAGCACATAGATTATCTGGTGGCTAAGTTTTGCTCTTACCATGTAGCCAGCAAACCTTTTTTTGCTCATGCATGTGTGGTTTTGTAGTTCATAGATACAGAAGTGAAAGGAGCTTTAAAGATCTTGTGATTTAACTCTTTCATTTTACAGATGAACAAATGCATGTACAGAAGGGCTAAAGAATTTGTCAATGGTCACAGTCAGAAAATGCCAGAGATGGAATTTGAACACAGTTCTCCTGATCCCATATCCAAGACTTTTCAATATACCACATTTTCTCTCTTGATGACAAGTTTATTCTGATTCTTCTTCATGATTTCTTGTTTTTCTCTAGTTTCAACCTGCTGCCATTCACCAGGATAATTTGTAAAGTCAAAATCCAGTTTTGCTAGTCAATGTATAAGATTTTTGAAGAGAGAAAGACTATGGGAAGTCTTTCTTGGGATTCTTTTCCAAGTCAAAAAAAAAGTCTTTCTTTTCTCTACATGTTGGAAAAAGTCAACATGTAGAGGAATGAGTACCTCTATTACCTGGGCCTCTTCACAGAATGTTTTTCCTCTCTCTCTCTTTAGGGAATTCTCCCTGAAGAAAATCTAGAAACTTATCCTTTAGAAGCTGGAAGTCAGAAGACTAGTCATTCTCTTCTGGTAAGCTCTCATCAATTCGTCCCTTGTATAGGTAGGGAACATTGAGTCATGAATCTCCACCAAAGAGAGGAGTCCTATGCAAATAGCTTTGAGCCTGGGGCTAGAAGAGGAACTGGCAAAATAACTTTCAAATCATAACACTGTCAGTTTGATTGACATTTACATTGATGAAGTGGGCACACAGACCAAAGCTACAAATTTCAAGCCTACTCACTTTCTGATATCGATATTTTAGATGTACAACATTTATAAGCATGTCTATAATTCTAGTGCTGTATTTCAAGGAATATTTTAAATCTATCATTCTTATTTCCTTCCTAGCTTATGTACATAGACACATTAGTGCAATAACAGAAATAGAAAGATGGCTTAAATCTAGCCAAGACTGTTCTTCCTGGATGTGTGGTACAGTGAGAATATTGACTGGTGGCAGAAGACCTGGGACCAAATCCAGGCCTTGCCATTGTCTGTGTGACCTTTAGCAAGCTACTCAACCTCTCAAAGCTCAGGTTTCCTCATCTGTGAAATTACACATTTGAACTAGATAACATCTAACATTTCTTCCACCTCTGGTTTTTATGATCAATTTATCTGTCAAACTTTAGAACGCAAGCATAGCCTCACCATTTTTTCCTGTACTCTATTTCATCACCCACAATTTCATAGAAATGCATGCCCATGTGCTCCTTTTAGCACATTCAAGGAGTCTACTCAACTTGGACTCTTTTCTTTTTAGCAGTTATACATCTTGGCAGATTGGATGAAACAACTCACAATCTCACAGGTCTTTCTTCAAAAACAGCAGTTTATTTAGCAGGAAGAATTAAAATATACATCGATCTTTGGCAAAAATATGTGACTTATTATTTTCTTCAAAATGACACTTATTCCAACAGATAACTCCTTAAAATTCAATTCAACAAACATTTAAAAGTACCTACTATGTGTGAGGCCCTTAGTTAATGAAGACATAAGACAAAAACAAAAATGTGTCATGTTAAGGAATTTGAATTTTATTGGGGTGATATGCAGATATATATGACATATCTTTACATATGTTAATATAAACAATGAGGGCACAAAGTGATTGGGCATGTCATTTCATTAGGATAGCTAAGTCACAGAAATAAACTTCCTGTTTGATTGCAGATTAGTCACTTCTTTACAATTTAGAATTCTAGAATGACCTATGATACTAAAGGGTTAATTGACTCTAGTATCTTTGCCAAGAAAACCTCAAATTTTGTCACCAAGACTAATCTACTAAATAAAAAGAGTAGTCACACAGCCAACATATGTGAGAGGTGGCAATAGATCCCCAATTTTTCTGAAGCTGAAGTCAGTTCTCTACTATGCCAAAATAATACAGAATAATAATTTTAAGACAAAGAGCACCAAGGGGGGGGTGGAGCCAAGATGGCAGCGTGGAAGCAGCAAAGCACCCCAGCTCCCACACAAACACGCTGAAAAACTCATAAAATGGACCGCTAAACAGATTTTCAAGCTCCAAAACTCTTCACAAGACAGAAAGCACATCTGTTGCTACAGGCAGC
>CM053593.1:275809253-275826337 GCA_028646575.1 Pseudocheirus occidentalis
TCAGGGATGGCGGCAGGGAGCCCCTCCCCCCCTTCTAGAAAACTAGAGGGGTGTTGGCGGAGGGCATAAAAGGGAACAGATTGTGGGAGGGGCCTTACAGTGGGATCAATGTTCTGGGCTGTGGGGTAGGGGCAAAAAGGGGAGAAAATCTGTAACTCAAAACCTTGTGGAAATGAGTGATGTAACCAAGAAAATAAATTAAAATTAAGAAATTTTAAAAAAAGAAAAAAAAAGAATGGAGAGGTAGAAATGAAGAACAAACACAAATAAGATTTTAAAATCACATATTCAGAAAATTACTTGAAAAATCATTTTAAATTGCACTGGATAAGGAATTACAGGTGACCCAAAGGGCATTTAGAAATGCATAATGAGCGCAAGTAAATACAATGATGATTTATGTTTTTTAAAGTGGACTAATAACTCCATGACTAGAAAAAGAAGCGGGCTACTTATGTAATTTGAATGAACAATAAGGGAATAACAGCTCATGTGTTCTACTGTTATCAGTGAAATATCATAAGACATAGAAGATGCATAAACACATTGGAAAGACACTTTGTGGAAAACCTATGAAAGATAAAACAAAAATTATATAGAATGAGAATCCCTGGATCATTTACAATCTGAAGTTGAGCAAATAATGCAACATCAATTAGGTTCACATCTATTGAAGCATTGTAGAACATCTGTTAGGGACTAAATCAACTGACCACAAGGAGCTTAACACACAGTAAAGAAAATGTGATTAATGAATACCTTCCATACCTTTGATACTTCCTATGACCTTCTCTCATATATGAAGACAACAGAATGCCCATTACAGGTTTTAAGTATTCTTTTTGTACTCTAGATTTTAGTTCAAAAATCTCAAAGAAGTTCAGAAATCTTCAGCAATATGCTTACTTTTTTTCAGTCAGAGGACACAGTAGAACATTAATTCTAAAATCCCATGACATACTGTTTTATAAATATACATACCATCAGATGGAAAGGTAAGCATGCATAGAACTAGAAAATCAATAATTAAAAACCTCCCACAAATACCAAAATTTCAGTAAAACAGAAAATTAAGCCAAAAAAATTAATGGGTTTGAAAACAAAAATCCTTTGAATTAATAAATAAAACTAGGAGTCATAGTAAAAACAATAGAATAAATAAACCATTAGCTAATTTCAATGAAATGAAGAGGAAAATCGCTTTACTATCATCAAAAATGAAAAAGTGAATTCAAACAAGAGAAGAAGAAATAAAGGTGACTACAAACTATCTTGTGCAACTACATAGTAACACAAACAACTTAAAGCAAATAAATCAATATTTGTAAAATACAAAATGCACAAAACAAAACAAAGATCAATTTTTTTAAACAGCCGAATTTCAGAAAAGATACCGAACAAGACATAAATGAACTTCCCCCCAAAAATCCTCCAAACCAATTGTATATATAAGTTAATTCTAACAAATATTCAAAGAACAATTAACTTCCATACTATATTAATTGTTTGTAAATGTAATAAAAGAAATAATCCCATAAAATTTGTTCTATGCTAAAAATATGCTCTTAATACATAAACAAGACAGAATCAAAATAGAAAACTACTGATTATCCCTAATAAGCATTGATACAAAAAAATAAAATATTAGCTAAGAGGCTAAAACAACATTATAAAGATTGTACATTGTGATCATGTTAAACATATACCGAGAATGCAAGGTTAGTTTAATACTAATAGAGAATCAACTAAAAAATTTGCTAAAACTAAAATGCAGTTTGGTAGAAATTAGATATAGGTCAACATCTCATAATGTATACCAAGACAAGGTCAAAATAGATAAATTATTTAGACAAAAAAGGATGATAACATAAGTAAATTAGGGGAGTGTAGAAAAATGTTCCTTTCAGATCTATCAATAGGGGAAGAATTTATGACTAAATAAGAGATAGAGGAGCTTAGAAGAAGTAAAATTGATGATTTTGACTACATAAAATTTTAAAAATAGCTTTTGCACAAACAAAATGAATACAGCCGAAATTAGAAGAAAAACAGAAAACTGAAAAACATTGCAACAAGTATTCTTTTTGGAGGTTTCATTTCTCCAAATTATAGGAAAGTGAGGCAAATAAAAAAAAACAATCTTTTTCCAGTTGATAAATGGCTAAAGCATTTGATTAAGCAGTTTTCAGAAGAAATCAGAGCTATCAATAGTCACATTAAAATGCTGTATGTCAATACTGTTTGGAGAAATGGAAATTAAAACAATTCTGAGATATGACATCACAGCTATCAGATTGAGTAACATGACAGAAAAAATAAAATTAAAAATGTTAGCTGGGGTGTGGAAAAATAAGGACACTAATAAACTTTTGGGGGAGTTCTGAATTGATCCCTGTAGAAAAAATTGGAACTACACCCAAAGAGATATAAAACTGTGCATACCTTTTCACCTAGCAGTAGCAGTACCAGGTTCTGTATCTGAAAGGAATCAAAGAAAGGGGAAAACCTATTTGGACAGAAATATTTATAGCAGCTCTTTTTGTGGTGGCAAAGAATTAGAAATTGAAAGACTATCCATCAATTGAGGAATTGTTGACCAAGTTGTAATATATGAGTGTGATGGAATACTATTCTATGTTTAAGAATGATGAGCAGGGCGGCTAGGTGGTTCAGTGAGTAGAGCACTGGTCCTGGATTCAGGGGGACGTGAGTTCAAATCTGACCTCAGACACTTGACACACTTATCAGCCATGTGACTCTGGGCAAGTCACTTGGACCCAATTGCCCTCCAAAAGGCAAAAATAAAAAATGATGAGCAGGATGGTTTCAGAAAAACCTGGAAAGATTTCTATGAACTTATACAGAATGAAGTGAGGAGAACCAGGAGAACATTGAACACAGTAACAGCAATGTTGTAATGATGTAGCTACTGTAATCGAGACAATGATCCAAGAAAATTCCAAAGAACCCATAATGAAATAATGCAATCTACCTCCAGAGAGAGAACTAACTCCAAATGCAAATTGAAACATACTTTTTTTGTTTTTGTTATTTTATTTTATTTGTGTTTCTTTTACAACATGGTAAATATGTATTTTTTGCATAACTTCACATGTATAATCAAAATGAAATTTATTGCCTTTTCAAGAAGGTGGGAGAGAGACTAGAAGGAAAAAAAAACAAGAATTTGAAACTAAAAAGTTAAAAAAAGATTATTTTTAAAAATATCACATGTAATTGGAAAATATTGAATGAAATTAATAAAAAATTTTTTTCAAAGTTAAGGTGACCTGATAGGGCTAGAGCTCAAACTATATAAACAAAGTACTAACAATTAAAACACACTTGGAACTAGTTGAAAGTAGATATCCATCCGTGAAATAAATAAGGCATACAGTCTGCAAAAAAAAAAAGTATTTTGTACACAAATATTTTATAAAAACAAATATTCCAGCTAGTATAATAAGAGCTCACCATTTCACACAAACTTCTAGGAAAATTGGACAGAATTATGGAAAAATTAGATTTTAATCACTAACTCACACTTACAAATATATATAAAGTTAAGCACAAAGTAGATATGTGACCTAGACATAAAAGCTTACATCATAAACCAATTAGAGAAACATGCAAATAATATACCTATCACATTTATGGGTAGGAGAAAACTTTAAGATGAAGCAAGTGATCATAGATGATAAAGTATATATTTTTATTACATAAAGTTAAAATATTTTGTACAAACAAATCTAATAAAGTTAAGATTAAATAAGAAACATTTAATTGAGGAGGAAAATCTGACTAAGGTTGTTTTGTTTTGTTTTCCCTAATGAATGTTGCTTCTAAAATATATAAGGAACTGGTTCAAATGTAAAAGAAAAAGCATCATTTCCCAGTTGATAAATGGTCTAAAGAGATCAGAAGTAAAGAGATAATTCTCAAGGAAATGAATATGTCCTATCTGTAACCATAAGAAAAAAATGTGTCAAATCACTATCATTTAAAGAAATGGAAATTAAAGCAATTCTGACATTCTACTGCATAACCATCCAAGTAGCAAAAAAAATGGAAAATGATAAATGTTGGAGGGATTATGGAAAGTCAAGCATGGAATCATGCATGAAAAATCATGCAGGAAAGGCCCATGTGTGGAAACAATATGGGGAAGGGTGATAGCTACAATGCTCTTAGATCATCTGATTAATCATGTTGATGTCATCATGCTTTTCTTACTGGGAGAGTTGTAACATATCTGTTTCTCTATAAGTTCTGTCAATCCTCACAGGTCCTTGATCTGTCCATGTATTTTTCACTTATACTGTTTTGATATTTCTGAAGAAATAGTTATCCTTTCTACACAGTGACTTTCCTCAAAATAGTTTCAACACATCACAGTTTAGCATGAGAAATTAAATGGGAATTTTGAGGGAATTTTGTGAAAGTTATAGACATGCAAAACCCAGCAGACAACACAGTAAAAATTAGAAACTCATAAATACTTAAAATATAGTAATAGTATTTCATAATATCAAAAAAAGAAAGAAATTTGTGAAACCTGAAAACTTCATCTCTCATAAGGGAGGCCATAAAAGTTTACACAGATTTTCCAGATTGTAGGGTCACCATGTCCCTAAGCCCCATGATGTGGAAGGGATAACTATATTGTTCTGTTGCCCCTATTGTGACTGTTCCTTGCTAACCTCAGCATCTGCGTTAAGTGTGTTATTCTGCCAGCAATGTTGGTTTCTTGTGGGCATTTGTTTAATTATGATACTTACTTCAGGGTCAGCCAAGTTATATCATTTCATTCAGCTTGTGGGATATAGGGGATAGAACCTCTTCTTGATGAGGAAAGACTTAGCTTTCTCTCCTCATAGACACCACAACCAACTAATAAACTCCATCACGCACACTGCCTTCAGGTTAGGATTAGGCTTTTCTTTCTCAACACTAATGTCTGGGTAGACATCAAAGCCTTCTCTTATGAATAATTACCCCATTTAGTGTATCAATATTCTTAGATATTCCCATGATCCTCTCTAGGTTTACAGTAAATGAATTTGAGCCAGAATACCTGGTAGGCTAACTATGCGTTATTTTCTATTGCCTTGTCCACATTCCTATCTTTACTAGGAATATTTATCAGAATCTATAAAATTGCTTCAGTGCTTTATCACGGTCAATACAATACCCCAGCCTGACTGTACCTATACCCTATGTGTACAGTAGAGGTATTCTTCAGAGTCTTCACATCAAGTACCTCCTTTGACCTTTGTGAATAGATATCTCAACTGCAATCATTCAAATCTTGTTGTTGAGTTTGTTTCCATGTTTGTTTTTTATTCTCTCTTGTTTATAATTAGGAATCCAAAATCTGTTCATTTTCTATACAGGATTTGTTTGTTTGTTTTGTTCTCTAAGATATCTGCCATTCTGAAATGTGATAAGAAAAACAAGACACTTATCTAATATATTGCAAAGCTATGTAGCAATAATTATTATTTTTCTCATATCTTTTCACAAGAAATTTATTTTTGGTCTAATATTTCCTTCTTTTTTTCTATTTTCTTCTTAAATCTAGGATCTAATCTCTATAGGCTAAATATCACCTAAACTTGTCTTCTCTTTCAATTGCTGCATTAATTAATTGCAGACAAGAGAATGAGAAAAGGAGTCTCATTATTAAATTAATTGAATGAGAAAATTAAGATACAAGATGATCAAAGAAAGAAGAAAATAATTTCCCCATTCATTTCCTTTCCCACTTGATTCTTTCCTAACCTTAATCTTTTAATTTTATATGTATACTTATCATTCTTATTTAACAGTACTAATGTTTTCAAAGTCTTGACTATTTTGGATACCGACAGCAACATAATAAGGTAATACAAGAGTAAGTATGTTCCCCCTTTGCCCCAACCATCCTCTAATCTTTTGTCTTTGGAAGGGTTCATACACATATTTTTTTATATTGCAGATGAATTACCTAGTGTGTGATTTAGGAAAAGTTAATAACTAAAGATAGGCTTTTCACCTGGTAACTAAGCACTATACCCTAAATATCTTCTTGGACCATATATTAGACAGCGGTAACTCCAGTATGGGTGTCCTGTGACACTGTACTCATTATAAAGGATATTATAATGTCCTTCATAAACAATACACTAGGTTTCCAAATATATTAAGACCACTGCTGTCCTTTATGTTGCAGCATTCTATAATCTAAATTAATTGAAAATACCTGCTATTGTTTGGTTCTAAAAAAACACAATGAATTAAAGCAAATCCTTTTGTTCAGGAATTCCCTACTACCATATGCTCATACTTAAATCATACCACTTTAACTTTCAGGGACACATGGCAATGTAAAGTATGATGTAGAGGAGGTGATCTCATTTAGCAAACTGTGGCTTTGTGGGAATGGGCATTGCTAAGGGACAAGTACTATCAAATGGTCCTTGTGGCTAGAAATTGTGTCAGAGAGGGCTGGCTACTGAATATCACGGGAGAATGAATCCTTAATGAGGAACCTTCACCCTCCCTAGGCTATGAGAACTGGAGAAAAGCATTATTTCCTTCCCTTTTTTCACAATGATCTTTCTTACAATAACTTTAGTGCCAGGTCTACTTTGGACTTCCAGGAAAGGATTGGGATAGAGATGGGGGGAGAGTGACTCTTCTTTTCTTCCTGACTCCTCTCCCCCAAACAGTGGTGATTAAAAATCAAGCACATAGCAGCAAGACTATGTGATTGCCTAGCTACCCCAGGTGTATCTATAGAGCTACCTATATTTGGGGCTGGGGGAAAGAGAGAGAGAAAAAGAGAGAGAGAGAGAGAGAGAGAGAGAGAGAGACAGAGACAGAGACAGAGACAGAGACAGAGACAGAGACAGAGACAGAGAGAGACAGAGACAGAGACAGAGACAGAGACAGAGACAGAGACAGAGAAAGTGTGATTCATCTGCATAGAAATGACTAAATCACACAATATCCTGCAAGGTAGTTTTAAGAAATAACTTCATGGGGTGGCTAGGCGGCACAGTGAATAGAGCACCTGCCCGAGTTCAAATCCAACTTTGGGCATTTGACACAAAAACTGGCCATGTGACCTTGGGCAAGTCACTTAAACCCAATTGCCCTCCAAAAAGAAAAAAAAAAGAAATAACTTCATTCATAAGCCTATATTAGTTAAAATCAGAGCAGAATTTGTTAAGTCACTTAAATTGAAAAAAAAAACTAAAAACTTTTAAGCACTGAAAACTAATACCACATGAACTACAAAAGTGCTACCTAACAAGGAAAAAAATGAGAAAAACAATGGAGCATGATTTTGAAAAGGAAAAATAGAAATACTCGTCTGAAGTTAGAAAGGACCTCCAAGGACATCATGTGTAACCTTCTCATTATACAGATAAATATATTGAGGCCATGGGAAACAGTGACTTAACAATACTTGAATTCAGGTCCTCATCTTGGGACTCTTTCCTCTGATGAGTAAGTACTTGACCCAGACCATTATTCATGAGTTAACCAGGCCATGCTCACTTCACTCTCTGCTCTCCTTGATCACTTCATCTCACACACACACACACACACACACACACACACACACACACACACACACATTGCTAGTTCCTTTTATGCATTGCCTTCACTTTTAAGAACATAAGCATCTTGAGGGTAGGGATTGTCTTTCTTAGCTTGCATTTATGTTCTTGAAGTATAGCATAGTACTGATAGATGATAAATGCTTAATAAATTATCTGTCTATCTATCTATCTCTGTCTGTCTACCTATCTCTCTCTCTATATCTATCTATCTATCTATCTAATCTATCACATCACCTTTAATCTGGAATATTGCAAGGGTCTGCCCATTGATCTTTCTTACTTAAGAAACTATCCATTTTGATCTATTCCTCATGGAATTGACAAAGACATTTTCCTTAAGTTCAGGTCTGACATATTTCTTTCCCTACTACACACTCCAGTGCTTTCCTATTATTTGTAGGATCAAATAAAAATTTCTTTGCTTGGTTTTCCAAGACTTTCACAATATATCCCAATCAGTCTTTCCAACCTCATTATAAATCACTTCCCTTCCTAAATGCTACTGTCCAACTATACTGACCTTCTCTCGGTTCCTCACACATGAGTCATATGTGTGAACACACATGTATGTATGAATGTATAAGTACACACACATATATGCACAAGAACATCAAATCCCTTGATGGAATTTATCAGCTCATTTAGAAAAATGTTTTTCTTTGTCTCCCCAGGATTTAGCATAGTACCTGAAAAAGACTAAGTGGTTAATAAATATTTATTACTTGCTTGACTGATTTATTACCCAAGTCATATAAGTGGTTAGTATAAAACATGCTCACACCCAGTTCTCTACATCTAGAGCCAATGCTCTTTTCATTTTCCTATGGTCCTTTTTATACGAACAATTCCAACCTTAATGTAAACTTTTATCCTGGAAAAAATTGTATTACAATAGATTTTAATTGAACAAACAAAAACCTGCATATGAAATAAACACAAGGCCCAATAGCTATAAAAAGATTTACACTTTCTGAACAGCAACAAAAACAAAGCAGATAAGATTCAAGGGTGGAATCAAAAGGTGCTCCTTGGGCATGATCCATATTTATTTCAACCAGCAATATGTCTGCAAAACAATAGAATGAATTTTCTTCTAGAAATAGAAGATTTTATGATAGCAAGTCAGAAATAGGTGATGACCACCAGAAATTACATATAGATTACCTTAAAAAGCCTGGATTTATTGATTGATGTACATTATGCAATGATATGAAGAAAATTGTGCAATATATTACTGTCTCTTGTAAGTACATAAGCATATACCTTATACTTAGGAAGACAAGTTTCTGAAACTTCAGAAATTCTTTTATCCTTTACAATCTAGCAGATGAGAGAGTCCCACACTACAAATACAACATCTCAAAACATCATTGAAAATTGAACAAATAAAGTGTACAATAGGAATAGGTATTCTGGTTCATGTCTGTGTGTGTATTTGTGCGTTTAATGGAATTGTACCTCCATATAAATACACAGTTATGTATAAGTTTGTATGTATGTGTATATGATAGTATTTTAAACATCTACATATTCTTTGATAGCAAAAAATTGTATCCACCCCAATTTTACATGAATAGAAATTTCAAATATCAGTTTTATTTAAAGCAAATTTTTATTCCTCTTATGGATTTGGTTAAATTATAAGTTTCTTTAAATGTCAAAGACTGCAGCTTTTCTATGTTTCCACTACATACTACATTGAGTAGGATATTCTGCTTTCAATGGATATTCCATAATTAATCTCTGTCTGTGTATCCAAAACCATTCCAAAGAGAATCTAAAAGAAACAAAAGCTTTCTTCCCAGAGGGGCAGGGTACCCTGAGAATTGCTAATCTGACAGTCTTCCCCCAAATGCATGGAGTGAGCATAGTTTCATGGTTATTTATTCCAGATAATTAAAACAGACAGGTAAATTATTTGGTTGTTGTAGGCCCACTATTATCAATAAGGAAATGTACATCTATTTTCTTGATGATATCTCCACAATCTAACTTTGCGACAAATTCCAAAATTGTCCATTTTCATTATGATTATCTCCAATGAGGGAATTAATCAAAAGATTCTGAAAAGAGGAAGGAAGCAAGGGAGGAAGGAAGAAAGAGGGCAGGAAGGAGAAGAGAAGGAAGAACATTTATTAAGTTATTATTTAATAGATACTCTGCTAAATTCTGATGATAAAAATATAATAAAGAAGGCAGGCCCCAGCCCTCAAGTAGCTTATATTCTAATAGGGGAATGCATTACTTAAAATCAAGAGGTTACAAGGAGGAAATCAGAGGGTTAGGTGATTCAAATCATAGGCAAAGGATTAACGTGTCTTTTCTAGGAATGTTGATTCAATTGCTGTTCTCTGTCCTAGAGCTGAAAAGTTAAGTATGCGATGGGATGAGGAGGGAAGGGAGTTGGAAAAGATCAGAGAAAGATTAAAAAATGTTTACCAGTTAAAGCCCAGAATCACAAAAAGGTAAGCTTGGCTGTGGGTCCACAGAGGAAATAATTATTTGGCATGTCATTCAATGGGCAACAAAAATAATGCAACATTCTTTGTGAATGCCTTAGACAAAACTGATAGCTTGAGTTTTCATCTAATCCCAAATATCTCCTTGCCTACCTTTAACATCAGCATATATCCTGAATAGGGTTATTACTTCCTAGGAATTCTAGAGTAGGTATAGTGCTGTGTTTAAGCTTTTTAGGATAGTTGTGGTAGTAGCAGTAATAGTGATAGTAGCTGGCAGAGCTATTGAAAGTTTACAAAGCATTTTACCTTTTCTTAATTCAATAGACATGTATTAAGTATCTAGTATAAACCACTCACTGTGCTAAGTTCTGAGGGTATAAAAGGAAGCAAAAAAAAAAAATACCAGTCTCTGCCTTCAAGGAGCTCACAGTCAGATGGGGGAGAAAACATGCAAACAAAAATATAGAAAGCAAGTTATATACAAGATAAATAGGAAATAATTGAAAGAGGAAAACACTGGAATTAAGAGAGGATGGGGAAGGCTCCCTAACGGGATTTAAAGGAAGAGAGAGATGCCAATATTTGGAGCAGATGAGACAGAGCATTCTAGGCATGGAGTATCAGAAAACATCCAGAAGTCATTGTCATTGGAACAATGTCATTGGAGCAAAGAGTATGTGTTGAGGAGTAAGGTATATAAAGATTGAAAAGGTAGGCAGGGACTAGGTTATAAAAAGCATTGGATATCAAAAGGGACCATTTTGAATTTGTTCCTGGGGGCAATAGGAAACCACTGAAGTTTGTTGATGTTTTAGAAAAATAATTTTAGTGACTGAATGGAGACTGGATTGCAATGAGGAGAGATTTGAGGTAGGTAGATTCACCCAAAGGTTATTGTGATAATCAAGGTGAGGCCATTTGGTAGGGTGTTGGCAGGGTCAGCAGGAAGAAGAGGGCATATTCAAGAGATGCCAAAAAAGTAAAATTGACTGGCTTTGACAACTGCTTGTATATGGCGGGGCGGGGAAGAGATAGTTTTAGAATAAAGTATGATACCTAGGACTCATGAGTATCATGCTACCCTCTACAGCAACAGGGAAGCTAGAAGGGGAAAAAGCATTAGGAAGAAAGATGAGCTCTCTTTTGAACATACTGAATTTAAGATGCCATTGGATACCAGTTCAAGACATCTGTAAGTCAGTTGGAGATGAGATATTGGATACCTACAGTTAGAGGGAATGATTTGGAGAAGGATTCCAAATAGTGGTAAAGGCTGAAGAGAGGTGAAAGAGAATGAGGATTTAGAATGAGCTTGGAGATCAATAGTAATGTTGAAGGGATCAATTTTGGTGGAGTGGTGAGGTCAGATAGGTAGGAGTGTGTAGTATCCTGAAAACCTAGAGAAAAAATGGTCTATCAAAGAGAATGGAATAAAAATGTCAAAGTCTATAGAAAAGTTAAGAATGACTGAGAAAAGATCATTGGACTTGGTAATTAAGGCATTATTTGTAAATTTGGACAGGATGACCAAAGATTATATTTCATAAGATATAGCTTATAACTTCAAACTCAATTCATCACATATCTGTTAAGTACCTCTTGCCAGACACTGACATCTTTTTTAGATGAAATAGTCCCCAGCCTCAAGAATTTTACATTCTACTGGGCTGTTTGAAGGTACTTATGTTCCATTACCCTACAAGATAGTTCTATATTCCTATTGCAATGAAATCATACAGAGGATGGAGTATGTTTTTCTGCTTTTTCTCTTGAAACATTTCTCAAGGACAAACTAATCTGTCCAACATATATTAAGAAGAGTATCTGCATTCATATTCATATCCATAAAAATAATAGTAATACAGATGGTGGGTCAGATAGAATAGAGAGGTTGATGAGAAAAGGAGACAGATCAAATATGATAATTAGGAGCTTCTGATGCTCAGGTTCTTATTTTTTCACATGTTAATTTTTCTTGATTAACTACATTCTCTTATTATATCAATGATGAGAGGGTAGTTAAGGGCATCTATAGAGCATATCTGAGGTCCTATGTAAATTGGGAGACTCTGGGATCCTGCTCAAATTTTCTTCCAAGAAGCTAGTCTAACTATTCTAGGCTACACTGAATTCATCACTTTCTTAATTTATATTGTATTTATAATCAGGACCACAGTTTATTATAATTTTTACTCTGTATCTAAACTGGACATCCCAAGAGGGGAGAGATGATATCTCCTTTTCCTATATCTTCTACAATGAGGATTATCAAAGATTATCACTATTCAATAAATACTTGTTGATTCTCCCTCCCACCTCTCTAAGTTCATTGATGTGAGGAACTCTTTTACTTTTGTCTGAAAGTACATAACCCAAGATATGTTGTATACAATAGAAAATGGAGGCCTGGCCTGGAATTCAGGAAGGCCTGGATATAAGTACTATCTCTACTTTATACTAATGGTGTGACCATCAATCAATAAGCATTTATTAAGCATCTACCATTGGTCAGGCAATGGATAGTAGGATTACAAATGTAAAGAATGAAATAATCCCTACTCACAATAATAGAAATCACTAACTATATCTTTGTGAACTCTTTAATCACTTTAAAACTATGAATTATATTTGGATAGAGAGTTTACACAATGACAATGCCTCATTTTAATGCAAATGCAGGTTTAAGACAAGAATAAAGTGATGATATGCAGGATCAAGTAGATAGAAGGAGTCTAAGTATTGAATGAAATGATATTTTTCAATTAAAAAGAAAAGCTATTCAAATTATAAATAATGTGAGTATAATTTTTAAAGTTTCAGTTTGCAATTTGAGCCTTCCCAGGATCATGCTATCTTCTTTTCTATTCATCATCTCATTAACAGATGAATACTAGGAAGAAGTTTCTGAGTTCCTCTCTCCTGTATCTAACTCCTTGGACCTGTAAAAACATGAAGGGGAAGAGCAAAGCAATTGTTCAGACACTTAAGAGCACAGTCTACTTGCCTTCAAATGAAAAACTAATTTCAGCTTCCTTAAACCATGAAATTCATTTATGTATTTTAGAAAAAGGAACATTGTGGTTTATATATATTTACTTTTAGTTTACAGCATTCAGTTCCATTATTCCTTGAGTTTCAAATTCTCCCTTCCCTCTCCTCTCCTCATGGTGGCATGCAATGAAAGATAGGATCTACAAATACCTTCACCTTAAACTTTATTAAGGTTGTAAAGAAGGATTGTAAACCATGGAGTGAACAATGAGAAAGAGAAAACAAAATAATGAGAGAGAGAGAGAGAGAGAGAGAGAGAGAGAGAGAGAGAGAGAGAGAGAGAGAGAGAGAGTAGTTTGCTTCCATCTGCATTCAGACTCTGTTGTTCTTTCTCCTGATGTGGATATCTATTTCCATGATGAGTCTTTTGGAGTTTCTTATACCCTTGAATTGCTGAGAGAAGCCCAGTCTATCAAAGTCAGTTGTCACACATATGTTGTATTTGTAACTGTGTACAAACTTCTCCTGGTTTTGTTCTTCTCATTCAACATCAGTTTATATAAGTCTCTCCAGGTTGTTGTGAAGTCCATCTGCTCCTCAATTTTCATAACACAATAGTATTCCATTACATTCATCTACAACTTTTTTAGCCATTTCCCAATTGATGGGCACCTCTTGACTTCTAATTCTTTGCCAACACAAAAAGGGCTGCTATAAATATTTTTGAACGTACAAGAGCTTTTCCCACTTCTATGTTCTCTTTGGGATACAACCATAGAAGTGGTATTGCTGGATCAAAGAATATGCACTTATTTATAGCCTTTTGAGCATAGTTCCAGATTGCTCACCAGAATGGTTGAATCAGTTCACAACTCCAGCAACAATGCATTAGTGTTCCAATTTTTCCACATCCTCTCCAGGATTTATCATTTTCCTGTTTCACCATCTTAGCGAGTTTGACAATTGAAATGTGGTGCCTCAGATTAGTTTTGACTTGCATTTCTCTAATCAATAGCGATTTAGAGCATTTTTTCCTGTGCTTATAGATATCCTTAATTTCTTCCTCTAAAAACTGCCTGTTCATATTCTTTGACCACTTATCAATTGGGGAATGACTTGTATTTTAATAGATTTGACTCAATTCCCTGTATAGCCTTTATAAGAAACAATGGTTGTAATAATTCTTTCCCAGTTTTACATTTCCCCTTGATCTTGGTTACATTGGCTTTATTGGTATGGCAACTTTTCAATTTAATGTAATCAATATTATCCATTTTGCTTCCAAAAATTTTGTTTTCAAATCTCTCTTTCTGTCTCTTGTTGTTGGATTTCATTATGAATGCAGAGGATTTTATATGGGTTTATGTGGATCTTACATGGGTTAATTTATATTCTGCAACTTTGCCAAATTTATTTATTGTCTCAAGTAGTTTTTTACTTGATTCTCTAGGATTCACTAAGTACATCATTATATCATTGGCAAAGAGCAATATGTTAGTCTCTTCTTTGCCTAATTTGATTACTTCAATTTCTTTTTCTTCTCTTGTTACTACTGCTAATCTTTATACCAAATTGAATAAGAGAGGTAATAATGGACATCTTGTTTCACCCCTGTTCTTATAAGAAATGCTTCTAGCTTATCCCCATTACATATAATATTTGCTAATGGTTTAAGATAGATACTGCTTATTATTTTAAGGAAGACTCCATTTATTACTCTATTTTCTGGTATTTTTAGTAGGAATGGGTGTTGTATTTTGTCAACAGTCTTTTCTGGATCTATTGAGACAATTATATGGTTTCTGCTTGTTGTTGATATGATCAATTATACTGATAGTTTTGTTAATATTGAACCATCCTTGAATTCCTGGAATAAATCATGCCTGATCAAAGTGTATTATTCTTGTAATAATTTGCTAGTCTTTTTGCTAATATTTTATGTAAAATTTTTGCTTCTATATTCATAAGGGAAATTGGAATGTAATTTTCTTTCTCCATTTTGTCTCTTCCTTATTTTGGTATTAGTACCATATTCACATGATAAAAAGAATTTGGTAGGATTCCTTCTTCTCCAATTTTCCAAAAAGTTGGTAAATTGGTTTTTTTGTAAAGTTTGATAGAATATTTAGTAAATCCATCTAGCCCTGGAGATTTTTTTCTGGGGAGATCAATGATGTCTTGTTCAATTTCTTTTTTGGATACAGGGTTATTTAAATAATTTACTTCCTCTTCAGTTAATCTAGACAACTCATATTTTTGAAAACATCTATCCATTACATTAAGATTCTCAAATTTATGTTCATTCAATTGGGCAAAATACTTCCTAATTATTGTTTAAATTTTGTCTTCATTGGAGGTAGATTCACCCTTTTCATTTTTGTTAATTATAATTTGATTTTCTTCTTTCTTTTTTGTCATATTAACTAAAAGTCTATCAATTTTATTGGGTTTTGTATATAATCAGCTCTTAGTTATATTTATTAATTTAGTAGTTTTCTTACTTTTAATTTTATTAATCCCTCCTCTGCTTTTCAGTATTTCTAATTTAGTAATTAATTGGGAATTTTCAATTTGTTCTTTTTCTAGCTTTTTCAATTGCATGCCTAATTCGTTGACCTTAATTTTCTCTATTTTATTCATTCATGCATTTGGAGATATAAAACTTCCCATAAGAAATGCCTTCCCTGCATCCCATAAGTTTTGTTATATTGTCTCTTTATTGGCAGTCTCTTGAATGAAGTTTCTGATTGTTTCTATAATTTCTTGCTTGACCCACTCATTCTTTAGGATTAAATTATTTAGCTTCCAATTAGTTTTTAGTCTATCATTCCTTGGCCCTTTATTGCATATAATTTTTATTGCATTATTATCTGAGAAGGATGAATTTAATATTTCTGCCATTCTGCACTGAATTGTGAGGTTTTTATGCCCTAGTACATGGTCAATTTTTTTTTGTATTTGACATGGATAACTGAAAAGAAGTGATATTTCTTTTTTCCCCATTCGATTTTCTTCGGTGGTATATCATATCTAACCTCTCTAAAATTCTATTCACCTCCTTAACTTTTTTGTTTATTTTGAAGTTGGATTTATCAAGTTCTGGGGGGGGTGTTTGAGATCCCCCACCAGTATAGTTTTGCTATCTAGTTTTTTCTCTAATTCCCTTAACTTCTCCTCTAGGAATTTGGGTGCTATACTACTTGGTGCATATATGTTAAGTAATGATATTGCTTCATTCTCAATGGTGCCTTTTAGAAGGATATAGTTTCCTTCCTTGTCTCTTTTAATTACATCTATTTTTGCTTTTGCTTTATCTGAGATAAGGATTTCTTCCCCTGTTGTTGTTGTTGGTTTACTTTAGCTGAAGCATGACATATTCTACTTTAGCCTTTTGCCTTTACCTGTGTGTATCCCCTTGTTTCAAATGTGTTTCTTGTAGACAGCATATTGTAGGATTATGGTTCTTAGTCCATTCTGCTGTACACTTCCATTTTACAGGAGAGTTAGTTTATCTCATTCACATTCATAGTTACGATTACTGTTTTTCCCTCCATTGTATACCATTCCCTGTTTATTCTTTTATATCTCTCTTCTCCCCTACCTTGTTTAAGAGTTTCCATTTTGACCACAGCCTCCCTCAGTATTCCCTCCCTATATACCTCACTCCCTTTAACTACCCATCCCCCTTAATACTATTTCCCTCCCTTCTGTTCATTTATTTATTTATTTGTTTGTTTATTTATTTATTTATTTTAAATCTTAATTTATTTTCTTGGTTACATCATTGATTTCCACAAGGTTTTGAGTTACAAATTTTCTCCCCTTTTTGTCCCTACTCCCTAGCCCAGAACACTGATCCCACTGTAAGACCCCTCCCACAATCTGTTCCCTTTTACGCCCTCCTCCAACACCTCTCTAGCTTTCTAGCAGGGCAGGGAGCTCCTCCCTGCCCCCGTCCCTGTATGTATTATTTCCCAGTTGCATTTAATTGTATAGTTTTAAATACTAGATTGTTGCAATT
>CM053593.1:275826837-275845041 GCA_028646575.1 Pseudocheirus occidentalis
TGGTTTGATTGATTGAATCTTTAAGTGTTAAGCTGGTTTCTCCCTTAGGGAAACCAGCTGATTCTTCTTTTGTTCCTTGTTCTGAATATTGTGTCTTTCTGAAATAAGATATAATATAGAGACTTTCCTTGTTCTGAAGATTGTATATAATATTGTGAACTGTTGAAACTGTGAACATTGTACTGAATAAAGATTTGTAGTGGAATAAACAGAGTGTTCACTAATACTGTGTAATCCGAATCTTAAAAGCTCCTCACAGTAGCATTCTCTCAGAAATCTACTGCTGATTGGCTTTACAGATGGTGGCTGGTGTTTGCCAGGTTCTTAGGCTTCATTTCTTCACAACTTCCTGTCATCCATTCATCATCAAGCAGTGACTTTCGCATTTCTCACATTGAAGTTTCCTCTGCCTCTTTTCCTGATCCTCTTGTGACCTATCTCTCTCCAAACTGATTGAGTCAATGACTTCTAACACTCTTCTGCCCATAATTCTCTTCTTTAAGAATTCCTGGATTATTCTGGGTACAGAAAGAAACCTAAAAGGTAGCTGTTATCCTCAACCTGCAAGATTCCTTTAAAAACAAGCTCTTGTGGTCCATTATTGGGTTGGAATTTTTTTCCAGAAGAAATGTTGAAATAAACATGCCATTTTATTTTATATATTTTGAAGAAGGCCTTGCAGCTTAACTGGAGACACCCTAGGGCCAGGAGTGTGTGGGCAGAGTTAGGGTCACCAAGGAAATGATACACAGGCTATTGTATACCAAATCAATTTGATATAGAATGTGCATAAAGGTACAAAACTCAACATTTTATTCAAAGATAAATTCCAATGATTTTCTGTAAGAAAAAATCTCAACAAACTCTTTAATTTCGAGAATTAGATCATACCCACTTGTATTTGAAACTAGCTTCACCTTTTGTGCATTTTCCCCTAGAAAATGAAACCACCAAATTAATGAATGAAAAGGGTCATAGAAATGCTTGTTTCTGAGCATGAATATGAATTTAGAGGCTTACAATCACTGAATTGTACTCTCTTAATAAAGTATGGTGTCTCTATATTATAGAAAAAATCTTTTAAAAAAGGTCATGGACATCACACAATGATGAGCCCACTGATATCCCTTTCTGGAATTCTTTCCAGAGATTTAGATAGCATTTAAAAATCTCATAGACACAGAAGAAGCAATTTGACCCTTTGTCTAAATGAGAATGACTAAAATATATCCATTCAAGGCCATCTCTGAGCAAAATTGTGAAGTGGACAGCTAGTGAAGATTTAAACCACTATAAAAATCTTCAAAAATCAGATCTGTCCACGATGACTCCCAAATCTGTGTCTACAGTTCTGCCGTTTCTCCAAACTGCCATACTACATTTCCCCCTGTCTGTTGACTATCTCCATTTGGATATCCTTTTAGCACCTAAAAGCAACATATCTAAAACTAAAAGTCTTATCTTCCCCAGCAGACCAGACTGAGAAAGTCTCCTATTTCAGTGGATAGAACAACCATTCTGTTAGTCCCCATTCCTGGCTCAAAATCTCTTTCATTTGTGGTGGAAAGGTCTCAGATTGAGAGGGGAGAGTCAAAGGAGAGTTCAAAGCCTGGCTCTGCTGTTTACTACCTATGTGACATGGAATAAACTCGACCTCAATTTCCTCATTTCCAAAAGAGAATGAATTGGATTAAATGATTTCTAACTACTACCAACCTACTAATCATTTCCTTGCCATTTCTATACTATGCTTTCCCATATTTGTGTCTTTGCTTATACTCATCTCATTCTGTCAATCAATAAAAGAGGCAAAAGACAGTCCCTGCCCTCAAGGAGCTCATAATCTAGTGGGGGATACAACAAGCAAACAAGTATGTACGAACAAGTTATATATAGGATGAATAGGAAATAATTGAGAGGGAAGGCATTAGAATTAAGAGGGATTGGGAAAAATCTTCCTGTAGAAGACGAAATGCCCTCTTTCCTAAATTCACCTCTTGAAAGCTCACCATTCCTTCAACATAAATTGCCTCACTCTTCTGGGAAAGATTTCCTGATTTCCCCTTTCAGAAATATCTGTGAGTTTCTATATCATTTTTTCTTGTACTTTTCACATACTGCTTTGTATTATAGTAATAACTCAGGTTTGCATTAGCACATAAAGGTTTATAAAGTGCTTTCCTTCATAACATACTATGAAGTTGAGAGTACAGTTATTTCTATTTCTTGTATGTGAGAACTGAGACTTGCCTAAGTGAAATTCATTTTTCCAAGGATACTTAATTGGGATTAGATCTAGGATCTGTTTTTATACATGTCTTATCTTCCCTGTTAAAATATAAGGTTAGCCAAGGCCATGAAGCCTATTGTATTTATCAGATTTGTCTTAGAGCTTTACCTGGACTTTCCTTGCATTTACCTCACTTTTATTGAGTAGAAATATTTTGGATACCCAGAATCTAGTATAACACTTTACATAAATAAATGCTTGTTTCATTAGGAGATAGTGTGGTACAGGGGAAGCAACACTGGCTCTGACTTCAAAGAATCTGGCTTGAAATCCTGTCTGTGTGATTTGAGGCGATTCATATACATGCATTTATGGAGCCTCAGTTTTCTTATCTGAAAAAAAGAGGGGGCTGGATTATATAGTTACAGAACTATGATCCTGTGACTTCCTTTAGTATTTTACACATCATATATTTGTTGAGTGAATAAAGAATTTAAGGAATTCCCATGTAAAATTCCAAAGGAATTTCAATTCAAAAAGTAATAGAAAATTGGTCAGTTATTTTTTTATAGGGTGCGTTTATAGACGTTAAATGGGCCAAGATTTCCCAATTTAGAGATCTATATGGTTAGTGATTCAGTGGCAATTAGGTGGTACATAGCACAGTGCTGAGCTTGGAATCAGGAAGACCTGAATGCCAGTCCTGCTTTAGATACTTATTAGCTGTGTGACCTTGGGCAAGTGACTTAATTTGTAGGAATGACAAATAATAGCATCTACTTCAAAGGGTTGTGAGGCTCAAACAAGATAACATGAGTCAAGCACTTTGCAAACCTTTAACTGTTACATAAATGTAAGCTGCTCCTGCTGTCAGTGGTTTTTTGTTTTTGAAGAGCACCAGTGATATCATGGAGAAAGTCATGACTTGTTAGTGAATTGGATTTAAGTGAGGCAAAGCTGAACAAAGGTGTCAGCCTCACTCTCTCTTCCAGAGTCATCAAAAGTCCCATGACAACACAAAAGTCAAGACAACTAGTAATGGTCAGGGATGCAGTGGATGACCTTAGCATCTCTGATGTCTGACCAATCCCTAAGCCCTCCACTGCCTTCATGGCCATTGGAACAAATGTTATTTAAAAGAAGGTCACTAAATCTATGAAGAGAAAAGGCACTTGGGGCTTTTGTCTTCATTTCAGCAGAGCCAGTTATGAACAAAAAGACCAATCCAAGACAATTCAGAGTTGTTCCTGGTGGCACTGAGGAGCCTAAAGTTGCCCGCTCTGAAGCGTAGATGAGCCTCTCTGGCTGAGTATATGCCCTCTAATTCTCTCTCCATCTATTCCTTCTTCCATGGTGCATGAAAGGGCAGTGATTACTGAGAGATCTCAGGCAATGTAGTAAGCAAAAAGATCTGTGGCAATTGGTATGTTGATATTACATACAAATAAGTTATTTCCTCAGTTTTCTTTTCTTTTTTTTTTTTAAGACATCATAGCAGGTTTCATTGCCAGTGTTGCTCAGAACTGATATGGGAGGATTAAGTAGGGTTCACCCTCCCCAATTACATTTTTCACTGACTTTGCATTATCATTTCTTAATGACTCTCCTCTCCTCTTCACCCGTATAGAACTTTAATAACAATGATGTACATCTAAGCAAAACAAATTAGCACATTGGTCATATTTGGTAATGTATGCCTAATCCTGCAACTGGAGTCTACCATGTCTCTGTACTTCATCAACAATTTCCTGAAGTCACAACTGTGACTTCTCAGCATTGACCTGAGTTCTAGTGTCTATCAATGCTGTTCTCAGTTATCCTCACATTTTTCATTAGGTATTAGAGATGTTCCAAAATATGACATCTAAAATTGTATGGGACCCTTCCTACAACTACAAGCTCTGGAAGCTTAAGGCAACTAGATCCCACTTTCAGCAAAATGTATTAAGTTTTGACCATAAGAAATGCTGAAATAGGAAATATCAGAGGAAATGGAAAAAACCTTTATGAAAAGTAAGCAGAACTAGAATAATTTATAGTGACATCATTATAGAAAAAAACCAACTTTAACATTCTTTAGAATGCTGACAGAAGTGATAAATCCTAAATCTAAAAGAATGAAGATGAAACACACCCCAGAGAAGGGATGAACTGAAAATACAGAAGGAGACATATATTTGGGGGGTGGCTAATGGGAGAATTGATTTTGTAGACTCTAGATATGTACTGAGGTATTTTTATTTTAACAGTTTGTTCAATGTGTGCATATGTGTATTGAGTTTGGGAGGGATAGCTAAAATAAAAATTCTTGTTACTTGAAAAATAAAGACAAGCAGGAAATAAGCAGGGCAATGTCCATGTTTTACTGAAAATTATAAAAGTTGTTGTTTTAAAATGGCAGATATATGTGTGACTGCCTTTTCTCAGTACTTATATGATTTAGTGACAGCACTCTGTGATTTGCTCTGGTGAGTAAGCATTGATGATTACTAATGCTGTCTTAGCTAAAAAAAAAAAAAAGCAACCCAACAACCCACCTGCTTAGAAGATTATGTATAACCACTCTTTTGTTTCAGATATACTTGGATTTGGAAAAGAATTGCAACACTTGGTCTGGTGACTTAAAACAACCACCACAACCACCACCACCACCACCACAAAACAACAACGACAACAACCATGATAAGAGTATCTACAGCTTTTATACAGGGTGTCCCAAAAGTCTTTGAACAGATGTAAATTTTAGACTTAAATCTGGATAAAGCACATCCCCTAGGCATTCACTGCTACTGTCTTAAATACTTTTCTACTGTCTGAAAATATTTTACTATGAATTCTGATATTTCCCCTAGGATTTTCTCCGTACATTTTCTCCGTACATTTCCCCTAGGATTTTCTCCGTACATAGCACACGAGGTACTATGACTTTGCCCTCTTTATTCTCCTTCACACAGAAGAGTCTGACGGATAGTAAGATGGGAGAGACACGAGTGGCAACCAAAGGCTCACTCCTTCCTTAGAAGGAGCAACGAGAGGGCTTGTGAATGGAGCTGGCATTCGGGAAGACAAGTGTAGGAGCTCCACAGCATGTGTTTTTCATTCTGGTGCAGTTGCATAAATATGCAAGACAGGACACTGTCGGTTTTGTTCAGCTGACATTCCCTCCAGGTAGGAGCAAAGCGTCGCACTTAGAATCAACCGGGCTGCAGAACAAGCCGTAGTCACTTCGAAGGCTTTTGCCTCTTGATCATTCGGCCTGTTACCAGGGGCACTTGGTGCGATCTCCAGCTGTTATTTGGAAATTGTGCCTGCTTATGACAAGGAGGGAATCCTGGGACACTTCAGCTTTCTTGGGAATTGAAAAACTCCATAGACAAAAGCTGTAACCCGCCCACCCTGGCGCCTATCCCTTTTTCCCCCTCTACCACTCTTCTGCCACTTCTCCAGCTTTTTCTCTGGAGGGGACGAACAAGATAGTTTTGTTTCCCGAGTATCAGTTCATGTACACAGCAGGAATACTAAAGCAGAAACCTTTAGAATCGCACATCAACACAGACTCACAGACAGCATAACAATAAATTGTTTTTATTTGGAGGAAAAATTTGCCCGGGGGAAAGTTAATTTTGGAATTGAACAAGGTTTTAGCTCTTTCAAGTCATACTTAATAAAAATTCTCTAAGATAAGAACAGATCCATCTTTATAAAACTCATTACAGCGGAATGAATGCCTCCACTGATTTTTAGAAATTAAAAAAAAAATCAAAGTTAGAATCTGTATGTTGGATATCGTTGCTAGGGTAAAAAAGTAGAGTATGGAATGGCAACCGGACAATATGGTATTTCAAAAGTACAATATGGAAACTGTAAGAGGAAATTATTATCGTAATTTTAAATAAAACATGTCACATTCTCTAAAGAAAACCAAAAGAGTTGGGGAGTCACGAGTTCAGCGCCATCAGCAGGATGAAGACCTTGCTGTTGCTGGGACAGAATTTACTTGATATCACACAAGAGGGCCACTCCTCTCAGAATCCAGTGGTCTGGGGACAGGACAGTCCTCAAATACACCACTGTGATGTAGGTTAGATCCGTCCTCCGTGGTTTCTTGTAAATAGGGCACACATAGAGTTTGGGGTCCTTGGGAGCTGTGGAGTTGATAGCGAATATGTGTAGCACCGGAAGTTGGGTGAAGAGCACCTTTGGGGTTGATTCAGTGAGTTTCCCATTCCTCCTGTCCCAGGCAGCTCCATCTAAATACAGTCCATAAATGTATACTCCTTCCTGGGAGAACAAAACACAAGGGAATCTATCGATCAAAAATATGTTAAGTATTGGGAAATGATCACCTACAAAAAATCTTCAAACTTGGGGAGAGGAAAAAGCTAGATTCTAACCGCCGCATGAGAGTATTAGTTTCAGAGGTACAGTGAGGGGATCTTATACCCAAAGCAAATTTAGTGGAACTGAGAGAGTGGAAATGGATGACTGAGAGGGAGAGGCAGTGCCTTATCCCTTTGGGAAAAGGGTTTGGGAGAAAGGTGAGAGAGAGTTGCCAAATGATAGGGACCTGGGGATTATTTTACCACAGCAGTATGGTCTGGCAGGGGATTAGGAGATTGGTCCTCATAGGGAAGAAGCCTGTCTCGACTCCCCCCACCCCACCCCATGACAGCATCCTGGGGTCAAGATCTGGTCACCTCATGCTAGTTACAGCTCTTATTGGACTAGATTTTTAAAAAAGGCTCATGCTAGTCTAAATTCTATATTATATAATCCAAAAATACCATGTAAAATATGGAGGATTGTCAAATGTTGAGCTGAATTCTCCCCACCTTATAGAAGGGTGGAGGCATGACCTATCCTGAGGGAACATAACTATATTATAAGAATCTTTATGCCATTGTTTTTTTTTTTTTTTTGCATTTTTAGTGGGGGACTTTCTCTCTTATTCTTGATATAAAGCCACGGAATAAAGTAAAATCACAAAAGTAGATTGGATGAGTCCACTGAAAGTGAATCTCCAATCTAGTCCTTCTGCAAAGGCTTCAAGCCACCATTCATGGTTCTCCTGTTGGGCAATGCAGAGGCTGACTAGGGCCTAACTCTGGTAGGGACAACAGAGTTTGGGTCCAGGAAATGGTGCTTAAGGTGCTAGTGGATTACTGTGTAGAAACCAAGGGCATGACTTTTTTTTTTTAGGTCCTCAGCAATTTTTATTTTGCCATGAAAATTCCTAATGGGGTCACAAAGTCAGACATGACTGAACAACATATATACACACATACACACAAATGTGAGTCTGCTAATGTGACTGTATGACTTTGGACAAATCAGTTTCTGAGGCTCTCTGAACCTCTATTTTCTCATCTGTAAAATGAAGGTGGAGAGGCTTAGGATGACTTCTGAGGTCCCAAAGATCCTGAATCTTGAGCACTCCAGACTCCCAGACTAGCTCTGAGAAAACTCACTCCCTACTGGGCATGCCATTAAAAAAATTATTGTAGGGAGACAGGATATTATGCTGGAAAGGGGATTAGGAGGCAAGAAGAAGGGATGGATTCTAGCCCTGAATCTACCCCTTGAGTAACTATATGTTTGAGGAAAGTTACAACTCATCTGTCATTTTGAACTAAATGGTTTTGAAGACTACTTGCAACTTGAATATTCCAACTCGATGATTCTGTAGCATAGTAACCATTGCCCATTTCCAAAGGAAAATGATGAGAAGGATCTCAGTAAACTTAAAGAGAGTGGATGGGAGAGAAAGTTTAAATTTCATAGTGATAAATGTAAAATACTGCACTGGAGCAGAAAACGTCAACTACAGTGCACAAAGGAAGCAGGATTCAGGTTCCCTGGGAGTCAGCTGCCAAGTGCAGTAACCCATGTCGTTAGTGTAGTCCTAGGCTGCCATAATAGATGGGTAATGTCCATGGAGATGGACCTGCTCAGACCATATCTGGGGCACTGTGTCTAATTTTAGGTGCCACATTTGAGAAATGGCATTAACCAGTTAGAGAACTTCTAGATGAAGGCAACCAGGATGGTGAGGGATCTGGAGATCACACCCTATAAGGATCAGTTTAAGGGACTGGTAAACACTGGCCTAGAGTGTAGACTTTAGCATGCATATATATAGCACTTTAAGGTTTGCAAAGTGCATTACAAACATCATCACATTTGATCCTGACTACAAGCCTGTGAGATAGGCATTGAATTGTTATCCCTATTTACCAGATTAGACAACAAAGTTCAGAGAAGTTGAATGACTTGCCTAATATTCTATAGCCTGTAAGCACCAAAAGTGGTATTTGAATCCGTATCTCTCCTGTTTCAAGATTTAGGGAGGACACAACTGTTTTCCAATACTAGAGGGATGGTCATGCAGAAGATGACTTGTTTTTCTTGTTTACACAGGACATCATGACTAGGGTCCAAGGGTAGAAAATTACATGGAACATATTATTTAGCTCAACATAAGAAAAATCTTCCTATGAATATCAGAGTTGTTCCCAAACTGGCTTGGCCTTCCTTGGCAGGCATGTCAGGCAAGGATCTTAATTCATGCATCACTAGAGGCCTGTAAACAGACACTGCATGGACATTCAAGGTTAGATAACCATTATGTGACTGAAGTTAGATGAGATGATGTGAGGTCCCTTTTAACTGTGCAAATCTATAATTTTATAAGAAATTAGTTTTAATTGCAGGATGTGAGATTTGGGCTTGATTTAAAGCAAATAGAACTCCATGATGGATTACCATTGCATAATCTTTCTCCCCCTCAGAGACTTTGAACAACATGAGATTATTATTTGACAGAGAAGGGTTAGAACTAACCCATCAGAGGTAACCCACAGCAAAGTGTGAATTAAATAACCTCTCAGCATGCCTTTCAGTTTTAGGATTCTGTGACTAATAAGAGAATAGGACATGCAAGTCAAAGTGAAAGAAACTGGGATTACTTAGCCTAAATTTTAACCTTCAGTCAATTAAGAAACATGATTTCTCATCATTTACTATATTCAAAACACTCTCAGGTGTTCTGGGGGGAAGTCCTTAACTTCAAGGAGTTTATAGTCTAGTTGGGAAACAGTATGAGTTTGGGGAAAGAACAGAGGACTCCAGTGGGAGACCTCAGTTCCAGTCTTGGCCGTCAATGATGAACTGAATCATTTCCGCTCCATAGGTCCCAGTTTTTCTTGCCTTTTCTAAAATGTGGCACCTAAAGTGAGGGGGAGGAGTTACAGTCTTTCTAACTGGATGATTTGATGACAAGCTTGTAACTAGGGCAGGGGAGCTGGGGCTTAGTCTCAGGATGCTGACATTTATAGGTAGCTGATAGCCCTTATGCTCCTTCATCAGGTAGAAACAATTGAGCTTAGCACTTAGGTAGCAAGGATAATTAGTTAAAACAGGAAGCTACTGCATGGCATACTTCCTTTCTACTTCTCTGTCCCTCTCCACCCCCATCCCATAATCACAGCCTAGGTAGGCTCTTCTCTGGCCCAGTCTTGTCCTCTTCCCTTCTCTGAGAATGGATCCACCAGTGTCCTTCCCAGCAGCGACCTCACAGTTCCTCAGGATCTCTACCTTATTCCATGGGATGCTATCTTGGGTTCTCTATCTCTCAGAGCCTTGTGACATGAGGTCAAAGATCTCTCTCCAAGGTCTCCCTCTATGTCTCAACTTTGGAGTGTGTTTCATGGAACTGGATTCAGGTACTACAATTGCTAGCTATGGTTCTGGTGATATATGACATAAGTATACAAAAAATTAATATCGATGATGTAAAGAATAAATGTATATGACAAATTATTAAATGAATTGTCTCTAGATGATAAGTGATAGTGTGGAGGCGGGAAAGATCATTATAGACTGGAAGAGTCTGGGAAGACTTCATCAAACAGATGGGATGACTTGAGTCTTAAAGTAGGAGAAACAATTGGATGAGTGTAGTATAAAGGAGAGAGTTTCTAGTCAGGGAGAAAAGTGTGAAGACAGGTACAGAAGTAGGAAATCACAAGGTATAGTTGGGGAACAGTGAAGAGACCATTTTATATATACCAGAGGGTTCATATTGGGCAGTAAGGGGAGAAAAGATTTAAAAAGTTAATTGAGGCTAAATCATAAGGCCTGGAATGTAAGGCCTGAGAATTTCAGATTTTATTTTATAGGCACTCAGCATCCACTGAGGGTTCCTAAATAGGGTCATAAGAAAAGGAGGCTAAAAGAGTTGGGATCAAGTGAGAGACTGAGTTTCTCAGTTCCAAAAGGGTTATTTTATGGAGAATGGTTTATGGAATTCCACCAAAGACTGAAGATAAAGAACGAGTTTAAACTTATGTCAGGAAAGACAGATTATATGCAAAGAATTTCCTGACTTGATCCCTTAATGTTAACAATAGAGAGAACAATACCCTTTCAGACTAACCAGATATGAAGGTTTAGATACTAGCTTGTACTGGATTAAAGCACTTTGGGCACCTTCCAATCACATATTGACTCATATTCATGGAGACTTCTCTGTAAGGAGCTCCAACTGTTTGACATCCCTTTTAATTAATTGTAACAGAATGGAAGAGTAATGTGGTGGTGGTAGGAGCATTCACTGGGAGACTCTCCAAAGTCATGGAACAGGGCCAGAAATCTGAGCCCTGCCTTCAAATCAGACTCCCAGTTCTCAAATGAAGCCCCACAGCACATACCAGAGGTGGCACTGTGATCTCTTCTTTTGTTTGTCTCAGCACATCATTGTGGATTGTTACTGTATCCAATGCCCAGCCCTTGTGGGCTCGAGTGACTTCTTGCCTCATTGCTGTGAGGAATCCTGAAAAAGAAAGAGTCTGTTGTTTGGGGGAGTCTATTTTATAAAAATAAGATGGGTTCAAACTCTTTCAGTATCTCTGCTCAGTTACCCTGCTATCAATCCCCAAGTTGAAAACTGTATCTAAAAGGTATCTTCCTGCTACAAGACCAACATCCTCAAAGACAGCAGTGATGTCTTCTTCTTTGAGGAGTTATTCACCAAAGCAACACCTTTCTGGCCAGTGAGTTATAGGCACTGACTCCCATGTCACTGGAAGCCTGTCAACAATATTTCTGCCAGGAAGGAAATTTGTCACTGCTTAGATAAAGTGAAATCTTGTTTGGCATTCCTAGGGGGAAAACAATTGCTAAGGGTTCCAGGCATTACTGTAGTATCCCATGGCAGTGTACTCTTTTTGACTCAGGTAGAGTCCCCTACAACAAACTTTGCTGACTATTTCAACTAGAAACATGCCAGAGGAGTTTTAACCAACCAAGATAGTTATTTGGAACCTGAGAGATTCCCTTAGGTCTTGTTTGTGAATGGTCTCCATCTGAAAAATGAAATATTGGGAAATAAATCAGATATATTTTAATCACAGCATTCCAATTAATGCTGGAATTAAGCTATAACTAAAGCACATTTTCCATTTACTGTGGATCAAATTATGAGTTGCCATAACAAAAAAATTCTAATTTGAGGAATTGGTAAGACATACAAAGCTGCAAACTTATATTTTTATCATTATGTGTAAAGGGTACAACAACCTAATATAAATATTATAATTATTTTAAAATTGTATTTTATGGTTTGCTCTATTTTCTGTATTAAAATCTGCAAAAGTTCACTATTCTCTTTTAAAAGAGGCTTGCAAACTGGGTCATTCAAAAGCAATTGGAAAAGCCTTCTCTAGAATGGCATTTAATAACAACTGTTATATCCCAAACTTCAATGTAATTGCAAAAAACTGAAAGGACATTATAGCCTCCAGATCAAATTTCAAAATAGTAATGTGAATCAATGGATAGAGCACTGGATTTGGAATGAGGACAACCTGAGTTCCGATCCTCCCTTGGATACTTACTGGCTGTGTGACCCTTGGCCTCAATTTCTCATTTGTGAAACGAAGGGTGTAGGCGCTACATTTCTTTCTAGCTCTAAAACTTTAATCCTACAACAGAACTGCTTTTTGTTGGATTACACAGTTGGGCCTCATGATGATAACAAATCATGAAAACTCTAGCATGTCAAAGGATGGGGATCTCGCAGATGGCAATGCAATTCTTCTCTGTAGTATACCGCTGATCCTTAATAGAGGAGCTGTCTAATGTGCTGAAGGCCTTCTGATTCTTTTAATATTTCATGGATAGTAATGCAGAGGGTCAGCGTGGTGGTGCAGCAGATAGAGGGCTAGGAAGATTCACCTCCATGATCCAGCCTTAGATACTTACTAGGCTATGAAAACCTGAACAAGCCACTTAACCCTGTTTGCCTCAGTTTCCTCACCTGTCAAATGAACTGGAGAAGGAAATGACAAACCACTCTAGTATCTTTGCCAGGAAAACCCCAAATGGGGTCATGGAGAGTCAGACACAACTGAAATGATTCAACAACAACAGCAATAACAACAGTGCACAGTCCTGGCTCAGGAGGACTCCCTGTGCACTATATCATTGTGCAAAACTGTGTTACAAGAGCTTATTTTGTTAAATATTGAAAGGCTCCTGGCAATTCATCCATAGAGGCATGGGATGGGAAGAGATGAAAAAGTCAGTCTCCCACTCTAAGTACTGAGGGAGAAACAGTCCAGTCCCAAACGTCACTTCCTGCAATATTGAGCCAAGTTCTCCCAAGTCTTTCTCTGGTATTAAGTTAGATACTCAAGGGAGAATATCACATTTATTCATTTACAGAGGTAGGATTTAGCACACTGCAAAAGTAATCCCCATTCAGAAGATAAATATCAACTTTTTAACCTGAGTAAATAGTTCTTGGGGACAAAGACTTGGGTGGATGTAATGGTGATGTAAATGGGAAGATCTTTCCCATCTGTTAATAGGCCCATGTGACTTGCTTAAGTCACATGGAAGGGTAAGATACATGAGTCTGAATCACATAAAGCAGCAGTTCTCAACCGGTGGGTCACAACCCCTTTGGGGGTAGAATGACCCTTTCACAGGGGTTGTCTAAGACCATCGGAAAATACATGTTTCCAATAGTCTTAGGAACCAAGACACTGCTCCTCTATATGTCTCCAGGTGGGTCCACCCACATACAAGTATTAAAGGGTTGTAGCATTAGGAAAGTTGAGAACCACTCATGTAAAAACTGTGGTGGGAGGAGCTTGATGAAAAGGTGGATCATGAAGGGCAGAACAGAGCCCAGAAGAAGTTGGTCAGAGCAGTTAGACCTGAGGGAGGGAGACAAAGCAGGCTGTGAGCTATGAGTATTCATTTGTGGGAAGGCCCTAGCAGGGTGAAGGCTTGGGGAAGGCAGAGTTCCCTGCATTGTTATTTTTTTTGTTTGAATTTTTATTTTTACATAGGGAAAAATCAAATATATATTTAACCCAATTTGGTTGCAAGTTCCTTAGCTTTTGCTTTTTCCAGCTTGGCAACATGAGCCACTGATTTTGGACCCAGAACACTGCCACCCAGTGACGACGGATCTCATCATCTCTGTCGTTATAATTGCTTTTGATGGCTTCCACCAGCTTAGCCAGGGCTCCCTTATCTTCAGGGTTAACCTGTGTGAAGGCAATGCTCGTGCAGGTCTTTCTGTGAACCAAGCGACCGAGTCTCGCTTTGCCTTTGATAACAGTAAGGAACCCCCATTTTCTGGCACAAGGCAAGTAGGAAGACCACTAGCTCAGTGGGGTCCACGTCATGTGCAATCACTACCAACTGTGCTTTCTTGTTTTCTACCAGGGTAGTAACAGTGTTAACACCTGCTCTGAGGACAGGTGCTCTCTTAGTGGGGACATCTCCTTTGCCTGCAGCCTTTTGTTCAGCCTGAGCCAGCAGCCTTTGCTTCTTGTCTTGCTTTGTCTCTGATCTATACTTGTGAGCCAGTTTAAGCAGTTGAGTAGCTGTCTGATGATCCAAAGCCTGGGTGAACTGGCTAATTGCTGGTGGGACCTTCAAACACTTATAAAGGATACACCTTTGATGCTGCAGTCTGATGTACCGAGGCCATTTGACAAATCAAGTAAGGTCCCTTTTGGGCTGGATGTCCTGACCAAAGCCAAAGTTCTTGGGACGCTTCTCAAACAAAGGATTGACCATTTTCTTGGCCTCCTGCTTTTCTACTACAGCAGGGGCCGGAGCCACCTTCTTCCCCTTGGCCTTCTTCCGTTTTGGCATCTTGGCCGGCTGAACGAGGAAGCCCTGCATTGTTATTGTGTGTAGTTTTCTTTGGTGCTATGATGGATTTGGCTTTCTGGTGTTGTGGTTTGGCTTTCTGGCACCTGAATAAATGTTTTGGTTCAGTCTTCCATGTGGAGAGTCTGTTATATTTTGTGATTCAGAATTACACCAGCATATTCATAACCACCATAGGCACTGTGAATATTGTGTTGGCACTACAGTAGGTGAATTATATAACCTTACAACTTCATGATGTAAATCCTTCTCAAGGAAGAAAGGTTTTATATCCCAAAACATAAGGTATAGCAAATGTGATGGCAACCATAGAGCCTCAAGTACACTTTTGGGATTAATTGTCTCCTTCAGCACTATGTAGGCACTTAATTAAGGTGAATAGATGACTGTGATGACTGTGTCATTTTAAATTCTACACATCCTGCATTCACATAAAGAACAAAATGTGTGTTTGGCATGTTCCCTTTCTAACTTCATGTTGGGTTATGCTGTTAGTAACAAGTGGCTGCTGTTTAAATGTTGATAATCTTATCATCACCCAGTACTGAGTCCCCATGTGGTCTATTACATCAAATAGGTTTAGTAGGTCCAAGTGAATTTTAAGTTCATTTGGATTCTACTACATTATATCATAGAATCCTTCATCTTTGAAGGGGGTTGGTTGCATGTGCTTGGGAGGTCATAATTTACTAGGCATGAAGCCTGATTCCAACCATCTATCTATTCAAGTAGAATGCTTGAACTCTCCTTTGGAATTTTAAGTTTCTCCCGCATTGTAAATTCATATAAGGCAGAAATGATTGTACTCATTTCATATTGCTCTTGGCCCAAAATCAGGCACTTTTAGTTGGGGAATGAGCCAGATTCTCCCCCTAATAATGCACCCACTACATGGGAAAATTTTACGGCGTTAGCTGGAGCCTTCTTCATAATGGAATCATTTCTCATCTTTTCTTCCCATTACTAGTACATGTAAATAATGTGAGCAACACGGTCAGGAATAGGCGTGCCAGTGCTCATCATGTTCTATGTGAGATGGTTATTTTCACCTATAAATGGTAGTAACACACACCAGCCCAGATACACAGCATCACAGAAAATACAAACTCTCTCCTCTTGGGGAGATGAAGGATGTGTAGTATTAATCTTTCTGTAGGTGATTAGAAAAAGATTTGTAAAGTACTAAAGGCAGGATATGTGGGAAATGGTGGGGGCAGAGGGGAGGGGAATGGAGGGAATAAGTCTGGTGTGCTGGGCTACTTTCATCCTGAGCAAGCACATGGAAAAGATAACTTTTGCTCTCATTACAAGCCTTGTTTGCTTTGTTTTGATTTTCTAAGAGGTGGTGATATGGACCTCAAAAAAATGATTTGGTTTTTGAATTGTTTGTTATTGAATTTTTGAATGAATGGCCATCTTTCTTGTAGAATAAAATAGCCTCTAATGGAGTAAAAAAGCTGTATTTTCTGTAGCCTGCATAACCTCAAAGACTATTGATATATTTTACTTTACAGAAGCTTGACGAGCAGGACTTTTATTATAGGATCAATTCATCTTTTAATAATTCATATACCAAATAGCATTACTTTAGTTGTAGAAATATGAGTCATCTTTCCATATCTGTTACTTTCAGATAAGTGAGGCATGAATAAATGAAAGGAAGTTGTTAAAAATATCCACATTTTATTCTTTGTGAAATGACCCACTCACACAAAAAACTGATGGTCAGAATGTTCAGCCACTTGAAAGTTATGAGGCCTAAATGAAGATTTCCTTTTTTCTTTTGAATTCAATGTTATTTCAGACTCATTAGAATTTTTAAAACAACTATTTAATTTAATCCAAAGAGAAAGTACTGCCTCCCTTTCTTCCTATCTCCCCCTATCAGTGTTAGGCTAAGATTATAGATGGAAAATTTCTGACCAAAGCAAATTTTGTTAATCATTAATCTTGGTAATAAAGTCATCTGAAATTTCAGCATCCTGATTTAAGTTGTTTGACGTGTAGCACTGGTTAAACTTGTAAAAAACTTTAGTATTCTTTCCATTATGTGTCATCTCACCCAGCTAGGTTTTGGCATCAAGTCAGTAAGCACGTATTAAACACCTACATTGTACCAAGCACTGGCTAACTACTGAGGAGGTAAAGAAAGGCAAAAGACAGTCCCTACTCTCATAGCATTCATAGTATAATGGGGGAGGTAAGATGCAAACAAGGTATCTACAAACAGGAAACACACAGGATGAAGCAGAGATAATCACCACAGGGGAGGCATAAACATTATGGGGGAGTGGGGAAAGGAAAAGTGAAAGAAGGCAGCTGGTGTCATTAATGATGGACTAAGAGTTTCTTTATCAAAGATAAACTTCTTCATTCAAATCAGTATAGGGGGCAGCTAGGTGGTGCAGTGAATAGAGCACTGGCCCTGGAGTCAGGAGTACCTGAGTTCAAATCCAGCCTCAGACACTTAACACAAAAACTAGCTGTGTGACCTTGGGCAAGTCACTTAACCCCAACTGCCCTCCTAAAAAAAAAAAAGCAAAAAAAAATCAGTATAGAGGGTGTTCCTAAAGTCTGGACAACAGAAAATCTCATTAACTATGCATATTTTCAAGAAATGAAATGACTGAAATTTTCAACATTTTGTTTAATTAGCACAAATTTTAGCCATGAAAATTTCATGTGGAATAAAAGATTCATCAGCTATTGGGGACTATTTTTCATACTAATGAGATTAATTAAATTAAATTAATTAATGAGATTTCCTGTGTGTCTCCTATGTCTTCCCATGAAATCTTGGGAATTATGCTAATTAAATTAAATGTTGTTGAAAATTTCATTCATTTCATTTCTTGAAAACATGCGCAGTTAATGAGATTTCTTATGTGTCCAGACTTTAGGAATACCCTGTAGAAATAACTAATTAACTGGATGGGTAGATGTTCTTTTCTCTTTAGTTTTTCAGACTCCTGATAGTATTTTGTGACAGGCAGGTACATAAAGCTTGTCTCCCACAACTCTAACCCCATAGGTTTATGCTTTCTCTCAACCTCCAACATTGTAATGTCTTTTAATAGCTGATAACCAGAAAACAAGAGTGGGGGCTGATAAAGGTAGTAAAGGGATGATAAAGGTAGTAAAATTCCTTTTGAAGTAAAGAAGAGGTTTTTTTCTTTTGTTCCCCAGGCAGTCTTGACTGATGATTACTTTTTTTCTTATTTCTTTTTTTTATTGTTTTGTTTACTTTTAGTTTACAAGATTCAGTTCCAGAACCCACTTGAGTTTCATATTTTCTCCCCTTCCTTCCGCACTCCCCCCACCCCCACATGGTAGCGTACAATTATGTATAGGATCTGCAAGCTCTTTCACATTGTACAATAGTCTGGTTGTATAGATGGTTTGTAACCAATGGGGTGAACAATGGGAAAAAAGAAATAAAACCAAACATAGAAAAGAATGTATTGTTTGAGTCTCCATTTAAACTCTGATCTTTCTAGATCTTTCGCTGAATGTAGATATCTCCTTCCATTCTGAGACTTATAGAGTTGTCTTTTAACTGTGTGTTGCTGAGAAGAGTCCAGTTTATCAAGGTTGGTCGATACACATATGATGTATCTCTGACTGTGTACAAATTTTTCCTGGTTCTGCTCTTCTCATTTAGCATCAATTTGTATAAGCCTCTCCAGGTAATTATGAAGTCTATCTCCTTCCCATTTCTTACAGCATAATAGTATTCCATTACATTCATATACCATAACTCGTTCAGCCATTCCCCAATTGATGGG
>CM053593.1:275845541-275861635 GCA_028646575.1 Pseudocheirus occidentalis
GAGACTTTCCTTGTTCTGAAGATTGTATATAATATTGTGAATTGTTGAGACTGTGAACAGTGTACTGAATAAAGATTTGTAATGGAATAAACAGAGTGTTCACTAATACTGTGTAATCTGAATCTTAAAAGCTGTTCACAGTAGCATTCTCCCAGGAATCTACTGTTGATTGGCTTTACAATGTAAAAAATGCCCTTAGCAAAATGGAAAAAAATGCATTGAATAAAGTAACTCCTCAAACAGTAATATTTTTCGAATGGGAAAGGAGGTACAAAATTTTAGTGGAGAAAATAACTCTTAAGAAGTAAAAACTGAACAAATGAAAAAGGAGGTTCAAAAACCAAAGAAAACAATTCACTAAAAATTAGTATTAGACAAACTGAAGCTAATTACCCTATGAGGAATCAGGAATTACTCAAGAAAAATCTGAAGAATGAAAAAATAGAAGAAAATGTAAACTATGTCATTGGAAAAACAACTGACCTGAAAAACAGATCCGGGAGAGATAACCTAAGAATTATTGGTGTACAAGAAAGCCAAGATTAAAAAAAAGAGCCTGAACAGAATCTTCCAAGAAATTATCAAGGGAAACTGACCTGAGGTCCTAAAGTTCCCAGAACCAGGGGGTGAAATAATTATAAAAAAATCCACCAAACATCTCCTGAAAGAGATCCCAAATTGAAAACTCCAAGAAATATTGTAGCCAAATTCCAGAATTATCAGGTCAAGGAGAAAATACTGCAAGCAGTCAAAAAGAAATAATCCAAATATCATGGAACTACAGTAAGGTTCACACAGGACCTAGCAGCTTCTGCATTAAAAGATAGGAGGGATTTGGATGTTATGTATTGCAAGGCAAAGGAGCTTGGATGACAACCAAGGATGATCTACCCAGCACAACTGAGCATGATCTTTCAGGCAAGGAAATGCTCATTCAATGAAATAAGCAACTTCCAGACCTTCCTGATGAAAAGGCCAGAGATCAATGGAAAATTTGATTTCCAAATACAATACTCAAGAGAGACACAAAAAGGGAAAAAGGGAAAAACACACACACAACTTATTATTCAATAAAAGCAAACTTCTTATATCCCAGTATGAGAGGATAATACCAGTCAATATTGAGAATTGTATAATTATCATGACACATAAAAGGGATATAATGTGATGATTAAAAAAACCTTATTGGGAGTGCAAAGGAATTGTAATGGGAGAAGTGTAAAGGAGAAGGCAGAAAAGGGTAAATTTTGCCACATGAAGAAGAATAAAAACATATTATAGTAGAGGGAAAGAAGGAAGGGAGATGAACATTGTGTGAGTTTTCCTCTCTCTGGCTTTGATTCAAGGAGAGACTAGCATACTCAATTTAGTATAGCAATCGAATGTAAAGAGACACAGAAATTTACTGTATAGTAAAAGGAAAGAGGGGAGGGAGAGGAGTATTGTTTGAGATTTATTCTTATCAGACTTTGGATGTAGATTGAGGCAAGCTACTTGCTCTCTCTCTCTTTTTTGTTTTGTTTTGTTCCTTTCTTCTCATTGCTCATTTCCCTGGATATAATCCTTCTTTACAAATTTACTAATGTTTAATGTGAATGTATTTGTTGAATCTATATTGGATTGCATGCCACCATGGGAGAGGTGGGGAAAGACGGGGAGGGGAATAAAATTTAGAACTCAAGGGATTGTGGAACTGAATGTTGTGAACTAAAAGTAAATAAATAAATAAAAAAGAAAACAAATTAAGCAAAAAAATTATCATTTAAAAATTTATGTAAAAAAATGAAATGAAGAGTAGACAAACTTCATAATAATCTGGGGAGACATATATAAATTGATGCTGAATGAAGGGAGTCGAACCAGGAAAACATTGTATACAATTACAGACACATCATGTCTGTGATGGTTAACTTTGATAGAGTAGGCTCTTCTCAACAATGCAAGGCTATAAGACAAATCCAAAAGACTTATGATGGAAAGGGCTATCCATATCCAGAGAAAGAATTACAGAATCTGAATGTGGGTTGAAGCAAATTACTCGCTCTCTCCAGTTTTTTGTTTTGTTTTGTTTTGTTTGTTTTGTTTCCCATTGTTCATTTTATTGGTTATAATACTTCTTTACAACTTGATTAATGTTTAATGTGAAGGTATTTGTAGAGCCTGTATCGGATTGCTTGCAAACATAGCAGGGAGGGGGAAAGAAAAGGAAGGGGAGAAAATTTGGAGCTCAAAAGCTTGTGTAACTGAATGCTGTAAATTAAAAGTAAATTAATAAATGATTTTTAAAAATTTTATTTATGTTTGTTTTTCTTTTGTGGGACAACTGGGGTTAAGTAACTTACCCAAAGTCACATGGCTAGTAAGTGTGTCAAGTGTCTGAGGCTGGATTTGAACTCAGGTCCTCCCGACTCCAGGGCTGGTGCTCTATTCACTGTACCACCTAGCTGCCCCAATAAATAATTTTTTTAAAATGAGAAGGCTAAGTAATAAATCAGATAACATCACTCAAACTAAAGATCTCTTTTCAATTTCATATTAAGCCATCAATTAATAGTCTGTGGATATAGATGTCTTATTAGTTATTTGTGCTCTCGTATAGCCTATATTTCTCCATCTAACTTGAATTACTATCATGAGACAGATCTCAGTGAAATTAAAGATACATCTCATTTATCTCATTTCCTTTTTCTGTTAATCTAGTAGCATTTTTAAAAACGAGGTTATTTTAATTTGAATTCTTAGGAAACACATGTTATTTTAGTAATGATCACTTATATTGTTTATTTTTCTTTGAGTGCTCACAACCATCTGTTTTCTAAGTAATTTTAGCTACAATTATGCTGCTGGTTGATATTCAAGGTTCTTGGTCTGGAAAGTTACTTTTTTCTTCCTTTGAAAACTGGAAAATCATTAGTGTACACCTCATTTTCTGGAACATCTTTTGTCATTCATGACTTTGCAGTGGTTGTTGAAAGTGGTTCCACTATCATAAATGGAAATAACTTCATTGTTCTACTGAATTTACTCAAATTAATGTGTACCTAATTGTATCCATATATCTCTTTAGGTCTTAAATTTCCTCTAAAGTTTCTTTGCTTTACCTTTTCCAATTTTAAGATTATTTTTCTTGATTAAAAAAAGCTCAAAGAATAATAAAGTAGTTTTGATTTCTAATTTTTTTAATGCTAAATGATCTGATGTGACCTGAACCTAAAAAGTCACATCATTAAAAATAAAGTAGACTAGAATACAGCAGTTACTTTTTACAGTCATGGCTACTGGCCAAAATCTTAATGAATGAAGGGATGGAGAAGATGACAAAAATATAATGATTATTACATTTACATTAATTTGAAAAGATTTTCCCCCAAAACCAAAATAAATGTACTTAGAATAAGAAGAGAAGTGGTAGATTTGAAGTTTCATGTAAAATTATGTATTTATTGTATTATATTATGGATATGTTTGTTTTATTCTATACATTAAAAACATTAAAGTTAAAATAAAAAATAGCTCAAATTATACCTCTGAAGAATTTTCCTTTCTTCTCAGCTGCTAGTGCCTTACCTCTGAGATGACTTTCTATTTATATGGTATACATCTTGTATGTACATAGTTGTTTGCAAGATATTTCCTAAATTCAAACACAAGATTCTTAGGGGCAAAGGGCCAAATTTTTACTTTTTTTTCCCCATAGTACTTAGCACAATGCCTAGGACATAGTATGGGCCTGATTATATACTAATTGATTAACTAATTTTGTAAAATCTGAACATTGTTCTTTGTTTCAAAACAATTTGAATGCTATGAATAATTGTGATACTTGGAATAATTTTTAAACATGGTACTATTTCCTCTATGCTAATTTTTCATTTAAATTTTTAGTCAATATTCTTTAGTTGTCTTGTCTGAAATTCTATTGTTTGATTAATCTCCCTATGTTTTGGGCAGAATGAACATATTGGTTTAGTGAAAAGGAGATTGGCAAGATATTTACAGTCTGCATTTAAACTAATATTTATGGAATATGTCAACTAATTTGTCTAAACAATTGAAGAAATAATAACCCATTATAACAAAAATGACAATTCTACCTGAGTTAATCTACTTATTCAGTGCCATACTAAGCAAACAACCAAGAATTTATTTAGAGCCAGAAAAATTACAACAAAATTAATCTGGGAGAAAAGGGGGTCAAGAGTATTGAGGGAATCAATGAAAAAAATATAAAGGAAGGTGCCCTAGGCATACCAGATCTCAATCTGCATTATAAAGCATTAATTTTCCCTAAAAAATCTGGTACTGGCAAAGAAATAGAGTGGTGGATCACAGGAACAGATTAGGTACATAACTCATAGTAAATGATCATAGTAATCTAGGGTTTGAAAAATCCAAAGATCCGACTTTTGGGATAAAAACTCAGTATTTGACAAGAACTTCTTGAAAAATAGAAAACAGTATGGAAGTTGCTAGGTCTAGATCAATAATGCACATCACATGCCAAGTTGAGATCAAAATGGGTACATGATTTAGACCTAAAGGTTGATACCATAAGCAAAATAAGAGAGCAAGAAATAATTTACCCGTCAGAACTATGGATAAGGGAAGAATTTAAGATCAAATAAGACAAAAGAATATTATGGGGGTGTGGAGCCAAGTTGGTGGCGTAGAAGCAACAAGTTTCTGCAGCTCCCACGTAGCCACCTCAAATACCCTTAAAATATGACTCTAAACAAATTTTAGGGCTCCAAAACTCAAAAAAATACATGTCCCACTGAAGGCAGCTTAGTAGGAAGGGCTAATTGCAACAACCTGGGAGCCAAAACAAGGCTAGGCAAAAACCACTGCTTGGCTCCAGGGTGGCCAGGAGGACCTGCAGCAGGAGCCACCAGGACAATGGATCAGCAGCAGCTGTGGCAGTTTCCAGAATTATCAAGCCATAAGATACAAGGACTAAGTGAAAGGTCAGTGGAACTCAGCTAAATTTGGGGGAGAAAAGCAGTCGGTCCAAACTGCCTCCAGGGCAAGAAAGCAGCAGAAGTGCAACGCTGCAGCTGCCTCCACATGGATGCTTCAGGGCTCCCGTCCTGCAGACTGCAGGGGTCCAAGCAATCATTGACAGGATAAGTGCGTTGAGCGGCCTGGATCCAGATTGTGATCTTGGATGGTGGTCCTGGGGTGTGTTTTCAGTGAGCCAAAGCTGGCAGGGGCTGTAGTAGCCTCCTAATAGCTCTGGCAGCTATGAAAACCCAAGCAATTTGGGACAGAGCTTTCCTCTCTGGAAGCAGAGTTCCACAGAGCTAAAAAAATCAAGTAATTCACTGGCAAAATGGGCAGGCAAAGGAAGCAAAGTAAGAACAGCAATTGAAGTCTAGAATCCTTGTTTGGGGAAAAAAAGGATCAAAGCATGGAATGGGAGGAAGACAACAGAGTCAGAACTCCCCATCAAAAGCTTCCAAGAACCATGAGGTCTGTACACAAGCCATAGATGAGCTTATGAAAGATTTTGAAAACCAAATAAGAGAAGTGGAGGAACAATTGAGAAGAGAAATGAGAATGATACAAGAAAATTATGAAAAGAGTCAACTACCTGACTGAAGAAAATAACACCTTAAACTATAGACTAACTCAAATGGCAAAAGAGGCCCAAAAACCCAACAAGGAGAAGAATGCTTTAAAAAAAATCAAATTTGCCAAATGGAAAAAGAATCTCAAGAATCTCAAATACATACATACATACATAGATACATATATATACACACACACACACACACACACACATACACACACATACACACACACACACACACACACATATATACATAATTATTATTACTACATGCCACTGGGAATTAAGATATACAGGCACTGGGGTCAGGATACCCAAACTGCCCTACCAGAAAGTCAAAGGGGTAATGGGGGAGGACATAGGAGAGAACAGATTGGGGAAAGGGCTATACAGTGGGACCGCTGTTTTGAGGTGGTGGGTAGGGGAAAGATGGGGAGAAAATTTGTAACTCAAAATCTTGTGGAAATGAGTGATGTAAAGAAGAAAATAAATAAATAAACGAACAAATGAATGAATAAATGAATAAATAGATAGTAAATAATAAATAAATAAAAATAATATTATGGGATGTGAAACAGATAATTTTGATTATATAAGAGTAAAAAATGTTTATCCACCAACAAAGTCTCATCCTGTTCATGTCTTCAGTCAGCATTACTGAGGAGCCAAATCCAAAATCTGTCTTGACTCTTTAAAATTATTCCTTATAAGCACTGGCCTTCTCCCAAGTCAACAGGGCAGTGTCTCAGCCAATAGCCTTCTCCCATGTCAATAGGGGAGTGTCTCAGCCAATAGCCTTCTTCCAAGTCAACAGGGGAGTTCACATCTTTTCACCAAATGGACAGAGTTCTATACTTAGCCCTAAGTTACTAGGTGCTACTCAGCCCTAAGTATCTGATCTACTTAGCCCTAAGTATCTGATCTACTTAGCCCTAAGTATCTGATCTAGTTAGCCCTAAGTATCCTATCCACTTAGCCCTAAATATCCAACAAATTGATTACCATTACATTTAGGTATGCAAAATACAGTAGCAAATAACTACCATAATCTTGTATTTGACAAACTCAAAATCTAAGATTGTAGAACAAAAAATTCTATGTAATAATAATTGCTGGAAAACCTAGAAAGCAACTTGGCAGAAAGTTGGTGTAGACAAACACTTCACATGATATACTGAGATAAGATCAAAATGGGTATGTGATTTAGACCTAATGGGTGATATAGGCAAACTAGGAAAACATGGAATATCATATGTTACATTTAGGACTAAAAGAAGAATTTATGCCCAAACTAGAGGAGGACATTACAAGATATAAAACAGATAGATACAATTGCATCAAATTAAAAAAAAAGATTTTGCACAAACAAAAAAAACGTTACCAACATTGCAAGGAAATCAGGAAATGGGGGTGGAATTTTACAACAAATTTCTCTAATAAAAGCTTAATTTCTCAAATATATAGAAAACTGAGTCAATTTGATAAGAATACAAGTCATTTCCCAATTTATCAATTGGAATTTGTCAAATGGTCAAAGTATATGAACATTCAGTTTTCAGAAGAACAAATCAATAGTCTCTGAAGTCACAAAAAATGATCTAAATTAGAGAAATGCACATTAAAATGACTCTGAGGTACCACGTCACATCTATCAATTTAGCTACTATGACAAAAAAAATGAAAATTACAAATGTTGGGTGTTGAAAAAAGGAACACTAATGTACTGTTGTCAGAGCTGTGAAATGAACCACTGATGATAAGTAATCAGAACTGATTACTATAGAGTAATCTGGAACTATGTTTAAAGCTCTTTAAAACTGTCAATACCTTTTAACCCAGCAATACCTCTGCTAGGTCTGTACCATAAAGAGCTCAAGGAAAGAGCAAAAGAACCATTACGTGCAAAAATATTTAACAGTTCTTTTGTGATAGCCAAAAAATAAAAAGTAAAAAAAGAAGAAATTGAAAGGATGCCCATCAATTGGGAATTTGCTGGATATGTCATGGTATATGATTGTGATGCAATTCTACTTTATTATAAGAAATCAGGAGCTGGATGCTTTCAGAAAAAACTTGTGAAGGCTTATGTTAACCCATACAAAGTGAATTGAGCAGAATCAGGAGAACATCATATACAGAAACAGCATTGTTGTATGATGATCAACTGAATAACTTAGCTATTTTCAGCAATACAATGATCCAAGCCAGTTCTGAAGGATATATAATGAAAAAGTGGTATCCACCTTCAGAGAAAGAACTGATGGAGTCAGAATAAGAGTGTTCTACCTGAAAGAACATAACTTTTTGGGGAGAAATGATTTCTGTATGCACCAGTTCTCCCTAGATTAAAACCACTATAAGATTATACTCAAAGCACATACCTCTTCTTCAATGAGAGTTCTTTTCCATAGAATCATCTCTTCCCAAAGGGTTAAGAAACTCAGATTTTATTCTTGTTTTGTTTCCTTTTAACATTTCTTATAGTCTCCTATTTTCTTTCACTTGCTAAGTAACTACATGGAGCATCTGCACTTCATTGCTCATGGATTTGACATTGAATTTTCTCCTTTGTCACTCACTTCCTTTTCCCACATATAGTTACCTTCCCATGCAATAATTTTGGCCCATGAAAATCATTGAACTGTCTAAGTATCTTATGAGATTGAGTCTGTGAAGTTTTATCACTTCTCATACTACTTTAAATTTTATTTTCATCTTCATCTCCCTGTGTACTTTTAAATACCTATGTATCTATCTGGATATTTACATTTTTCTAAATCTATATATTATTAATGTCTCTCATATTCTTTTTTAACCTTATACTTTAATCATGTTTTTCTCATTCTTTTAAAAATATATGTGGGTTAATTTATTTCATTTTTAGACTTTTATAATTATATTTATTTATCTTTCTTAGATGTCTGTAGGTGTGGTTGCAAGTCAAATATTCTACTTGTCATTTTGTCTTATTTTGTTTCATTACATTTTTCAGAAATCATTCAAATGTCTTTTACTTTACAATTCTTTTTTTCATTGATGTTTTAACTTCCTTTTCTTCAGACCCGGTGAAACTACTCAAGCTTTTCCCCTACCCATTTTAACATTTGGCTCATATGCTTTCCTACTCTGAATTAGCACAAGTACTTTCTACTGCTTTTTGAAGGGTAGCTGTTTTGGCAAGAGTCTCTGAAGCTTAATTCTCTAACTTAGGGACTGTCCCATGCAAAAATTATAATCCCCTCTTTTGGTCCTTCTTTCTCCACTCCTTCAGTGACTGAGTAGTAACTACCTGCTGCTTGTTGTAATTAGGTAGGGGACAGACAAGAGAAAGAATATACTCCCAGGGTCTCTGCTATTTGGGACTACTTGGATATGTTCCAAATACATATAACTCATGCTTTCGTGTATTCTTCTCTAGCGTGTAGGTAGTGGGGAAGGGAGTCTGAGGAACTGCTGTGTCCTTCTTCATCTTATTTAAAACACACACGCACACACATACTAGGAAACAAGCCCAACATGGAAAAAACATATATATATATGTTTTTTCCATGTTGGGCTTGTTTCCTAATCCAATAAATTCAACTATTACTTTACTGTTCTGGATGCATTAGCCTCACTGTTTGTTTGCTTGGTGTTCCCCCCCCCCCCCGCAGGGATGAGGTAAGGAGGGGTAGAGTTGATGGTGATTAATGTCTTCTATCACATTGGCCATGTGACCAAAAGTTGTCAGTTCCCTTTGTTGATGAGTATTTGATACTGATGAACATTTCCATTTTTTGTTTCCTCCACCTTTTAAAGAAGGAAATCACCATTATGTCAAGTAAATAAGTCATTAACTCTTCTATTTTGGGTTGATAGAGAATTTCAGGAGGTCTCCTGTCATGAATATATCAAGTTCCCATGCCAGACTTGTGATCTGCTTTTAAAGATCCTCATTTATTTCTTCTTTTGTGAAGTAGTATGTAATAGCCTCTGATAACAATATCATTCTGGGTACACCTCCATTGATCTTCAGCCATATGTTCACTACCATTCTGGTTATACAATTATTTGTCATGAGAAGCCAATGTGCTGAAATGAAGAGAGCACTGGATTTGCCAGAAGACCAGGCTGACCTTTTACAACTTCTTCCTTTTGTTATCCAAGTCACCTTAGGGAGACAACTTCCCATTTCTGGGCCTCAAATTCCTGATTGGCAAAATGAAAATTGTGAAGTAAATGGCTTTTAAGATCCCTTTGCACTCTAAATCATATCTTGTTCCACTTAATTTAATCATACTATTGTACAGGTTTCTCAACTCTAATTCTCAGTGATTATTATGGGAGAAAATTGCCCTCCATGCATTGAGATCTCTAATAAACCTTGTTTGTTTGAAGATGTTTGTATAAATATCTTAAGTCATAGATTTTAGTACTGAATTATTCCTTTGATTTTGTCTCCTGTGAGTCTCTGAGTGTCTTCACTGTTCTTCTTTTTCATATCCTATTTATTTATATTTTTTTCACTGTATTTGGTAGATATGTTAAGTGGGAAATCTCTTCCTTCTTTTCCAGTTTAAATCCCTTTTGATTTGTAAAAGTGGATACATACATTCAATTCAGACAAAATCCTTTTTCCCATTGCTTAGTCCAACCGAAATTTGATCCCCCTTCTTCCCTCCTTGTTGCCTGATTTTTTTTGCCTGTTTCTTAATTTTAATGATCTCTCTCTCTCTACACTTTCTTTTCTTTAGTATACTTCTATCTGATTACCCTTCATTGGCTTTGTCTATAACATGTTACATGTTTGTTCTCAGACATGACCCTCAAACAAGGAGAAATTGCTGAAAGACACTGGCCTTGACTCTTCCTTGCAACATGTTAACACTGAGTTTGGAAATGTAAGCTTGGTTTCTTAATGCTTTATGTGCTTATTTACCTTTCCTGAGGATTATTTTGTTTGATATAAATTTACATATCAAATAGCATATTCACTCCTATGAACCCTTGGTATGAATGATTCATATTTCTCATTCCTCCTGAAGATCCATTTGTTTTTGTTATGGATTATATCCAGCTCTGCAGGGTGTTATTTTGGGAGACAAACAAATTCCCTTTCCTTTGTTTAAAAAAAGCATATTCTACTCTTTTTCTTTCATTTTTCATGTTTGAGTAGACTAACATATTTCAGAATTTTCTACTTTATATGTGAAACTCTCTCTCCAGAATGTTTACATGATTCTTTGTAGAAACTCTGGAACTTCTGAATTATATTTCTGTGTAATTTAAACCTGAGTTTCCTTTATTTATCTTATTATCTCTCTGTCCTTTATTTCCAAAAATTCTGGGAAATTTTCCCAAAAATAATTAAACTTTGTTGTTCAGATTTTTTTGGTTAATTGTACTTTTCTGGGAAACCAAGAATTATGTAATTTTTATCTATCTTCAGATTCAATTTGTTTGACATTTTTGAATCATTCTCAATTTTTCTTATATGTTTTGTTTTTGATCTAATGTTTCTTGTTGCACCACTATTTTACTTTCCTGTATCACATATCTGTCATCTCTTTTTTTCAATGCCCACTGATTCAATAAAATTGTTTCCTTTTTGCTCTAAACCATTAATTCTCTGATTGAAACCTGTACATGTTCTAATTGTGCTCCATCTATCTTCTTTTAAATGTTTCATTTAATTTTTAAAACATTGTGGGACTTACTGAAGATTTCCTAATCTCATTTCTAGATTTAGGATTTTGTTTTTTACCATCTCCACCCCCTCCCACAAATAATGCCTTTCAGGAGACATCTATTCAAGATCATTTCTTCATTTGCAAGATGTTTTCTGTTTGTTCATTTGTTTCATATTTTTCTACTTTATAATGGGAAGTCATTGTGATAATTTAATTTCTTCATTCTCCTCTTCCTGGTGCTCTTGTGTTTTTTTATTTCATACAATGAGTATCTTGTTGTGTTGGGGTGATTCATAGCAGACAGACAGAGCCAAGGCCATTTAGTTATTTTCTTAATTGAATATGAAACACTTTTGATCTCCTCAGGCACATAATAGTCCATGGTTTGCCAGGAAGTGGATGTTCTTATTCAGTAGCCATGTATTTTATTTACATTAATCCTAAAAAAATCATCATCTCTTTTACATTTTTTCTATTCTGATTTTGTTCTCTAAATAAAGTAGTTTCATGAAATAATAAATTAAATCCCTTAAAAGTATTAATCATACAGCTTTCCACACATTTCTATTCATCTTTCCTTTGAAAAGGCACTACTTATGAAAAAAATTCATTCACATTTCATCTAATTCCTGTATTTTAAACTTTTGAAATGATCATCACCCCTTAAGTTCCCTCCCTATTATTTGAAGGAAAGAATGTAAGTGTGGTTTAACAAGGGGTAAACATCTTCAGGAGAGTAGAGGACACTCTATACTGCAAGCACTTTGAAGAGGAAGAGTAGAGAGGGAGTTTTCATGAAGAGGGAGAAAACAAGGTCTGGCACATCTTGAGATGATATAGAAGTAAGTGCTCTAACTAGTGTATTTTTCACCATTGGTAGCTGAAAGTGCAGAGCACTTCAAGAAAAAAAGTAAAATGATATGCCAAAAGGAGGTGAATCTACTTGTGTACAAGCATAAAGAAATGGAAGTGGCTAATATTTTTTTTTTTATGACAAGAAGAATACTTTGAGAAAAGACTTTTAAAAGGATAAGCTGGGAACAATGCTTATAATTTCATTAATATAAGGAAGTCTGAAATGAAGAAATTATCTCTACTATTGCCGGTCAATATCCTCTTTGAAAATTATAGTCTTAGAAAGTTCACTAGAGTACTGATTGATTACTTGCTCAGGGTCACAGAGGCTCTATGTTTCAGAGGCAGGATCTAAACCCAGTATTTATTGTGTCTGAAGCCAACTCTATATCTACTATGCTCCACTGGCACTAAAGAGGGATATTTTAACAAATTTTTTACTCATTTGTCTTCAGGGAACACCAAACTTACCTCATACATTCAGCAATAGAATAAATAAATAATGACTCAAGTGCATCTTTATATGGCTCTTTTGAAGGAGAAAGTAGAAAGGAACAATCATTTATTGAGGACCTACTATGTCCTAGGGCCATTATACTAAGTAATTTACAAATATTATATTATTTGACCCAGACAACCCTAGTAGGTGCTATTATTGTCACCATTTTAGTAGAGTAAGAGAGATTAAGTGACTTTCCCAGGGTCTCAGACTGGATTTGAACCCAGGTCTTCCACATTTCAGGCCCATTCCTCCAATCACGGCTCAGCCTAACTCCTTACAATTGCCATTTAACATATTTAGAACCTCTTGCCTTTTCAGAGTTAATAAGTACAATACGGATATCACTGATTAGCATCCTCTCCTATAAAATACTAGATGAGGGAAATTTAAGGGACATTTTTAACTTAATCTAGAATGTGTATTCATCATTTTTGTAGTTCTCAATTTCTAGACACTTACTAGTTATATGACCCTGGTTAAGTAACTGAGCCATGTTTGCCTCAGTTCTTCCTTTGCAAAAATAAGCTGGAGAAGGAAATGGCAGACCATTTCAGTTGCTTTGCTAAGAAAGATCCCCAAAATGGGGTCACAAAAAGTCAGATACAATTGAAATGACCTAACAATAATAAATTTCTAGAGCAAATAAAATTGCAGAAACAAGAATTATCTTTTTAGATTATATTTTCACTAATTTATCACCAGAAAAAAACCATATTGTTGTCTTGTCACGTGTGTAACCTTTGTCAAGTGCATAAATATTTCCTTTTTAATCAGTAAAAATACGTTATTGTCTTAAATTTTAAAAATCATTAAAAATGAAATCAACCAAAACAAATTCCCTGAAATCTTTACAAAATGTTCTTTTTGCCTAATTTGGTGAGACAATACTATAGAAGTTTCCTTGGTCAAAACTCCTGTGGGAAAACACATGCTTTTATGCATTTAATTTTACCTTCACTGAAAAATTGACTTTACACACTGAGATTTCATGGAAAAAAATGCTATCAGATGATAAAGGATTCACTTACCTCTCCCAGTGATTTAAAATATTTAAATAAGTGAAATCACAAGAAAATGTCAATAAAATAGGTATAGCTTAATAAAATAACCACACTGGTCCATTTTAAGCATGTGTAAAAGTATCATTATTATTCATCCTATTTAAAAATTGTCTTCAAGGAGGGAAGATAGACAACCTTAAAGGTATATCACTGCCTTCTTCTTAAGCAGTTATACATATAAGAATAATTTTGCACCATTAAACTGAGGGAAAAAGTGCTATAAATGATACAATGAGAATATTTTCCATTTTCACCCATTATTGCTCAAAAGCAAAGTAACAATAATAACAAACCCAGACTCAGAGTTGTTTAAATTTTGTAGTATACAGAATGTAAGATGCCTTTAATCTCATATCAGAAAAAGGTGTCTTGCTTGGATTCTGGGGCTTATAGCAAGTTGTAAGTTTCTAGAAGGAGGTGTAGTACTAAAAATAGATGGTGGTAATACAAAAAACTCCCAGGATAATATTTTTTGAGAAGGATGAAAACAAGCAACAATCCCTTGAACTAGTTGAGAACTTATTTATATTCAAGCTCACAGGCCCTTCAAGATGCTCAGGCAATAGAAAGGTTTGTCTCTGTGTTCAGAAATCTAATATCCTAGGTTTTCATAGTTGTCTTCCAGAAATGGGAAGCTTATTTCCCAAACAGCCTTCCCTTGAAATCTTAGTACTTAGAAGCTAGAACACTGACCCTCACAAGCTTACTGCAAATTACTGGTTATTAGCAAAAAGAGATGACAAAAATTTACCTAAGCAAAAACTAAAATGTCAAATTGACTACTAGAGTGAACTGAATGGACAAGCATCAGTTTCAATTTAACAAGCATTTACTAAGAGCCAGGACATGTCAAATATTGCTAGATAGTTGGGCTACAAAGACAGTCCCTGTTATCAAAAGCTTAAAATCTAGTGGGAGGGCCATCAATCCATCTCATCCAAATTGTCAATGCTGCTACCCTGTAATAAGACCAAGAGCTACTGAAGTTGCTTCCTTTTCTCCAGTCCACTATATGCTACTGTGGTGAGCCCTTGGATGGGGAGAGGGGAAATAGGAACAGATTTCCTAAGATGGGGCAAAATACCTAATAGGAAATGGAGCAGGAAAGGGAGCTTCCATGTTGATCAATAACAGAATTGGGTCTGAGAATGGGTTCTGCATCTCCAGCCTGGGAGATAGAAGAATCTATTCTTTGAAAATAGAAAGGAGCGAGTTAAGGAGGAGGAGCAGAAGAGGAAGAGGAAGAAGAGACACACAGAGAGATAACATACAGAGACACAATGAACATCTCACTAAAATCATCAGATCTATGACCATTGTCAAATGCACTTTGAAGCTCAACTTTGTAAAGAGAGAGCTTAGTTTAAATTTAAAAAAATAAAGCATTAGACAAAGAATCATTAGAGTGTGTATTCTTTTTCTCATTCTGCCACTGAACTTTCCATATGTCCTTGACCAGTTCACTTCATTCCTTTAATTCTCAGCTTTCTTGGCTTTTAAAAAAAGGAAAGTTACCCACTTCTAAATCTCCATTATTTGAAAGGAAATAGGATCAAATATAAGGTTTAAATATGAAGTGATTGAATATACCAGAATGTATATATCAAAATGGATATTGCTTTTAAAAACAGTTACCTTTAGAAGTTATACACTTTTATTGTTCAGTCATTTCCAGACTTATCCAACTCTTTGTGACTACATTAGTGGTTTTCTTTGCAAAGATACTGATTTGCCATTTGTTTCTTCTGATAATTTCATAAACAAGAAAACTGAGGCAAACAGTACAACATGACCTGCTCAAGATTACACAGCTAGTAAGTGTCTGAGACCAGATTTGAAATCAGGATGATGAGTTTTCCTGACTCCAGGATTGGCAATTTATTCCTTCTACCACTTATTTTCTATTTTTCAAAATATTCTACCAAGTTCTCTTTTGTAACTCCCTTGAGAGTGTATATATATTATACAAGACAGTTATTTAATTTTTTGGAGAGGAAATTAGGGTTAAGTGACTTGCCCAAGGTCACACAGCTAGTAAGTGTTAAGTATCTGAGACCCAATTTGAACTCAGGTCCTTCTGACTCCAGGGCTGGTGCTCTATTCACTTTACCACCTAGCCACCCCTTTATTTTTTTTTGTATTTTTTGCTGTGTCTTATTTTTAAAGCAATAAAGCATTACTCAAACCGAGCACCAGTCTTGAATTCTTCTAAAACTCATGTCACCTTCTCTATTTATCTTTCTATGAACATGTTCTTTCTTTTCAAATTTTTTCTAGAGCCTTTTTTCTCTTGTTTTTATTTTTGGAATCCACAGAGTCATTTGTTTATAACTAGAAGGTCCATCAAGTCTAATTTCTTCATTTAAAGATGAGGAAATGAGATCCAAAGAATTTACATGTTTGCATTTCTACAAATTATCTTGTACACATTCCCTTTC
>CM053593.1:275862135-275888295 GCA_028646575.1 Pseudocheirus occidentalis
ATTTACTCCCATTTGCTCCACTCTAATTCTGAAGGAATTATTCTTTTTAGAATTCCTTTGAGATTATTTTTCCATTTGGAAAATTTGACTTTTTAAGGCATTCTTCTCCTCATTGGCTTTTTGGGCCTCTTTTGCCATTTGAGTTAATCTGTTTTTTAAGGTGTTATTCTCCTCAGTCAGGTTGTTGACTCTTTCTTGCATCATTCTCATTTCTCTTCCCAATTTTTCCTCCACTTCTCTTATTTGGTTTTCAAAGTCCTTTTTAAGACAATCTATGGCTTATAGGCAAGCTTCATGTTTCTTGGAAGCATTTGGTGTGGAAGTTCTGACTGTGTTGTCTTCCTCCTACTCCATTCTTTGATCCTTTTTGGCTCCAAAAAAGGATTCTAGAGTTTGATTACTCTTCTTAATTTGTTTCCTTCTCCTTTTGTTGGCCAGTTAATTAATTACTTGATTTTTTAGCTCTGTGGAACTCTGCTTCCAGTGGGAAAAGCTCTGCCCCAAATCACTGGGGTTTTCACAGCTGCTGGAACTAGTAGGAGGGTGCTGCAGCCCCCACCAGCTTTGGCTTGCTGAAAGCGCACCCCAGGACCATCACCCAAGACCACAATCTGGATCCAGGCCGCTCAACACAAGAGCCCTTGGCCTTTGATCAATCACTTTGGCCCCCCTTCAGTCCACAGGCCAGGAGCTCTGAGGCAGCTGCATTGGCCTGCTTCCTTGCCTCGGGGGCAGTGTGGCCAAATAGCTTTTCCCCCACCCCCAAATTTAGCTTGAATTCTACTGACCTTTCTCTTAGCCTTATTTCTCCTGGCTTGATAAATATGGAGATTGCCCCAGGTGCTGCCAATCCAATCTCCTGTAGACTCCAGCTGCAGCTTCTTCAGACTGCCTGGGGCCAGGCAGTGGTTTTGGGCTGGGCTGGCCTTGGTTCCCAGCCAGCCATGATGAGCCCCTCCTGTTGAGCTGCTTTCAGCAAGAGATGTGTTTTCTATATTTTTGTGGGGTTTGGAGCCCTAAAATTTGTTTAGAGTCATATTTTATGGGTATTTAAGGTGGTTGTGTGGGAGCTGTGTAACTTTGCTGCTTCTACGCCACCAGCTTGGGTCCACCCTCTGTAGACCTTCTTTAGTTTGGTAGTCCTTCTAATACTTCTCTCCCACACTTTCCTTTGGAGTCTCCCAAACATCGAGCTAGATCTAGAAATGCATGTATCAAACTCATTATCAATGTACATTCCTGGAAAGTACACTACAATAGTAAGTGAACATATCCACATTCAAAACTTCTCCATTTGCTGTAACCCATGGTTCCATGTATGGATGGTATAATATTGGCTGAGAAAGCATCTGTCGTTTCTTGGTGTTGTTAGGCCAAAATTAGCACAAGCAGGAGAGAACAGATCCATACTTTGTTGCATCTTAGCTTCAGAGTACATAATCATCTGCAAATTGAAAATCATTTACCAAGACTCTCTCCACTTTTTTCCTGGCTTGTGGCCTTTTCAAGCTGAAGGATTTATTTTCAGTGCCATAGTTGACTTTGCCACTGTGTCCATCCTCATTCGACAACATAGCTAAAGACCTCATGCTATGGGATCAAGCACATGGGAGCAAACGCACAGTCTTGTTTTACTCTGTTGGTGACTAGGAAAGACTGAGAGCATTGTTCATTATCTAGACCTCAGAAAAACATGCCATCCTGAAATTGACATAAAATGCTGATGAACTTTTCTAGGCAACCAAATTTTGACATAATTTTCTATAAACCCTTATGGAAGGCCTGATAACAAAAGCCTTGGTCGCATCTAAGAACATTGTGTATAGACCTCTGTTCTGTTCCTAGAATTTTCTGGCAGTTGTTGGGCAGCAAACATAATATTGACCATTTATTGGCTCTTTCTGAAGTCATACTGGCTCTTAGATATAATCATATTCCAAGTGAAGGATCAAACTATTAAGGAGGACTCTGTCAGCAATGACTAAGAGACCTCTTTGTGATTGTTAAAGGACAATCAATTTCCTCTACATTCATGGAGATGGACATCCTTGAACACCTGGGGAATAACCTCCTCCTGTCATATAACCTGGAAAATTTCTGTCAGCTTTTCTATGAGCAACATACCCTCTACCTTATAAATCTCAGCTGGAATATAAACAGCACCTGGTACTTTGCCACACAAAATGATCCTGATGGCATTGAAAACCTCTTCTTTAGTTGAAACTTCAGCTAGGAAGGGATTGACTTCAACCTGAGGTAAACAGGCAATGGCCTCAGCACTGATTGATGAAGCTCTGTTGAGAACACTTATGGAACTGATCAACCCATCTCTCTAGGATCATGTTCTTATCACTAATCAACATGGCTCCATCAGCACTGAGTACTTGAGATGCACCATACATCTTTGACACATAAATGGCCTTCAGGGCATCATAAAAGTACTTTGGATTGTTAGTATCAGCATAAAACTGAATGCCATCTGCCTTCTTACTGAGCCAAGAAGACTACATCTCTCTTAACTTTGCTTATACTTAACTTTTGATGGAATTTAATGCCTTCTTATAGACGGCTGAACTATCCTGCTGGTAAACCCTACTGAGTTCTCATTTTTAACTTAGCAGCTTCTGTGTTCTCTCATCATTTTCATTAAACCACTTGATGTTTGTGAGTGTTCTGACCCAAATGAGTAAATGTGGTGCTATACATATCTCTGAAAGCTGCCCACCCCTGTTTTGTTCCACTGTTGCCAGCTTTGTTTTGACTCAACTTCCCCTCCAAGTTAGTAACAAACCACCCCCCTCAGAGAAGAGTTCTAATATGTTGACACTCATGCCTCTGGTAGGCATTTTGTATTTTATGCTTTTGTTGAATGAGAATATTTAGTTTGGAGAGGATGTCTATGATCAGTTCAGAACTCTGCACCACACATTGCCTTTGTCACTCTCACAACCTGTCTGTCTCTTCTTACAGTTAGATAGTATATTAAATGCCAACGTTTGCTGTGAGGATGCATCCACAAGGTTTTATGGCATTTAGGCAAATGGAAGACAGTGTTGGTGATGAGAAGGTAAGGAGATGCAAAAGTCTTCAGTAGTAAGTGACCATTGTTGCTGTTGTTTCCAGCTCCATTCCTCCCTAGGACTCCCTTCCAAGTCTGGCAGCCTGAGCCTACTCTAGCATTAAAGTCACACAGAATTATATTGTCCTCTTTTGGCACGTTGATGATGAGGGTATCCAGGTGTACATAATGTTTTTCTTTGACCTTATCAGGGTTCGTCATGGTTGGAACACAGGTACGGATGATGGTAATGTGATGTGTTACTGCAAGTTGTAATTGCATTGTATTGAGCTTGTCATTCACTCCTTTTGGTAGTCATATAAGCTTGTTGACTAGATTAGTTTTGATTGAACAACCTCCAACATTTTCATAGCATTCCTCTTCATTGAGGTCACTCCAGAAAAGGATGTATCCAGCTCCAACCTCAGTAAACTTGTCTTCATTTGCCAGTCTTATTTCACTCAGGGATGCTATTTGAATGTAATACCTGCTGAGTTATCTCACAACAAGAGCTCTTTGTCTTTCAGGTCTGCTGGATTTTGTGTTATCTATAAATGTGTGCACATTACATGAGCTAATGGTAAGTGGACACATCTTTGCAGACATTTTTGTACATTTTCTGTGTGTATGTTTTGACCACAAAATGGGATCCCCACTTGCTGAGGTAATCAGGCCAAGGTTGAGTGAGTAGAACATTTTTAGGGAACTTTTCTATCTCTTTCCTCAAACCTGGAAGTGAGTAGTGCTATCCTTAAAAGGCCTGCTGAACGCCAATGCTGCTTCCAGTGAGAAGAGAATTCTATGACTCGGGCTGCCTATGTGCAGTTCCCAGTGTATCTGCAGCTGCTGCTTAGTCACTTGCCTGTTACCACAGGACTTTGAGATAAGTAAAATGGTAAAATGGTATGGGTAATGTCTTTTAGTTCATGTGCAAATTGAATTTAAGTGAAGCAGTGTCACATGTAGTCTCTTCACTTCACTGTCTCCTCCAGAGTCATCACAGTCCAATGGCAGGGCAGAATCAAGAAGATTGGTGATGGCTCAAGATGCAGTGGCATCTTTTATGTCTAACTAAGCTCTAAGCATACCACAGTGCCTGCTTTAGCCACTTTCATGGCTGTTAGAGCAGATTGCTGTCATTACCAGGGGAAGTCTTCACATGTTTGGGGTAGACATCCCCTATCATGTTTTAGAGTCCTTGGTTACCCTCAACCTGGCTTAGCCCATCTGATGAAATGGTTTACTGGGCTATGGCCACTGCATATGCTGCAGCTTCCTAGAGCCACAGGTGAGAGTTAGGTGGAACAGATAGACACCAAAGGTAGAAAGAAGTCCAGGGTTAGAGTGTCATAGGCCTGCACACCTGACCAAAACATACCTAACAACTTGTGTTAAAATCATCCTAGTTGGACTGACCTGAAATGTAATTGCTCCATTTGTTAGGCCTGGGATTCTCAGACCCAGACCAACTTTCCTGGGTATAACTGATAAGAAAATAGGAAAACTTGTTTTAAAAAGGTCTAGGGAAGCAGTGAATTCAAGACCAAAATGCTTGGCTTTTCTTTTTCATTCGGGTCTTAATCTTTTCTGAAAAAAGTAAACTTCGGAAAACATCTCAGTTGTGTCAAGCAATCACTGATAACTTGACTTCAGACTGGTCTACACTAAGCTGATAGCTCACTTTTTGGAGGCTTGGTACCGAAATGAAAATCATCATCGTGTGTAAAGCCTGAAAAAATAATAGTGATGTTTGGTGTATATCATCCAAGTAAGAAATATACTGGGATTTGTGAGAAATTCTTGAATATCCATGGCTATCATTCTATCATGAGTTTGTGGCTTGCTTAGCTGTCATTCTTGTATTAGGTCTGCCCCATGTCATAGACATTTCATTGTAGCAGGTGCTAAAAACCAAAAACCAAAACAAAATAAAACAAAACAACCCCAACAACTCCTTGCCCTTACTGTCTAGTATGTGTATATGTACATATATATATATGTGTATTATACACACACATATACATATACAGACACATAAACGTGTGTATATAGATATAGATATAGGTACATCTGTACCTTGCATCTTCAAAATTTCCTCCGTCATCCTGAGTCTATCTTTATAGACATATATGTATCCTTTAGTTAAATGTGATCAAAATAATTTGATTTCCCCAAAAACGTTCTATTTCCTGTGTGATGTGCCAGGATACTGACTATGAATATGATTAAAATAAACTGTGTTAATGCATTCTTTTATTGTAGTTAACATTGATGGAGTAAGGGTCTCATGTAAATTCATGCAAATATGCATATTAACATTCATTTGAAGCTAACACTTTGTTGTGTGTGTGTATGTGTGTGTGTGTGTGTGTGTGTGTACTTTAAGTAAAATTGTAGCAGTGAAAATAACACCCAAGAAATGTGCTTAAACCAGTCAAAATTGTGAGGAGGGCAATCCATTTGAGTCATTTTTTAAAATCTCTTGTATCAATGTTGGCATTTTTTAGTCAAGAACTCATATCTCTGACCCAAAATCTTTGGGTATACTTGGTTAAATTTTAAGCTTCTCTATGTTTCTATAAACTAAAAAAACCACTCCTGAACTCTCCCTCCTCTATATGTACCTGGGATATCCTCTCCATCAAATATCCTAATAAGTTAACACTATATAGCTCTTTGCTTAAAATCTTGTTAAATGCAAAATACAATCAAAGGTGTGTTTGGGGGGGGGAAGAGAGAAGGTGGGAGGTGTTTAAAACAAAGAAAACCCATAACAACTAACTGAGATGAGAGAGACAAACTGTAGTCCAAAATCTCAATCTCACAATCAATATTCTTTGTATATTTTTTTTATTTCTGGGGATGGTTAGTTGATATAAATTTTTATTTACTATGACTAATCCTTAATTTATGCAATTACTTCAATGATGTTCTCTAGTGTGTACTTAACTGTTAGGTATTCAGGCCTGGATCTCTCCTTGGATTATATCTTGGATCATCACCTGATCCAATGAAGTCTCTAGATTGTCTTGATTATCCTCTGTGACCTTGAACTTTTATAAGAAGACATTAAACAATGAGTATAGCTATGCCCTGCATAGAAATAACTATTAATAATAAGAATATAGCTGGCATTTTTATGGAACCTCATATGTGCCAAATACTGTGCTAAGTACTTTACAGATGTCATCTATTATCTTATTTGATTCTTGCAACAACCCTTAATAGTAGGTGCTATTATAACTTCCATTTTACAGTTGAGGAAACTGAGGTAAAAAGAGGTTTTATTTGCCCAAAGTCACACAGGTAGTAGGTATGGGAGTCAGAATTTAAATTTATCTGTTTCTGACTCCAGATTCAATACTTTTATCGAATGCATCACTTAGCAAAGGGGGTTTTGTTATTGGACTATATAGTAACCTTGTAGGGAACTTCCATTGGAGAAACACTTTCCACCAAAGTGGATTAACCAGATATCAGTAATTTAGTATTAGACAGTTATATGTGGTATTGGGAGAATAAATGACTCACCCATGGTCACATGCTTAGTCTCAGAGGTGGCACTTGAATACAGGTCTTCTTCCCTTTAAAGCTGGTCCTTTATTCATATTTTCTCATGACCTAGAGAGAGTAAATGCATAATAAATGTTTACTGAATTTAATAGAATTAGAACCTCTTCTAAACCAGTCAATAGTTAATTCTTTTAATCTCTTTCATTTAAGTTTATTTCAGTATTTTTATTTTTGAGACTGACTCAGTTGATTCTCTGTCAATTGTTACTAGATAAGCTGGATACATTAAAGGGCCTGCCAGCATGCAAAATGAGTAATTTGTATCACACATAAACATACATCTTCCTCTCTTCTAAAACTTAATTTCCACTTTAAATTTCAAGTCATTCATCCCTAATATCTTTTCAAACTCCCTAAAATGATGTTTGTCTTTCTTTCTCTGAGGAACTATACCTTAGCTGCTTAGGGACTCAGGAGATTTTTTTGTTTTGTTTTCCATTTTATTCAGATTAGCTCTCAGTGGGACAAAGCACATTATCTTGAACTGTAAAGAAGGGTATTCCTCCTCACAATTCCAATATCAGCAATATCAGAAATCCTATAATTTCATTGCTACATGGAATCTCCAGTGAGGAAAATCCCACTATTTATGCATTGATGGTAAAATCCTACATTCAGTTTAGTCTTAGAGAGTTGTCTGTGGCATTAAGAGATTAAATCATTTCCCTACCCTCTCAGCCAGCAGTGCTTGAACACAGATCAACTGATTCTAAGCATAACCAATTGTCCACTAGGCTTCGTAGTTAGAACTATCAGTAGATAGCTGTTCAGATATTATCCAAAGGTATTTGTTACATCATGGAAGATGTCCTTTGCCAAGTCCAAATGGAAGAGTAATTGCCTATGTTAAGTCTCTTCAAACAGTTATGTTGGCAAAATAATATTTTGCTAATGGCATGAAATCCCTGAGCATTCATTGCAGAATATTTTCAGTGTGACCCAGGGTCATTCAAAGGGCATCAGCCTAATAAATCACATGGGGGAAAGAGAAGGGAGAAAAAAGCAGATTTCCCAGATTATGATGTGAAATTGAATGGGAAGTCTACTGAGTTAGCGCATCACTATTACAATATCATTGACAGTCACTATTAATGGCCTCTAAACTGGGTTGCAACCTCTAATCCTCCACAGTTACCTCCCTTCTCTATCCCACTTGAAAACAGCCTTCTGGTTTCCTAAATTCTATTTTAGAACCCTGGTCTGTCTATGGAAATGCAAATACTCTGCCCATTAAATGGTGATCAAAAAGCAAACAATAAATAGCTATGAACATTCTAAGAGCCAGAAGCAATGAAGTTTGAGGCTAAAAGCAGCATTTTGACCTCAGATCCAAGTCCTGGATGTTAGTCCTGACTATGATACATACTGGTTTTGTTATCCTGGGATATATTAATTAAATTCTCTTTGCTCTAGGAAATTTTCTAAGCCAGTATGTTGTGGAGAAAGTGCTAATGAGAACCATTGCAGTGTTTCTTCAACTGGGAGTTTCCTGTATCAATGAAATCACAGGAATAGTATGAATGTACACACACAACCATGTGAATATATGTTTACGTGTATACACACACATATACGCACGTATGATTGTGTGTGTTTATGCATAGGGCACCAGGTTGTTAAGGGCCTAAATACTAATGATGCTGTACATTTAATAGAAACAGAGACCTTGAAGGATTTCAGGAGGATAAGATCTTTGTGCTAGACTCTTAGCAGACATTCTATGCGAATCCCAGATTGTTCAGAAAAATTCAGTTTGAGGTTGGCTCTCATGTCCTTGAGGAAGGAATTATCTCTCAAATTTTGGTTTAATAGTCAGAGGAGATTAGAATACAATCTAACGTTCCTTCAGGTTGTGACTTGCTTGATACTGGATAGTACACAGAGACAATGTGACGTGTATGGCAAAACAGTATGATGCAGATGATCATAGGTTCTATCAGTGTGACGTTCAGTGAGAATGAAGCCTAGTTAGTCTCAGTTTACCGGAGAAAAAAGATGATTCTCCTGAAAGGGGTGAACCTTGTAAAAACTGCTCTAATTGCTTGAAATGTTTATTTTTTAATCTATGCTTAATGTAGAAAATAAATTATATAACCATTAACAATGATTTTTGTCATGGAAATTGAGATTGAGAAAGAAAAAAAGTAATTTTGGGATATTTTAAGTGCTTCCTCTGGATTGGGGGCTGAACTCAGTGGACAGAGAGCTTTCGATAATCCTGGTATTTCTTTAATTATTTCATACTACAGGCTGATATTTTACTGCCTTTGAACCAAGTGCAGAAACTTTATAAGAACACAAACAGTAATAGATTTTAATAGTAGATTATTGTGTTTGATCCTCAATGTGCCTGAAAGATATTCCGTCAAAGAACTGTATTACACCTTTATCGGCATGGAGGGGGAGAGAGAGAGAGAGAGAGAAAGTAGCTAATAGGTATACAGACAGATATATGAAGCACTTTGTACTACTTAGAATAGACATCTTTTAATATCTATCATAATCACATCTCCACAGAAGAAAACTCACTTTGAAATAACACAGTAAAATTCTAGAGTAGCCTCTGAGATGGTGTCATAGGAATAAAAAAAAGATAATTCTGCTTTCTGTTTACATGCAAATAAGATTGTGCTATAACTGGAAATAGTAAGAAGCCCATACTGTCACACAAATGGATAGGAGAAAAGGGGAATGTGATAGAAAGCATACATTGAAATTAATCTCAGTTATTAATCTACTCAGTTAATTATGGGCTATTCTTTTTAAAGCAAAGTATATATACTTTCTTACAGGAGTTCTAACTTTGATTTAAAATATGGATTTCTCCGTAATCTGCATTTGCTTTTCACCTAGGCCTATAGGGAAATGGAAAAACAATAGCATTTGGGTTCCTAGGAATTTTATTTAATGACACAACATCATGGGATTTGGCCCAATTAGCTTCTGAAAGATTGTCCAAAACCTTTTCTGTTTCTCAAGATACTACAGAGGGAAACATTCCTGACATTGTCACTTTATAATCCTCTTTCATTGTATTTAATTAATTTGTGGTTGATAATGTTAGGATATGTTTGCCAAAATTAAAAGATGAATAGAGAAATATTAAGCAGGACATATTGGGAAGGCTGTTTTGGGTTTTTTTTTGTGAATTGGGGTACTATTTAAGTCAGTGATGAATTTATTTTGTCAATAATGAAAGTAAATTATGCTTGTCCAAGACATTGTAGAGGAGATAAATGATTTAAATTTAGGTTGAACAAGATTTATTCTTAGGTTTCTTTCAACTTTTGGCTTCTCTAATTCTATAAATTGTGTTTTAAATTACTTGGGAATAAGGAGTGTCTTTTCCACACTTTGTAAAAGTCACACACTGTATTTGATATGTGTATGGATACACACACACATATACACACATATGTACATATTGATAAATATGTATAAAGTTTTGAATATGTATAAGAAATTGTCATCTTCACATTAAGGATGTGTAATTTTCTCCCCCGCCCCATCTTTTCCATGTGATCTTAAATATTTGCCTGAGGCTCACTTAGGTTAAGTAGCTTAACCGTGATCATGCAGCTAATAAATGTTAAAGACAGGATTTGAACTCATGTTTTTTTTACTTCAATTCTAGTACAGTATTCAACATACCATGATAAGAAAATAAAGAAATAATTTACAATTTCTTGGTGTAATTTGTATATTCAGGAAGACAAAGCAATCAGAATATTTGCTTAAATATAATTGGATAATCTATTCTGACTGATACGTATAATGAAAAGAAATAAAATTCTTCAGAAGAATTGATATGACAACCAATGATAAAATCTTACCCATTACTTTGAAGCATCTTTTGCCATTTTATCACATTGCTATCTCAGTCTGTATTTCTCTATCATATTCTATAGCTTGGGGTGGCAAGGTGCAGAAGTCTCCCTTTGCTATAGCCACTCAGCATGGTATCATCCCCTTACTATATTGGCAATGGTAAATGAAAATATTTCAAGTGATTTCACTTCCAGAACAAAATTATTTTATTCCATTCAAATTTAAATGGATGAGTTTTGAAGAGAGTCTTAAAATTGTGATTGTCTTCTAGGAGGTACACAATGTACACTCATGTAGATATTGAAATATTTCTTCTAGTTGAAAGACCAATTAGCAACTTCTAAACAAAGTGCTAATTGGCCAACAGATGTATAGGATTCAAAAGCACAGAGGGTGTTCCTTGTTTTTTTTTTTCCTTCCTTCATAAAAGGCAGGAAGTAAATAGAAAGTGAGAATAGAATTAAATGCCATCTCTCACCAAGAAAAGCTGGTTCTGATAGTTGCAAATACTAGAATTATAAATTACATTTCAGGAAGAAACAGTCCTATTGAGAGCTAAAATCAGTCAATATGACCTTATCTGTATGTATGTGTATATGCATCTAAACACATATATTTAATTTATAATGTTCCATTTAATAAACAAATACAATAATTAGAAGTAAATATTTAAATTTTCCTTAGAAGTATCTTCTGGAATGATATCTAATATAATTTACAGGAACACCTGGATCAATATTTTGCATTGTGATTATGGGTAACCTTTGAAATTTAAGTAAAATGAAAACATAAAAATAAGCAAACAAAACCCATTTCTAAAATTGTTTTGTGAAGAAAAAGAAGAAATCAAATGAAGCCTGCCCATGCTTGGGAGAAATTCCACTAGGTTCTGATGTAATTGATACCAGGAACAATAACTGACCTTTACAAAATGTGAAGTTTATGGATATCCCAGTGAAGTAATACACATATAGATCAGTGTAGATTTTAACTAGTTAACTGAGGGGACAAGATGGAGATAAGAAAGGAGACTGGTTAGTGCAGGGGGGATGGCCTGGGAGATAAATGAGAGGTGTAGAGATTAGAAGGTGCAGCATGGTAGGGTTTGGTAAGGGAAGGAAGGGGAAGAGGTGGAGAGTCAATAGATTGTGGTCAAATGTGGTTATGATGATAAAATTCTTGAAAGCGAAGGTGGCTCATTTATGGATGATGGCAATATCAAGAGTAAGAACCATCTCTGTGTATGGCTAAGGTGGGGATGAGAGTGTCATAAGAAGGGAGCAGCTTGAGGAACTGAGTGACTAGAGTATTTGAAGGAAAATCAATAAGTATTTTGAAGTTCCCTAGTATGAGGGCAGGAGTTGGGTATGAAAAAAAAATTGTTAGATAGGTACTTATCTCATTGAGGAAACACTGGGTTTGACCCAAAGGTCTGTAGATAACAACTACTAGGATTTTCACTGGGTTGTGGATATGAATAAGATGGATTTCAAAGCAGAACAATTTGCTGAGTAAGAAAGATATGAAAAGAATCTGTCAGTAGCAATGGGGAGCAAGGAGTAATCAACTCCTCAACCTCAAACAGTGACCTGAGGGGAATAAAGGAAGGTCCTGCTAGTACTGGAAAGGGTGATGAGAGAGACTATTAAATCAGTGAGATGCAGGTTTCAGTGACTGGTAAAAGATGGAAAGTGTGAGCAGAAAAGATTTGAGATGAAGAAAAGTTTTTTTTTTTTCTGTGGAACAGGCATTCCAGAGGGCATAGTGGAAAGGGTACAAAGAATTTTCTTGGAACTTTGGAGTGGGAGGGTTGAGGGGGATGAAAATAAGGAATTGAGACGTAGAGCATGGATGGTAACCTAAAGAGGTTCAGAATCACTGGGATGTGTAAAGTATGGCCAGTGGTGAGAATGTTAATTATTCAATGAATGATGCCACTCCACTTCATAGAAATGGCTGAAGATCAGGCAGGAAACTGGTTAATAAAAGATGCAAGGCATATGGTTTGCCTTGTATTGAAGGCCCCAATACAATTGCAGGCTCCATTTCAGGACTTTTCTTTTCACCAAAGGCTGAAGAAAATGAAGTTGGAGATGGAAGTAGAATGGAAATAATAGAAGATGGAAGTCCCACTCTCCACCAAGTTTCCTACCCATCTTCCCTCAAGGGACAGATGCAACAGAGTATGGAAGACTTGAGGGAAAATAAGTTTGTTCCAGTTGGGAGATCAGGCTAGCAGGAGAACGTATAAATTACCCTACATTAACTCAGATGATATTGATGCCACTAGGTTTGATCAGACTTTTACTAGGTGACACAAGAAACAGAATATGTGGGCATGTCATTGGAAGGATATATATCTATTCTTTGTGTATAAAGAGTAGTCCAAATAAGAAAGGAAACAGATGCTGAATCGAAGTCTGAAAAAAAAACAAAAACATGCTACTCTTTTCCTAAGAAAAGAAAATATCCAGAGGCAGCTAGGTGGTACAGTGAAAAGAGCATCAGCATTGGAGTCAGGAGGACCTGAGGTCAAATCTGATCTCAGACACTTGACACAGTTACTAACTGTGTGACCCTGGGCAAATCACTTAACCCCAATTGCCTTGTGTTCTCCCTACCTTCCCCCCAAAAAACAAAGGAAACATTTAGCTGCTCCATTAATTAATTAATTTTTTAAAATATTAAGTGAGCACCTACCATTACTGGGTATTGTGGGAGTTACAAATATAGATGAGACCTATCTTAAAGTTGTTTGTTAATTGGTAATGGTAAGAAGACACAAGCATCAATAATTATTATTGTTATTGGTTTGTTCTCTATGATTTCTTTCAGCAGAATGTAGTTTCCTTGTTTATCCCTTTTTATTTTTTAAATGTTTGGTTTTGTTTTATAAGGTAAAATGTAACAACTGTGTTTGGGGATTTACTTGGTTTTCAGTACCTTTAATTAAAAAAATACTATCTCAATTTTATGTTGTATATACCTTTTTTTCCAAAATATTTTTCTTGTAAGTAACAGATTAAGTTTTTAAAAAAGTATCCAATCTGTTGCTCTTTTTCATTTTATTGGATTGTTTAATCTATTTAAATTTAAAGTTATGAGTGTTGGATTATATTTTCCTCCATTTGTCTCTAATTTGTTGCTACTTTCTAAAATATTGATTTTCCCCCCTCATGTTCTCTAGAGAGAGTACTGTGTCTCTTCAGTTACTGTAACTGAATCTTTCTTTAGGTCTATATTGGTCTCCATGTAGTTTTTGCCAAACTGTTTTCCAGTTTTCTCAACAGTTTTTTTTTAATACTCTATCTCTTAGGCAGTACTCGATTGCTTTAATGATTATACTTATGGAATACAGTTTGAAAACTGGAGAAAATAAGGCTCCTTCACATTTGTTTGATGATTCTTTTGATACTTTTGACTTTTTGTACTTCCAGATTAATTTTGTTATTATTGTTTCTAATTCTCTAAAATAGTGTTTCAATAGGAATAGGTGTTGTATTTTGTCCAGTTATTATTCTGCATCTATTCAGATGATCAGATGATTTTTGTTTGTTTTGTTATTGATATGGTAAATTACAATGCTAATTTTCCTAATATTGAACCAGCACTGCATTCCTGGTACAAATACCACCTGATCATGTATTGCTGTAATCTCCTTGCTAGGATTTTAGTTAAAATGGTTTACATCAATATTCATTAGGAAAATTGGTCTATAATTTTTCTCTGTTTTTGATCTTCCCAGTCTAGGTATCAGTACAATATTTGTCTCATAGTAGAAATTTGGTTGGACTCCTTCTTTGCCTATTTTTCCAAACAATTTTGGTATTATTGTAATTAAATTTTCTTTAAACGTTGAGTAGAATTAACTTGTGAATCCATCTGGTCCTAAAGATTTTTTTTTAATTAGGGAGCTCATTGAATTGACTTGTTCAATGTATTGTTCTAAGATAGGATTGCTAAAGCATTCTATCTCTTCTATCAATCTGGACAGTTTATATTTTTGTAAATATTTATTTATTTCACTTAGATTGTCAGGTTTATTGGCATATAATTGAGGAAAATAGCTCATACTAATTGCTTTAATTTTTTTCTTTATTGGTGGTGAATTCACCTTTTTCATTTTTATGTTAATTTGGTTTTATTCTTTCTTTTTTAATCAAACTAAACAGTGGTTTATCTATTTTGTTGTTTTATCCCTAAAATCAGATACTAGTTTTATTTATTAGTTTAATGGTTTTCTTACTAGCAATTTGTAAACCTCCCCTTTGATTGTCAGGATTTCCAATTTGGTGTTTGATTAGGAGTTTTAATTTGTTTTTTTTTTCTCCCTAGTTTTTTTTGTTGTTGCATGCTAAATACATTAATCTGTTCTTTATTTTATTTATGTAAGCATTTAGATATATAAATTTTCCCCTAAGTACTGTTTTGGGTACATCCTGTAAAATTGGCCATGATGGTTCATTGTTGTCTTTTTTCTTAATGAAATTATTTATTGTTTTATGACTTACGCTTTATCCACTCATTTGTTTAGATTACATTATTTAGGTTCCAATTAATTGTAATCTAGATTTCCATGGCCAATTTCTGAATGTAATTTTTATTGCATTATAATTTAAGAAAAATTATTTTAATGTTTCTGCTGTTCTGCTTTTGGTTGTGTGTTTTTTATGACACTACTCTTTTTACTCAACACTCTTGAAATATCTATTTTCAGTTCCACCCTTTCTATCATATTTTACTTCTATGTAAGACAAGAGAGTTTTCTGCACTCAACTGAATGTGCACATTATTCCCCCTAATGAGAGTAGGTTTCAAGGTTTGCTCGCCACTGTTACATCTTCCATTCCATTTTTAAAACTCTTTTTTTTGTGCCTCTATTATATGGCATAATTTACGCTACCTTTCTCTTCCCTCTTGTAATGCCATGCACTAACAGATTCTCAAAAGAATTCTACTGTGAACAGCTTATATGGTTCTGATTACACAGTATAGTGGACACTCCATTTATTCCATTACAAATCAAGGCAAACGTTCACAACAAATCAAGATACAGTATCCACAACATTACATCTTATCACAGAAAATGACAATATAGGGTTCACAACAGCTTAACATTAGAATGGCCACATGGTTTTCACTACAGTGGCCACAATATTTAGAACAAAGAACAAAAGAATAATTATCTGGTTTCCCTAAGGGGGGAATCCCTTCTTACTTAATCATTCAGTCATTTAACAATACAATCATCAATCTTCCACTCATGGGGCAATGATAGATTAACTTAATCAATCACTTATCTAGCAATCAGTCACTAAGTATGGTTAATCACTAAATACATTCATTAGAAAATTACACAAATCCGCCACCCCTTTAGTGTCTATCACACTTCAATTTCATCAAGCACCCAAGGAGAGGCATTTTCTCCATCTTGACTTGGTGTGGCCTCTCAGATTCCCTGTATCCCTTTCCATGGTACCAGCTCCCACCTAAATCTACCAAACAGTCACATGGATTCAGAGGCAGACAGCTCCCAGGTTCTCATCCAGTCCTCTGGGCAGTTGCTGTTACACACTGAAGTTCACAGGATCTGGCACATCTCAAACCCTTCACCACTTCTGTTGCCAGGAACTCAAGGATCAACCAAGCCACAAATAAACAAAGGCTTATCCTGGTTATGATTCTACTGTCCTCCAGCAGTTCAGCTGGCCCTAGGATCCAGAAGGAACTCTCTCTCTCTGTCTCTCTCTGTCTCTGTCTCTCTGTTTCTCTCTCTGTCTGTCTGTCTCTGTCTCTCTCTGTCTCTGTCTGTCTCTCTGTCTCTGTCTCTCTGTCTCTGTCTCTCTCTGTCTCTCTCTCTCTATCTTTCTCTCTCTCTCTGTCTCTCTCTGTCTCTCTGTCTCCCTCTCTCCCTCTGTCTCTCTCTCTCTCCATGATTCTTCCTCCACCGGGAGCCAGCCAGAAGGAAAATTCTTGATTCTGTCTCTCTGTCTCTAGAACTCTTATTGCACACACACACACACACACACACACACACACACACACACACACACTCTTCCTGTCTCAGCCAACCCCCTCCTGCCATATCAACAATAGAAGACAGAGTTTACATCCTCTGTTTCTTTCACAGAAGTACTTAGCCCTTAATTACTAAGGAAACCATTTTTCCCCTTTTCTCACTCTTTCTCTGTTGAAATCATTTGATAATAATAAACTCACACTTGTGCGCTCTATGTATACTCCTAACTGCCTTAATAATGATTAATTTTTTGAAAGTTGCAAGTATTGCCTTCCCATTTAGGAATGTAAACAATTTAACATTATTGAAATCCTTATGAGTTTTCTTTTTTGTTTACTTTTTTTTTGCATCTCCTGATTCTTATATTTGAAAGTTGAATCATCTATTAAGCTCTGGTGTTTTCATTAGGAATGTTTGAAAGTCCTCTGTTTCAGCAAATATCTATTTTGCCCCTGAATAACTGTACTCTCTTTTGCTACACATGTTATTCTTGGTTGTAATCCTAGTTCCATTGCCCTGTGGAATGTTACGTTCCATGCCCTTCAATTATTTAATGCAGAAGCTACTCCATCATATACAATCCTGACTGTGGCTCCATGATATTTGAATTGCTTCATTTTTGCTGTTTGTTATATATTCTCCCTGATGAGGGAGCTCTGGAATTTGGACATAATATTCCTGGGAACTTCTATTTTTGGATCTCTTTCAGGAAGTGATTGGTGAATTATTTTGATTTCTGTTTCACCATTTGGTTCTAGAATATCAAGGCAGTTTGATAATTTATTGAAAAAATAATAATAGCTAGGATTTTTAAAAATCAAACCTTCAAGTTAAATAGTAATTGTTAAATGATCTCTCCTAGATCTCTCCTGGATTTTCCAGGTAAGTTGTTTTTTCAATGAACCCTTCCTGTCTACCTGCCAGGCTGCCTTCAGTGGGAGATTTGTTTCTCTCTGTCACTTTGTGGGTTCTGTAGCTCTAAAATTTGTTTACAGTCATATTTTATAGGTATTTGAGGTGGCTATGGGAGAAGCCATGGAGTTTTTCTGCTTCTAGACTGCCATCTTGGCTCTGCCTCCTGCTTTATTGTTTTTAATGTCTCGCAGAATCATTAGCTTCCATTTGCCCAATTCTAATTTTAAGGAATTGTTTACTTTAATAAATTTTGTATCTCTTTTTTCCATTTGGCCAATCCTAAGTTTTAAGGAGTTTTTTTTCCTTTACTTGATTTTTGTACCTTTTCCCATTAACCAATTCTTCATTCTACGGAGTTATTTTCTTTAGTGTATTTTTGTATTTCTTTTACCATTTGGCCAATTTTGTTTTTTTAAGATGTTATTTTCTTGAGCATTTTTAATGCCTCCTTTTAATGCCTCTATTCATCACTTCTTTCACAACTCTCATTTCTTTCTGAAGTTTTCCTCTACCTCTCCTGTTTTTGTGCTCTTCCAGGTATCCTATTTGGTTCATTCACTAATTCATATTTCTCTTTGAGGCTTTGTACGTAGCTGTTTTGGTCTTATGATCTTCTGAATTTTGTCTTGATCTTTCCTCTCACCATAGTAACTTTCTGTAGTCAGGTTCTTTTGTTGCTATTTGCTCAGTTTTCCAGCTTGTTTCTTGACTTTTAATTCTATGTTAAAGTTGGGTTCTGCTCTTGGAGTGGAGAAATTAATTTCCAAGTGTCAGATTTTTATGCTGTTGTCTTAAGAGCTAATTCTGGGGGTTTGCAAGTTTTCAGTTTTTCCAAAGTAATACGATCCAAGGAGAAGTGTCATCACTGCTTTCCTTTCTATATTTGTCTGTGAGTGACCACAAATACCCTTACTTTCCATACAACTGTGACTATGGTCCCTGATCCTTTGCAGCTATAAGCATCTGTTCTCTGTTCTGCCTTGGACCTGACACTAGGGCTCTCCTTCCCCTATAAATGTGCAAAGCAATCTTTTTATCCTGGAAATATGGCTAGAGTCCAATTTACCTTAATGTTATGGTGAATGGAGGCAATAATTGAAGTCATTAAGACCTGAATTTAAATGCTCCCTCAGACATTTACTGATTTTCTCTAGACAAGTCACTTTAACTCTCTCAGCCTCAGTTTCCTTATCTATAAAATGGGGATGATGCTAGCACATTTCTCATAGGATTATAAAGATTAAATTAGATAATATATGCAAAGTGACTTGCATACTACTGTTACAAAATATTAGTAATTATTACTATTCCTATTAATATAAGAGTAGCATCATGTGCAAAGTTCTCTATAAATAATGTATATCTATCTATATATGGGCATACACCCTCTCTGTCTCTGTCTCTGTCTCTGTCTCTTCCTCTCTCTCTCTCTCTCTCTCTCACACACACACACACACACCTGGATTTTACCTATATATAGGTAAAAACTAAAGTGTTATAAACAGAATAATTTTAAATGAGACTGGATCTGGTCTCAAGCAGCTTAAATTTGAAAGGGTAAGACAACACCAAATAGAGTCTGTTTAAGAAGAATGTTAAGGCTTAGAAATTAAAATTCTTTATTAGGCTAGAGAACATGGACTTGTGGTCTAAAAGGTATAGTTCTAGGATATATGGAAAGAACCCACCATCTGAAGAAACCAGCAAAAATGTAAAAAGGTGTTTCTTCTAAGGTTCCTTCTTGCTCTAAACCCTGTTGTCCTACCTGTTATAAAAATACCATGAGTTTAAGTGTCTTGGGGGCAGAAGAAAAAGAATCAGTTCTCATAGAGTAAATAAAAGATGGTTTGTTTGAAGAAGTAACTTTTGGAAGCATAGCTAAGATTTTGAAAAAAAAAGATGAGGGGCCAATCAGTGCTTTGTGAACAGACATAATTATCAAAGTTGAGGGCATTGAGGCAGGGAATCACAACAGAATGAAAAGTCAGCATGTAACAACTGACCATGTATAATCCTGTTTTTCACTGAGCCATAGGGTAGAAATCTTCAGATAAAGGAAATGGTAAAGTGGAACAGAAGAGATCTATACTCTAGGGGATTTTCCCAGAGGCTTCAGATGTAAATGAAAAGTTAGGATTATGACCCAGTATTTATAGCCATATCCCAATCCCAAGCCATGTCCTTAGAGAAGTCCCTTCCAGTGAGCCTCAAATCATTTGAAGGTCAAAAATCCAGGATATACATACCATCCTAACATTAGCTACTGTATGCCATGAAAAGGACTTTAATTGAAATGTCAATAGCTATAGGATATCTAGAAATTCTCAATCATCCTGAAAATATACTTTTGCTGTTTGGGACTTTAGAAAGAGTTGAGCAAATAGATTCCTTTCATAGGAGGTTCCATTCATAGGAGATAATTGATAGTATCTGTGTCCCATTTTCCTCATGTATCTCCACTCATGACTGAGCTAAGTGAGAGAAGCAGCCCTGTGCTACATGCTCCTTGTTGAATGTGATGCTAGAGAAAATGTTGACATGAAACTGTAGCATTTCATGAGGAGCAGATTTGTGCAAGAATTTTGAAAGGAGAGGTACTCTTCATTTCTTCTTTAAGAAAGACGCAGATGGTTACAGATTGTCTTTGGGATAAATTAGACAAATGTAGGAGAAACTGGCTCCTCAATATGACCCTGATTTCCAGCTTGCCTCCCTACAAGATTCAGGAAATTTTTTATTTCGTGAGATTCAGGCCTCTCTTAGTTGAGTAAGATGTCATCTCACTCCCATCTAAAATGCTCATTCATTTTTGTGTATTTTCTCATATGTTACAGTATCTTTAACTTCTCTAATTACTATGTGCTGGCTTCTTGATTAATGGGTATATTTGCTGCTCACTTTTTGTGTAACTAGTGCATTAAGGGCTTGCCAAAACTTTTCAGGGCTGGTCATGCACCTTTGATGGCCACCTCTCACCACCTGTGGCTCCCTGAAGCTGTAGCATGTTCAACAGCCACACCCCAGTAAAACCTTAGAGCACAAGCTTAAAGTAGGTTCAGGTAACCAATAAGTCCTCAAAACTACTAATGAATTGGAAGGATGTCTACCCCACACATGTGAAGACTTTCCCTAGTATAATGAACAGATGCAAATACTTCCAATGGCCATGAAGTTGACTGGGCTGAAGAAGGTGGTGTGGAATGTTTAGACCTTGCACTGATATCCAAGACACCAAAGTCAATCTCTGCATCCTGGGCCATTGCCAGTTTTCATGATTTTTGTCTTCCCACTGGACTTTGACAACTCTAGAAGACAGAGAGTAATTTCAGTATTAGCCAGTGATGATTTTGTGCAGCACTGTCTGCAATTTGTAGAGGAACAGAGAGATATAATTCTAGTGTAGCACTCCCTTTCCCAGAAGATATAAGAGAGGCCAATCTTGTGGGATCCTTTCTCCTGATTCCCTTAAGGCTGGCATCACTGTCTCCTTTGGAGAGAAGTTGAGATGATTACAGATATCTATCTGTACCTCACCTTAGGCACCAGATTATACCCCTAAATGTCTCAGTTGTATATACACATCTTATATGGGAAGCACACACTGTAAATATGTAGCCTACTTTCATTTTGACCCTGGCCAAAACATTCTAAGAGTTATCATTCTTGATTATGCCCCAGTCCAAAGAAAACTTGAGCACTGGGTAGAATATTGCCTGGCTTATTTGATCCCTCACAATGTAGCATCATATGAAATCACTTAGCTTAAGAATATATAATAACAATAATATATAACAAAAATTTACAATTTCAGGATTAGCCAGTGTTTTCCTCACAATATCCTTGGAAGTTAAGTAACAAAAAGTGTTATTACTATCATTTTAAATGAGAACTTAAGAGTTTCTGAGAGTAAAATGATTTTTCCAAAGTCACATAAGTAATAATGTCTGAATAGACTGAATTCAGGTCTCCTGACAAGAAATTTGGTAAAAATATTTTTTCTATATTTTGTTGCTCAATCCACATGACTTGGAACTAGAAAAGGATTTGATCTCTACTGAAAATAGTACTCTCTTGGGCCAGGTCTCTAGTATTAATAAGAAAAATATCTGTAACAAAGATGTCAAAGCAACACTCCTGAGTGCTGCCTGAACTGGAATAAATATAACTGGGAAATATATTTTCAAAGTAAATAAAATGCAATAAAACAAATAATATTAATTTGTGGTTTTCCAAGTCAATTTTTAGCTTGTAGAGATCATTATGTATGGTTGATTACTTCTCATTTTCTATTTGAGTTTGATGCCACTGATGTAGAAGATTGTTTTTAATTATATAAATAGATCCAATCATATATGCTTATGCTCAGAATCTTTGTTGAACGAAGATGGGTAGAGCAGAGATTTATATATTGACTCATTGAATTTCTAACAATAAGAGAAGGAAATGCTTTTTTGAAGTTACATGTGCTGAATCCTGAAATTATCCTATGAAAAAATGTACAAAATCTCAAAAACAAACATTACAAATTCAGATTATAGACCATTTTGTTGTTGTTGTTGAGTCATTTCAGTATCTGACTTTGTGTTACCCCATTTGATGCTTTTATTGGCAAAGATGTATATAATAATAATAATAACAATATAATATTGTGAAAGAATGGTTTGCCATTTCCTTCTCCAGCTCATTTTACAGATATGTTTTTAGCTTTTTTGTATGACATGGATCCCTTTAACAGTATAGAGAACCCTCTTTCTTGGAATAACATTTTTAAGCACATAAAAGATATATTCCAGAGAATTATAAAGTAAATCTATTATATTGAAATGCAGTCACCATTCTTTAAAATTCAGACACTCCATATTGAATTTTTTTGTCATGAAGGTTAAAATTAAATGTAAAGAAGTATCAAGGAGTTAATGGAGACGAAGAACCCAAATGAGAAAAGAATACGCCCAGAATCCACTCTCCACTCTGTGTGCTGCACTTTGCCACTGAGAGGCATAATACTTATAATGTATAGTATTATTTATTCTCTCAAAGAGAAAAATCCGTCCTTATCACTTAATTAGAATAACAGGGAAAGGAGACCATAGAATTCTTGAGTTTAGGTAAAGAAAGAAAAAATATTTCATTTTACTAATGTCAAATTCAAGTTTTTCTAAATAAATTTTAAAAAACCTCAGCCACTCAGCCCCATATGACTCAAAGGAAAGAGCTGTTGATTCACACTTGCCGTGTGAAACAGCAGAAACAATATGGCTCTTGAAAGTCATGAGGGATCAGTGTGACACAGAAGGAAAATCTATATATCTTAGATTTTTATTTCCACAAGCATTTCTATGAAAAAACATGTTAATGCAAAGGTTTTCTTCATAGTATTTTTGACCACTAAACTCTCATGCTGTTTATAATAATGGACTTTCTCACACTCTGTATCCTGATGTGTGAACTGCATTTTACTGTATTTGAGGCTATGTAGTCAAAATCATTGATCTTCATTTTACACTTCAGGCAAAGAATTCTCTGAGAAGTTTCATATTATTGTCTGCAATCAATAATAAAAATGGTATCCAAAAATGGTATACAGCTAATCAGTTATCTTGGGTATTGTTTCTAAGAGCTGAATGTGAGGAAATTATCTTAAATTTAGAGCTACAGATTTTCTAAAGAACTTGATGCAAAGAACTTGAATTAAATTCATACAGCATTTACTAAGAGGTTCCATGGACTAGTCACTATACTAGATGATGAAGATATAAAACAAACAAAAACATACAAAACAGTTCCTTTCCTCAAGAAGGTTACAGTTTACTAAGAACAAACATCATGGGCATAGACAAGCAAATGCAAAGCATATGCGATGTAAATTTTACATATAGAGAGAAATTTGGGGAGGGAGCACTAAAAACTGGGAGTAACCCAGGAATAACCTCTTTTAGAAACTTTTTAGTGAGCTGACCAGACTAAAATTGGGTTTCAAGAGGTGAATGTGAGATAGAAGTATATTCAAAGCATGAGGGAAACCTTGACTAAGTCATGGAGACAAGATATTTCTTGCTTTGTGTGGGAAACAAAAAATAGCTCATTTTGACAGGAAAGAAAATGTTGTTGGTCCTTTAAGTTGTGTCCAACACTTCATGACCCCTTTTGGGGGTTTTCTTGACAAAGAGACTAGAGTGTTTTACCATTTCCTTCTCCAGATCAATTGACAGATAAGGAATGGAAGCAAACAGGATTTAGTGGCTTGCCCAAGGTCATCCAACTAGTAGGTGTCTGAGGTCAGATTTGAAGTTAGGAAGATAAGTCTTCCTTATCCCAAGCTTAGCGATCTATCTAATGTGCCACCTAGCTGCCCTAGAGAAAAAAAAAATGCAATGGTTCAGTAATGTCTACTAAACCTCAAAAGAGAAGTCCAGGCCAGCCTGTGAATGGTTAGATTCTTCTAAGGTCTAAGTCACTCTCATGTTGTAAATTAGACCTCCGAAAGTTTCATAGACTCCTGTTGTCACAAATAAATCTGACACAAAGACAATATAGAGAGCTTCTGGGAACTGAGAGGGTGGAATAAGCAGTGAACTGCTGCAACTCTCCCATACTCACTTCTAAACAACCATAAGATGGAGCCTCAAAACAAATCCTGGAACAGCAGAACCAGCAAAAAGATGGGGTGAAACAATTTTTTTAGCCCAAGAAGTTTGGAAAATCAACGAGAAAATGCAGTCTCACTTGGATAAAAGGGTAGTGCAGTCCAGGATAGTAAGCATCCCAGCAATCTGAGCAGTAATCCCCACTTCAGCAAATTAGTGGGAGTTGTAAGCCTTAGTGTAGTAAAGCAAACACCAACATCAGGACTCCCCAACATGCCTTAGAATAGTGAGTGGAATCAGTAGACTCCAACTTCAGCATAGCTCCAGGCAAATAGGCATCCTCCTTAGGCATCCATGTGCTTCAGCACAGGCCAGGAGAAATGGTAGATGCCACCCTTTGTGTGCCTAAGCAAACGGCAGCTGCCATCCAGCACCAGCCTGCCACACTTCAGGTAACCCCAAGAAAATAGGCAGCCTCCAAAGGCCTTACCACACATTTTTCAGGGTAGCCACTGGGAAACACAGAAACACACCACCAGGCCTCAGCATAATTCAGAAACTACCACAAGTACCCCAGCTCAGTGCTAGGTAAACTGACAGACCCTTATGGTATCCAACAGGGTCAGGCAATCCCCACCCCTCACCTATAAGATAGCACTAGCCCTGAGGGACCCCTGTAGCTCTCAGGACAATATCAGTAAGGCACTGGGTAAACAACTAGGCTTGCATACCACTGGCACAAGAAGCTGGAAACAGTGTCCCTTTTACCATGGGAGCAGAGTTAAAATTATTTCTTAAAAAAAGGATGAGCAGTAAAAAAACCAATCTGATCATAGAAAGTCATTATGGTGACAGGGAAGACAAAGATACAAACTCAGAAAAGGACAACAAAGTCAAAGCTCCAAAGGAAAATGGGCAGTTGTCTCATGACCAGAAAGATCTCATGAGAGAGTTCAAAAATAAGTTTAAAAGTCATATGAGAGGTAGAAGAAAAAACCAGGAAAAGAAATGAAAGTGATGCAAGAGAAATGTTGGGAAAAAAGAGTCAACAGTCTAGAAAACTGTTAAAAAGTAGAAATTTTCAAATGGAAAAGGCGATACAAAAATCCTTTAAAGAAATCAACTCCTGATAAAAAATACCATTTGCAAAATGGAAAAGAAAGTACAAAAGCTAGTTTAGGAAAATAATATCTTAAAAATCAGAATTGAGCAGGTGTAAGCTAATCAGTCTATTAGGCTTCATGAATCAAACAAAAATTCAAAAGAATGAAAAAAAATGGAAGAAAATGTGAAATACCTTATGGTGAAAAATAACTGACCTGGAAAATATCAAAGCACTGAACTACCTGAAGGCCATAATCAAAAGAAGGAAAAGGACATCATCTTTAAAGAAATTGTCAAGGAAAACTGTATTGATACCCTGGAACCAGAGGGCAAAATAGGCACTGAAAGAGTGTACCAATCACCAGGGGAAAGAGATTGCAAAATAAAAACTCCAAGGAGCTTTAGAGCCAAATTTCAGAGCTCTTGAGTCAAGGAAAAAATACTACAAGTGACAAGAAAGAAACAATTCAAATGTCAGGGAGTCCTAAACAGGATCACACAGAACCTGGCATATGCAAACCTTAAAGGATCAGAGCTCATGGAACAGGACATTCCAGAGGGCAAAGGAGCTAAGACTACAGCCAAAAATCACTTACCCAGAAAAATTAAGCATGATACATCAAGGAGAATAATGGCTGTTGAACAAAATACAATGATTTCAAGCTTTCATAAGTAGAATACCAGAACTAAACCAAAAATTTGACCTCTAATATCACAACCCAAGACAAGCATAAATAGATAAAAAAGGGAGAAGAAACCATAAAGGATTCAATAGAGTTGAACTGTTTGTATTCCTACACAGGAAGATGATACTTATAACTCTTTTATTTTTATTTTTTTAATTTTAATTTATTTTCTTGGTTACATCATTCATTTCCACAAGGTTTTGAGTTACAAATTTTCTCCCCTTCTTGCCCCTACCCCCCAGCCCAGAACATTGGTCCCACTGTAAGGCCCCTCCCACAATCTGTTCCCTTTTATGCCCTCCTCCAATGCCCCTCTAGCTTTCTAGCAGGGCAGGGAGGGGCTCCCTGCCCCTGTCCCTGTATGTATCATTTCTGAGTTGCATTTGATTG
>CM053593.1:275888795-275918720 GCA_028646575.1 Pseudocheirus occidentalis
GTATCTTGGTTTCTCATAAAGTCATTAGCTTCCACTTGCTCCACTCTAATTCTTAAGGAATTATTCTATTCAGAATGCTTTTGGGATGCTTTTTCCATCTAGGAAATTCAGCTTTTGAGGCATTCTTCTCCTCATTGGTTTTCTGGGCCTCTTTTGCCATTTGAGTTAATCTATTTTTTAAAGTGTTGTTTTCTTCAGTCAGGTTGTTGATACTCTTTTCATGAGTTTCTCACATCATTCTCATTTCTCTTCCAAATTTTTCCTCCACTTTTCTTATTTGTTTTTGAAAGTTCTTTTTCAGTTGATCTATAGCTTGTAGGCAATCTTCTAGTGTTTTGGAAGCATTTGGTGTGGGAGTTCTGACTGTATTGTCTTCCTCCTGTTCCATGCTTTGATCCTTTTTGTCCACAAAAAGGATTCTAAAGTTTTATTGCTGTTCTTATTTTGCTTTCTTTTCTTCATGTTGGCCAGTCAATTAATTGGTTGGGGTTTTTTAGCTTTGTGGAACTCTGCTTCTGGGGGGGGGAAAGCTGTGTCCCAAATTGCTGGGGTTTTCACAGCTGTTGGAGCTATTAGGGGGATGCTTCAGCCCCCACCAGCTTTGGCTTGCTGAAAGAACACCCCAGGACCACCACTCAAGACCATGATCTGGATGCAGGCTGCTCAACACAAGAGCCCCTGGCCCTGATCACTTGTCTCAGCCCCCCACGGGGTCCGCAGTCCAGGAGCTCTGAAGCAGCCCAGTGGAGGTAGTTGCTTTTTGCAGCAGATCCTGCTCTTCCCCCACTGCTTCCTTGCCCTGGGGCAGATCTGCCAAATGGCTTTCCCTCCCCCAAAGTTAGCTTGAAAGTTTGACTTTTACTGACCTTTCTCTCATCCTTATTTTTCCTGACTTGATAGAGGTGGAGATTGCTCCAGGTGTGGTAGATCTTCTCTCAAGTAGACTCAGGCTGGGCTTGGGAGGATTGGCTCCTCCCAACAACCCCTTCTGGCCTCGGCCCCAGTCTGTCATGATGAGCCCCTCCTGCTGAGCTGCCTTCAGTGGGAGATGTGTTTTCTGCATTTTTGTGAGTTTGGGAGCCGTAAAATTTGTTTAGAGTAGTATTTTATGTGTATTTAGGGTGGCTGTGTGGGAGCTGTGGAACTTTGCTCCTTCTACACCATCATCTTGGCCCTGCCCCCTTAATTACTTCTTTTATTATTGTATCAAGATTTCTTTTCTTTTTTTGGTCATAACTTTCAGGTAGTCAAAGTATTTTTATTTTTTCTCCTTTTTCTTGGTCTGTTCTCCAGTGCAGTTGTTTTTCTTATGAGATGTTTCATATTTTCTTTTTTTTCCTTTCTTTGTATTTTGTGTTATTATTTCCTGGTCTTATAACTTTATTGATTCCACCTTGTCCAGTTCTAATTTTCAAGGAGTCATTTTGTTCCTTAAGATTCTGGTTCTCCTTTTCTAGTTAGTTACTTTTGTTTCACAATCTTTTTGTTTTTCTTGGATTGTTCTTATTTTAAAAAAATTCTTCAATCTCTTTCATTTGATTTTTAGAGTCTTTTTTAAACTTCTTCTATGGATTCTTTTTGGACAAATGGTCATTTGACATTAGTTGCTCTTTGAGGTAGGAGAGGATTTTGTTTGTTTGTTTTTTGCTCCAGTTATGATGGAGTTCTTTCTCCTTTGCCTGCTCATTTTTTTTATTATTTATAGTAACTTGAAAACACCTCTACTCTTGGGGTATGGATTCCTCTGGTCTTAGGTCTTCCTTCAGTTCTCCCCTGTGACCTGTAGTCAAAACCAAGAACTCCACCTTCCTGTAAGTGTCCACACCCAGGGTTGCATCTTAGCAGCACAGCTGGGCTTGACAGCCTTATCAGTAGAGATTCCTTTAATAGTTCTCTGCTCAGATGCTCAACTCTCCATGCTGTCCAGGAAGTGAAAATTCCTGGGGCTAACCCAACCAAGCTTGCCCCAGGGTTCACCACTTGCTGTTTCAACAGAACTAACCTAGAAGTACTTACACTTCACAGGGACCAAACCTCAGTCCTGGATTTTTCTTCTGTTTTTCTCTGGTTGTCCTGGTAGGACTACTGTTTTCATCCCAAATCTTATTTATTTTAGCTGTTCTATGTTCACCCCGAGGCACTATTTTGTCTTATTTGTGGGGGAAGTCTGGAAAGCTTGGAATTTTCTGACCTACTTTGTCATTTTCTCAGAATCCTCGTCCTGTTTTTCATTATTATTTGGAGTTTGTCAGGATAATTTCCAAAGCATTTATTGTCCATTTTAAAATTCTTAAAATGCATGTTCAGAATGGATATTGATTAGTCATTATTCACTTTAAATGTACTCTTTCCATTGAGCTTCAGTTTTAGGACACCAGTAAATCTCTTGGCACACACACAGTCTCAGCTTTCTCCTTGATAGTTTAATGCTTGATGTGTTTTGCTCAAACTCAGGAAGAGACTAAGGAATGTGCAAGTATTGCATTTATATAGTAGTTTAGTTTGATATCTGATTCAGGATTTAAGCCTTCAGTCTCAATTTTCCCTGGGCTTACATTAACAATTTTACTCTTATTAAGTCCAAATGACATTTTTAGATCATTAGAGAGTGATTTCATGAGATAAAGATGATTAGTGCATTTTTCATTGGAGCCACATAATTTGATGTCATCCATATATAGCAGGAGATGAAGAAGATATTTAGGTATAGCTCCCTTTTTAAAATTCAAGACATACTGAGTTCTATTTAAGAGATAAACTAATGGATTTGAGAATAGGCAGACCCATAATTGACTTAAATTGTCTCCATGAAAGATTTTATGTTTTCTTTCAATTTTTGACATTATTATGTTGGAGGCATGTTTACAGTAGACAGTTTTTTTCCTATGTGGACACTGGATAATTTAGGTATTCTCCCTATTTTGGGGTCTTTTTTAGAGAACACAAGTAAGTGTTGAGAACAGAACTGAGTCAAAGCATTTGGGATAATCAACAAAAATAACATAAATTTTCTGACCTTTTTAGGGGGCTTGCTTAATCATCACTAAATGGAAAGTAAATGTTTTTTTATACCTCTGAGATTGACACACCTTTGTTCCTCAGTCAATGTATTTTTTGTATGTACTTAGAGATTTTGAAGTGAATGTAACAGTGAATCCTTTGTATAAAGTAGACAAAAATATAATTATTGTATATTTGAAGGGGTCACTAGCATTCTCATCTTTTTGCAGAATATATGCAATGTATTCTTTTAAGAAAAATATGGCTAAACACATGAAAGAAGTTATTACACTGTTTTGCTAATAATTCATGCACCATTGTGAAGTGTTTATGCCAATAATGGACCTTTTTTTCTTTTGCTTTGGACTTATTTTGACTAGAAATTTACATCATGCCATCTTCTTTGTAGAATCTTTCTCCTCTCATATATTTGCTTCTCACACCTTTGTAGTAAAATTTTTGTTGATTTTTAATTGTTTTTTTCTCTTTGTACTGCTTAGAATCATTGCAACAACTTAAGGTTTTGACTTCTAAAAAACTTTGTTGAGTGAGAAGATTCTGTTGTATGAATGAGGTGTTAATCAGATGACATGGCATTTTACTTTTATGTTATGCATACCAACTCATTACTGATGAAATTTTACAAGATATTTCTATAAGTATTTAATAGTTTTTCTCAGGCCACTTCTACCAAAGTTGTATTTGATTCTTTCTCTCAAAAAATGTTCCTTAATAGCACAGCCTTTTTTCTTATGTCTCTTACTATGGCAAATTTCAACATATATTCTTATAATAAAGTCCTGAAATCTTTGTATTTATTCCTGTGAAATATTGTGGGAGAATGAATTAATTTACAGTAGTTGTAGCAAATACCAGGTTCCTCCTACCCCTCAACCCCAGTTTCTCTGTTTTGCTATAGATGGTCTTTGAGCTGGGCTTTTATTATCAAAATAATAAAGGTTTGTTGTTCTTTTTAGAAAATGAAGTCACAACATTCCTATCTGCTCTTCAAAATCAGCTGAACCATGGGCATGGCCTTTTGTCTTCAGCTTGATCATTTGGTAGAATGTATGCAGTTTACACTGATTTAAGACTTTCAGAAACTTCTGGTTTTTCAATTTTTTTTCTTATTTTACCTTTTTAAGGTTTTCATAGCTATTTACTCTCACACATTTATTTTGTCTAATATTGGTTTAGGAATTAAGTTACTTTTTATGATTGCCAAAAATATATTTTGAAACTTGGAGCTTAAAGTACATTTAATGAAAAGCCATATAAAGCCCTGGCTTATAATTGGTCAGATGTTTGTAATGTTGTGGGAACATAGTACTGGGACATAATGTGACTGGTGATGTCTTCATTCATTCCATTTCATGTGTTCTTGTATTTTGCTCTCTGTTTTTGGCCAGCATTATTTGTACTGAAGAATTTTTACCTGGCAGGGTATTAGAATTTCATTTTTGTTCTAATATAGTTCACCTTCTTCTGGTACCAGATCATGAACGGGCCACCTCTTGTTCTTCCATCCTCCATTTTAAGGTGATCATCATGTCAGTTTTGAGAAACCTGCCACCCTCTGTCCCACCTATTTCTTAGATTCATAGGCATACTTACTTTATTTTTCTAGATTCTAACCCCATCATCTTTATAGCCAGATGCTAAATGCCTGATGTTTGGGGTTTCTTTCTAGGTCTTAAGAATAACTATAGAATTCTCGAGTCACAAAATGAGTTTGGAGTACATTATTCTGGATAGCATTCCCCTATAGAGCTAATGTCCCACATTTATGACATTGATGATGGATGGGGCTTAGAGAGGTGATTATTGGAGTTAGTGTTAATATCATTATTATTACTGTCACTGTTGTTGTCTCCTCATCTTTTTCATTGGTTTTCATGCAGCAATGGCCCTAGGACAAGTATCTATCTTGCTACTAGTCCTTTACACTTAGTATTCTACATGCTACTGGGAAGGGAGACAAAATTAATAGCTTTTCACAGCAAAATTTAAAATATATATATATATATAAATGAATATATATGGGATATATGGGATGTTGTAAATATAAATAAATGGTATAATTATATGGGATGTTGTAAATAATATAAATGTAATATATTATAATATATAACACAAATATCTATATATCATAAATATATATCATAATATAATATATAATATATAAATATAATATATATTTATAAATGTAAATATATATATTCATACTATGTAAGTGTACTGGAAGTGTCCTTGATGCAGTAACATATCCTCTCTTTATATAATTTTAGGCTTCCCTGTTATATCTCTACATATTAAAAAACCTTTTTGTTCCATGTAGCTTGGAGATTATAAATATTTGGCATAGTAATAGCTTTTAGAAACATTGTTTTTAGTTATATTTGGGGCATGTTAGCAACTATTTGGTATGAGATAGTGTTCCAGTTGCAGTATAGTTATTTGAATGAGTTCGCCAGAGTCTTGATGTCTGTACAGGGATTTGTTATCTGTCAGTACCTGAATCCAGAGTTTCTGGTGTATAATTGTAATCAATAAAGCATATGTCGCAAAACAGAAAGGATGGCAGTATTTATTTGCACCTGCTATTGACTAGGCACCATTGTTAAACATTAGCAAAAATTATCCTCTTTGTCTCTCACAACAGCCTTGGGATCTGGGTGCCATTACCATCTCCACTTTTTAGTTGGGGAAATTGAGACAAAGGAGACTAAATGATTTGCCGAGATTCACATTTAGTAAGTATCTAAGGCCAGATGTGAACATAGATCTTCCTGACTTCAGGTCCAATATTCAGGCCAGTGCTCCACTTCGTTTCTTCTATGCATTCTTAGGTTGTTCATTGACTATAAAAGTTTGCAACTTGAAGTGATATATTGCATTCATTTATGTTATTTATTACATAATATAGATTGATCATTAAATCCTACAGTCCAAACATAGCCTTTCTGTAATTTCCAATTCTGAATTGCCATAAGAAAATACTACTTTTCAACAAAGATTTGTGTAACTCTGAAATTTATTTGAAAAAATCTGTCAGTACATTTTTGACTGAATTCATATAAATTTCACCAATGGAGGCCTTTTTTAATTTCACTATTGGATTTTATCTACTTCATAGACTCCATCTGGTGGTAAACTATTGTTTAGTTATAGTTGACAAATCCAGTAACATGTAACTATTATCAGCCTTTACTGTTGTTCAGCAAAGGATATCTAGTTCCAAGTACTTTTAAAATAATATAAGTTCTGAGTATTATAATTTTGCCTAGATGTATATTTGGTGATATATGGTGATATATAATTGTTGGCAAATGTACCAATTCTTATTGGCAAATTCTGTGTAAATTAAAGTCTAGAGTTTCCTAAAGAAGCAGGAAATTAATTGGCCTGACTCTTTTATATGTATGTATGTATGTGTATATATATATATATATATATATATATATATATATATATATATATATAAAACAAAAAATATTAAAGGAAGAGATTGAACCTATTTCTCTTTACTCCAAGGAAGAATATCTTGCATGTCCATTATGTCATAGTGCTTCTTAATATTATGAATCATCATTATCATGCTCATCATCATCAACATTAATTTAAAATATTCAGTTAGCTCTTCAATTTCTATGACATAAACAAGATAAACAAGAAAATCAATGTTTTTTTCCAGGGGAACAGCATGGGAAGATGACCATTTCAAGTCCGCTTGGATAATAATAGGTACTTATTAAATAATTGTTGGTTGATTGACCATATCTTTCAAAATAAATAAATAAGAAGTACTTCATAAAAGTAATGTTTAGAGATTTCCTATATTTGTATTTAAAATTTTATACTTCTTTATTCTCTATTCTATAACCTCATCACCATTAGACATCTATTTATCTCATGTCCCAGAAGCAGAAATTCATCTGTAATAGTGACTTTTGTGCATATTTCTTGAAGTTACTAATTTATATTTGATGGACTCCAAAGGATATTTAAAAAATTAGAGTGAATTATTACCATAGATATATACAGGGAGAATACCACTTCCTATTGCCATATCATAGCCAGCCTCCTCAGGTGAGATCTCTGTCCACTGTTGCCCTAGCTCCCTGAACTTTCCATCTCTTGCTTGGTTCAGCATGTTCCTTGATGAAATGCTGCATGGACTCATCCTGGGCAACTTTCACCTGAATCAAAGCAACCATCATATTGGCACAAGACCTCTTCTACCTCTTTCTGAAAGCACAATCTCCCAACTTGGAGGTGGAGAACCTCCAGTGCAAAGAAAAGTAACCATCCCTTCAACCCCATGCCTCCTGTCTCCTGCTGCATTTGTTCTTTGAGGGCAGAAGAGTGGTACCCTTCACACAATAAAGAATATCCTCACACTTGATCATATCCTTCACACCCCAGTGACTCTGAACTCATGTAGATCTTCATCCAAACTTTACTCTATACCCTTTATGATCGAATCCCTCCTTCTCATGTCTATCAGTCCTTCTTCCCTCATGTTTCATTCTTATTTGACCCAGTCTTTCCACTGTGCCCTCTGCAATGCCGGTTTCAAAGTCAGCATGTTTCATCTTAAATCTCTCTCATTCCTTCCATCTACTAGCTATTACCAAAACCTAAATTTTCCATGATGGTACAGCCTGCTTGGCCACACTTTCTAGTACTAGCTTCAGCCTCACTCATTCTCCTCAGCTCACTAGGGAAAGGTAGTTGGCATATGTCTTACTCCTCCCTCCTTTCCACTTCCAGGTTCTCCTCCTTTCTCCTTCATTCAGTATCCTCTCTTCCTTTCAGCTTCATGCTATTCTTATCTACCATCCAATCAAAATTCTAATAGCTGTTGTCTACAGATCCCTGGGTTATTCCTTTTCCTTCCTCAATATGTTTGACCTGGTTACATTTTTCTCTCCTCCCCAACTCTCTTTCAAACTAGAGGACTCAGCATACATATTGATTCTCCCTCAAATACCCTAACCACTCAGTTCCTTAACCTACTCACCTTCCCATGAACTAATTCTCCATCTCTTTAGCTATACACAAAGTGACCTTTAATACATTGATTCCCCTCAATTCTCTCTACCTTGCATTAACCACTCTCTTCTCTTTTCACATTGATGATTTGGTGAACAAATTCATTTCTATGCTTTCCTCTTCTCTTGAATGTCTAAATCCCTTATCACATCACCAATTATGCCCAGTAAAACCTCAGCTTTATGTCACTCCCACCATTTGTCACACTCACACTTATACACATGCTGCTAAGTGAAGTTGGAGAAAAACACATAACCTTTCTGATTGGGTCTCCTACAAATTTATTACAAAGCCTCAAGTTGGTCCTCATGACTGCTAAGTGGTTCTTCTATACCTCCTTTATCAACTCACTCCCCCACTCCCTACAATAGTTCTAGTATTCAAACTGATCTCATTCTATTCCATCTCCTCCAACAGATTATCCCCTTTTTAATTCTCACTCTTTCTTTTATTTTTACTCTCTCCTGCCCTACTAAATCATTTGCTATTGCCTACAAATATACTCATGTTTTCCAGTGGAAAACAAAATCCTCACTTTCTCCTTCTGTTCGTATTTTTCTACCTTTTTTATCTAAACTATTCAAGAAGGCCATCTACAATAGGTGCCTCCATTTTCTCTCTTCTGGCTCCTTTCTCAACCTGTCACAATCTGACTTCTGATATTATCATTATGTTAAAACTGCTCTTTCCAAATTTACTAATTATCTCATAGTTGACAAATTCAATGGCATTTTCTCAGTCCTCATCCTCCTTGCTCTCTCTGTAGATTGTGACATTGATGATCTTATCTCTTCTCTCTAGGTTTTCAGGACACCATTCTCTTGCAGTTCTATTACCTTTCTGACCACTCCTCTTTCCTTGTTAGTGGATTTTCCTTCATATCATACCCTCTAAATATAGGTGTCCTTTAGGGTTCTGTATTCAGCCTCTTTCTCTTCTCCCTCTGTCCTATTACTCTATGATTGTGTCAGCTTCCCTGTATTTAAGTACTATTTGCTGATGATTCTCAAATCTACCTTTCCTGCTGACTCTCTAATGACTTCCAATAATGAATTTCCTATTGCCTTTCAGACATCTCAAATGGTTGTCTAGTAGACATCTTGAACTCACTAAGTTCAAAACAGAACTCACTATCTTTCCCTCTAAACCTACTTCCTCTCCTCCTAGATCCTCATGCTTACAACCTAGGAATCATCCTGCATTCCTCACTATCTCACCCCCATATCCAATCTTTCATGTTTATGATTTAGAAGTTTAAGAGATAGGGTCATTCTAAACCTCAAACAGATTAAAATGTGTTAAAATGAAATGATGGCTGACTCGTTTGACATGTGCTGGTGCGTTACAGAGATATTTCTAATAGTCTGCAAAAATATAAAAGTAACCTGGCATAAGGTACTCCTGCTAAAACTAATTCAATATGGCAGAATACTCTACCCAGCCAAGTTTTTATGTCTCAGAGAATACTTTAGGGAAATGATCTATAGAAAAATCCCTGGCTTGTTAAAAACAGAAAGTCTTTATTCTTATAAATAGAACACCCCCCACCCAAAAAAAGGCTCACTGTTCATGGAAAAGCTGCACTCAGGTATAATAAAATTGATGAGCCCATATAATAAAATTTATGGAACCAGAGTGAATTCAATTTATTTGAATATGCTCAGTTATGTTTTTGTTTATTCCCATAGCAGATGTTTAATTTACAAACCAAGCAATTACCACAGCTCTTCCAAACAAATAAGAGCAGATTAGTCAAACGTTCACATCAATTTTTATGTTTATCATTAGTTTTATGAGGTGTCATGAATATTCAGTGGTAAGAAAAACTATCATTATGGTACCTGGAAAACCTCAAAATGATGTTTTGCATCTCTAAATGCTATTTCCCCCTTCTTTGATATAGCTATTAATGTGTGTTCACTCTTCCTACTAGTTGGGCTTATGTGCTATTAGGGACTTCTCAGACACTCTCTAGATGTCATATACAGTTAGAGCAATGCCCCACTGGAGCTTTGTAGTGAGGGCATGCACTTGTGAATGTGAGTGTGTGGGTGTGTGTATGTTTGAGCACATGAATGTATGTAACCTAGGACTACATATTAATTTGGACTATGCAAATTAGAGAAATTGGGTATGCCCTACCCCTGACCATTTTTAGCATTGAAGTGCTCATAAAGACAGAACTTGAGTTTTCCTCCAGCAAAGTCAAGCCCAGTGTTAGTTCCAGGCAAAAGAAGACTTCTCCAATTGCTTGCCCTTCTTTGAAATATCTTTTGTTTTGCCAAAACAGAGTTCTAGAATTCCTGACCTCCTATTCCCCAGGATTGTCAATATGTACCTATGCATCAGAAGTCTGAGCTGAGCTACTTTATGAAGGTGGTCCTCACCCAGTGGTTTTATTGTTCATTCCAGTGCTTAAGCTGTCAGAATAAAAAGCCTGTAGCTCCATTATGAGTCAGTAAAACTACATGGCACCATCCATAAACAAGGAAGGGGTTTTTCCAGGCTGCATTTTGCCTTTGAATGAATTGTTCTTCAGCATATTCTATACTAAAAGCAAAGAAACAGCCTCAGTAACTGAACCTGATTCCCACAATGCATTTTTCCTTTCCATTCCATTGTAATGGCAAGTTCCCTTTCATTAATCAGCATTAGGACTAAAAGGAACAATCAGGGGATCAATGTATTAGAATCATCTCTTGAGAAGAAATAGCTCAATAGAAATATGTATTGCAATGTAAGTAATGGTGATTGGTGAAATGGACTGATGGAATGCAACCCCCTACTATTAAGAAAGCTCTGCATGCTAACATGCTTTTTTTTTGTTTGCTCACCAGCATGCTTTGTTGATGACAACAAAACCAGCATCTGCTTCCTCTTCATTAGTTACAGTATAAATCCCACTAGAGTCCTCAGCATTCAAAAATAGCTCCAAAATAAATATACCACACATGATGATTATGTTTTTTGGATTCAGGCCAGTTCAGAATACTTTAGGGGGTGGCAACATTAACATTAATTGACTCTGCTCTCACCTCCTGGGTTGTCACAAGGATCTTAGATGTATTTGCCATTTCAGATCTACAACGTGAGCTCCATATAAGGTTTATGAGTTCATCCTAAATGCTCATGATCTCTACCTGGAGAATAGTAAGCTAGCATTCAGTTCAGCATCTACGTGGGGAAAGTGTGACTTGCCTGGTTTTAGTACGTATACCAAATGTATTTCTAATTTCACAGAGAACATTATATTAAAGGTTGTGACTTAACAAACTTTTGGGTTTTTTCCCTCCTCTTTTAAACATATCCAGGACCTACACTAGCATCTCTCTATTTCCATTACAGGTGTGGAGGGAGCAAAGAAAAGCAAGTCTCCAAGGAGAAAGCTCACGGTCACATACTACTTATAGTTTATACCCACAGTATGATAATGACATTCCAAAAAAAAAGTAATGCAATATCATCCAATGGAAGATAAGATAGGAGATAGGCCCAGAGACAGAGAAGACTGCTGATAAATAATTGCACAAAAATACTGAGTTAGGTTAGATTCCTTGGGGAGCCTGGGAGATACTGCCAATGGTTCACCAATAATTTAAATTCTGCAAAGCACTGGAGTTTTCTAGTATGGGACCACCAGTTTTTGTATTGCAAAGCTCTTACAAAATATGAATTACCAGGGGACATGACTGTCTGCTAATAAGAGTAGAGGCTTTAAAATACTGACTTTTTTTTTAGTTTCCATGAAGATTTGCAGTATTTCTCTTGTCATGCTGAATTTTGCCTCCTAATCTTTGAAGTCAGTCTATTATAAATAACACCACAGCATTCACAAATGGCAGATCCATGTTCTTACCCCCCAAAATGCACCTGGTAGTTGCTTTTACAGCTGGCAGAGCAATGGCTCTTGCCAACAGCATTTCATCTTTGCCACCCTAGTGCACTAGTGCAGGTTACTTCAAGTTTTTTGGGATCTGAATGCCTCTTATCGTTTCAAAGGAAATCCACATTAGACATTTCTCTTCTCTTGAAAAAGAACCACAAATGTTAGTGATAACAAGTCAGACAAAATCAGTCCAAAAGAATGTCTGAACTTTTTTATTAATTTCTAGACTTGATCAACAAATCACATTACCAAATTACCAAGCTCTGGGGCACATACACACACATACCAAAGTTCTAAAAAAAAAAAAAAGGATGAAGTCCTTACTGTGCTTATGATAATAGTCTTCAAGTTACATCTGTTGTCTACCCAGACTGATGATTTGATGTTTGTTCAATGTAGGAGAGAAAAAAAAAATTAAATCTGTGTTGTCACTGCCAAACTTATTTTGCTGAAAGTAAATGTTTCATAAGAAAAATGAATAGGAAGAGAAAAAGAAATAATAAGTACTCTGGATTTGAAAGAGAAATTAAAACACTTTATGGTTCATCAAAGTCTCTGATATGTTAGGAAGCAATTTTTACTTTCAATTTTACTTTCCTATCAAGTTAAGCTGCAAATGCCATAAAGCTAATTATTTTATCTGGAATTTATATGCTTTTAAATATTAGCTATTAGAAATCTATTCAATAATATATGACAAGACCAAAACACTGACAACAAGAAAAAAACAGTTTTATTAGAAACCAAACATTGGACATCAATGCAAATTTACCCAATAACTATTCATATTAAAGTAATCTATTCCAATACACAAAGTATGATGAACATCATTTTAGTCCCCATTCCAACCATTTTTGATCACAATATTTTGTACTTCAATTTTCCTCTTATAATATTAATATCCATTTTACTATCTGTTTTGCATCTTTTGCTTTAAATTATTTCATAAAGTTCATAAATCATTGCAGATTTCTTTTTTCCCCATCCATACCTGGGCAATAGCATAAAATTCCATTACAACAGTGTTTACATGATTTAATGTGGCCACAATTTATTCATGAGTTAGAATCAATGTGAATGGCAATTGCTTTTTAATATTGTCATTAAATGAAGGAAAACAGAACAAAAATAAGCACAGTGAAACTGTTACATCTTGCAAAGACAATCATACCAGGAGTCAGAAGACTAGTATTCCAATTTGAGCTCTACTCCTAACTTACTTTGTTATCTGAGGGAAATTTCTTTACCTTTTTGATTTTCAGTTTCTTTATCTTAAAAAAAAATATGATGGAAATGGATTAAATGATTGGCAGGATGCCTTCCTGACACTACATGTTTACTAGAGTCAAGCATGCTAATAAATACTAGATATTACTTTTAAAAAAGACATACAAGATAAGAAGCCAAATAATGCTACTAATGTAGGAATCTAACTTAAGATACTTTGGTTTCACATTTCATCATCATTGATAACATCATAAATAATACAGTACTGGCTTAACAAAGGTTTTAATATGAATCAGACCCATCCTTTTGTTATATGTATTTGATTAAAACAGTATAGTTTTCTTCACAAATTCATAAGTATAATTATTCAAAAGTAAAATGTGAAGCTATATGACCCAGATCTTTGAATGAGGAATGTTCAATTTTTTTAAAATACAAATACATTTATTCAAGAAATAAAAGGTAACATGTAATGGTCCAAAAAGAGTAGCTCTTTAGAGAGGGCAGGTGACTCAGTTCTTTTGGGTGCCAACAGTGGTTGTACATGCTGTTCGCCATATTATTGCACTGCTAGATTTTTCCCTTTCTTTTGTTGTTACTGTTGTTTTTCCATATAATGTCACATGGTAAGAAATTTCACTTGTGAAGGAATTAATGTCACATAGAAAAGTATAGCCTCTGGAATTTTTTAAGGGAACTATTATGTCATTATCTAATAGAGATAATTTTATCTCTTTTTGGTTCCTATTTATGTTTTTGTCTTTCTCTTATCACTATCATCCATATTTTTAGAAAAATGAGATAGAGTAGTGAGGAAAGAATATATCCTTGTTTTGTATCCTTAATTTAAAAAAACCCAAACTTCTGTTTTCTATTGAAAAGGATGTTGCCTTTAGTTTTAGATATATGTACATTTAGATATATACATTAAGAAATTATGTGTATTTAAGCTTCATGGGATTTTTAACATAAATCACTATTGTGCTTTAACAATTCTTTCCTATATTTACTCATTTGTGTTTTGCACCAATTTTATTTTAATATTTCTGGTCATGTGGTGTTCCTAAAGTTAAATCATCTTTATGTCCCTGATATAAAGCCAAATTGAACATAATGAACAAATTATGTGACATATTGCTGTCGTCTACTTATTAAAATTTTACTTTAAATTTTTCATCAATATTCGTTAATGATATGGATCAAAAATTTTCTCAATCTTTATCTCTGTCATTCATTCTGTCTTTATGTCTCTATCTATCCCTGTACTTGCATCTGTCTGACTCTCTCTTTCTGTCTCTGTTTCTCATTTTATTCTTTTCTCATTCAGGTATCAAGATTATATTTGACTCACAGACGGAATTTGGTAGTGTTTTGTTTTTGAGAATAATTTGCATTACATAGGTATTAATTGCTGTTTTAAAGCTCTGTATTCATTTGTAAATCCACTTGAAGCATTTGCAGTTCCTTAGTTCCTCTAAGTTAGTTTAATTCCTGTTCTGAAATTGGATTGTTTAAGATGCAATTAAAAAAGAGAAATAAAAATAATTATCAAAACCTATTATACACAATTACACATCAACAAAATTAAAGACATTAAGGAAATGGAGGATTATTTATATAAAATAGGAAAATACTAAATAAACAGGAAATGAAATCAAAATCTTAAGCAATCCAATTTAAAAATTCTAAATTCTTATAAGCCATCACTTTAAATCTAGAATTTATTAAGGAGAGATATTCAACAAATAACTGAAAGAAATGGAACTTTTCAGGGTGGGCTCTTGTTCTCAAAGTAATGTGAACCAAAATTGTTTGTGAATTGGCAATTAAAGTCTCCATCCATCTAGCTTTAAATTATACCTCATTATCTGTGTTCACTCTTATGGATCCATTGTCTGTTCTACAGACAATATGGTAGGGGCAGAGAATGGTAAACTTAGACTCAGGAAGACTTTGGACTCAGGAAGATTCTCTTAGATATTTACTAAAGGTGTGACCATGGGCAATTATATTTTCTCTCTCATACTCAATAATTATAACAATTGTTACAATCATATGATTGCAACTGTGACAATCATATGCTCCTTTCTCTCCTTGGAGACTCCCATTCCAACACTCCTCTGTCTCTCTACACTCCTGTCCATTCTCCACTTGGTTGTCAAAGTGTTTTTTCTAAGAGTCAGTCTGATCATCTCATCCCACCCAGTGCAGTTAACTCTATTGGCTTCCTATTATTTCCAGAACCAAAGTTTTTGAAAAAAATTATCCTGTTGGCACTCAAAGCCCTTTATAACCTAGTCCCTCTCTAGTCATCTTCCTTATTCATTCTCTGTGAGACTGATACTGGTCTCCTGGTTTTTCCTTACACATGACACTCAATATCTCCTAACAGAATTTTCTTTGGTTGTCCTTCATGTCTGAAATTCTTTCATTCCTTACCTCTACTTCCTGGCTGTAATGATACTGAGATTTAAAGATCTTCCATGCCCCTTGAACTTGCTGACGTAGCAGGAAGGGGTGGAGCAAGAGAACACCAGAACCAAGCTACCATTGGTGCTGGTGACTGGAGGCAGCAGCAGCGGTGGCAGCAGCAGCAGCGGCAGGGCAAACTCCATTTTCTTTGAGTCAGTCAGAATCTCTGCTAAGGACTCTTGCTGGGGACTGCCAGGGAGGAGAACTGCGGAGGAGCCAGAGCTGTTGGACACAAGGCTGCCTGAACGCTGAGCAGTTGCCATGAGTGAGGAGAGGAGGACCTTTGCCTGAGGTCGCCCGTCCTGTTTTGAAGACTTGAGAATGTGGGTATTTACTATTTTAACTACATGTGCCAACTTCATAACTACTGTGTTGGCTTTGACTTTCTGGTTTTGGGACTCAGTCTTCTGGTACTTGAATAAATGCTCTGACTATACTTCTCATGTAGAGAGCCTGTTACATTTTGTGATTAATAACCTTATCAGCATACTTATAGTTACTGTAGACTTTGTGAATGCTGCATTGCTGATACACTGGCTTCCCTGGCTTCTTTCAATTCTCACCTAAAACCCCACCTTCTGGGAAAAGCCTTTATCAGTCTTACTTATTCTTAGAAAGCTATATCTGTGTCTATATATTGTTTATGTTTGCATGTTATCTCACACATTAACCTGTGGGATCCTGGAGAACAGGGACCATTTTTATTCATTTTTTATAATCCCAGAATTTAGCTCAGTGCCTGCCATATAATGTGCACTTAATAAAACATTTTCCAATTTATATTCTTATTTCCTTTATAATTTCACAAAACTCAAAAGGAAAACACTTCAACATTATATGTGTCATTATACAGAACAGACCAAACAGCATAATAACCCTGCTCTTCAGATAAAGGTCAGTCATGCGGCAGCTGCATGATAAAGTGAGTAGTGCACTGATCCTGGATTCAGGAAGATCAGTTCAAATACAACTTCAGTCACTCATTCCTAACTGTGTAGCCCTTGGTAATTCATATAACTTCTGTCTTCCTCTGTTTTCTCAAGTATAAAATAAGAATCAAAGACTGTCTACCTCCAGGATTGTTGTGATGATAAAAATTGGATAATATTTTAAAGGCTTTTAGCACAGTGCCTAATAACATAGAAGACACTTAATAAATACATATTCCTTTCCCCTCCCATTTCCTCATTAAGAGTTGTTGGCACCTTCTCCCAACTCTGAATCCATAGCACTTACAATCAGTAAACCCACATAATTTTTCTAGGAAAGTCCTTCCCATAACTTATAATAAAAAAAATCAAAGAGAAAAGGAAGGAAAAACCTCACTAATATGCACTTTAGCTCTTATGGCCCATGGTTACATGAGCATGACTGCCGTATATGCACTGATGTACAGTTTTTCAAATTTTCAAAAAAACGTACAGCAGTTTAGGCAGGCATGGTCCTGCTTTTAGCAGCAGTTCAACTTGCCAGCTCCTTCTCATTCACACCAGGAAAGCAAGGGGAAGAGATTCGCTTACCTAGGTGCCACTCTGTTGTACCATATTGTTTCAATAGGCTAGACAGTTTTGTTACAGTCTAGTTATCTTACAGTTTCTGAGATCTCGGTCCAATGAGTGAAAAGGAGTAAGTGGGAACCAGGGAATAATGAAGAAAAAAAACTGCTTATTTATTCAGGGTCAACATGTACAATAGCTTAGAAGAAAGAAAACCAATACATTTTAAAACAGAAAGTATCAATAGTTCTCTCTTCATGGTTAGCATCAGCTGAGTTAGCTAAGCAACTAGGAACTCTCTTTGAGATTGTCTTCCACTTGCCTGTTCTGCTAAAATATATGCATAAATTTTTTTCTTAAACTCAAACCCCTACAACCCATTATTTGTGCTGCTGAATATGCCTCTCCATGTTGTTTTGACCTCTCTAATTCTCTTTTTCAGTGTCTCCAATAATATATAGCAGATCTTGCACTTTTGTCACCATAATAAGGAAAGCTTAAAGAAGCACCAGCATCATCTTAATCCCTCAAAATCAATGTGATAACCAGAACTACAACAGGGATAGTGGCTAGACCTGTGGTTTTACTGATATAAAGAATTCCAAGGAGAGGAAGCTCCATCCTCAAAAGCAGTTTTCTCTGAAACTTACAGCTTTTTAAATTTTTTTATTTGTAAATTCATTTTATTTTAAACTTAATAGAAAAGAAAAAGGGAACAAATTTAAATACTAAAAATAATATAATTATAAAAAATTGACATGTGCACAGCAGAACACGAGAGAGAATTCAAAATATACAGCAATAAATTTCCATTTCAAGAAAGTCTATATAATAAATAGTAAACACTGTGTTGAGAGTGGTCTGTCTTTGCTTCCTTGTAAGTTTTATTTTGTTCTCTTATGTACAGTTTTTATTTTGCTCTTTTTTTCCCCTTTCCACATCCCCCCAGGCTGTAAGTGCAGATTTATCTATATCTATATTTATACACATATCTATATGTATATACATACTAATATGTACACACACTCCTATATGCATATGTGTATGTGTATATATACACAGACTATATATATATAACACATGCACATATACACATATATGTATATAACATACACATACATATGTACACAAACATATATAACAGGGTAGGTGATCATATGGCAGTCAGAAGAAGTGATACAAGGATACTCTTAAGGTCTCTCTGAAGAAGTTTTGAATTGATTGTGTGACCTGGGAGACCCTGGCACAACATTGTCCAGCATGGCATGCCCTAGTAAAAGAAGGTGCTATGCTCTATGACCAAAGCAGAATTGATGTAGTTCAAAAGAAATGTGAGATGCACAAAATTAGATGCACCCAAGATATTCACACGGACTATTTGTGCCTGACCTGTGTTAGAACACTGGTTTGATCAACCAGTCAGGCACATCTTAAGTTGACTCTAGCATAGTGATGTCATGTTGGTCCTTTCTGAGAATGAAGGGAAACAACCCGCCAACCAACCATCTATGTAAAACTGTACTATACTTACTTTTTTCCTCTGTTTCTCTGAGGGTAGATAACATTTTCTTTTGCAAGTCCAAGTCTTTCCATACTTTTCCAAATCCACAAACTGATCACTTCCTACACCACAGCAATATTCCTGCCTCAGACTCTCTAGTTATTTTAAATGGTCTAAAACAGTGTGGCTGACACATAGTGTAGTTTCCCTATTTCTCTCTTTGGATTAAATTTATTTTGGCCTTAACTTTGTCCAAGATCATGACTGTCCGCCCTGCTCCTTTTTCCCTAAAAAAAATTTCTACTTCTGATCTTTATTTTGTGTTTGTGCATATGTGTTATTTCCTATCCCTCCTAACTCCTCTACACTGTTTCTACCAACTATTTTTCCACCTATTACTTAATCTAACTCCACTCCAACTGTTTCCCCCTTATGTTACTATTTCCATTAATCTACACACAGACACACACACACACACACACACACACACACACACACCACATGCAGGTTTCCAAATCTACCAGCTCTCCTCCCCCATCTACTTCCTCTATGCCAGTTCTTCCTCTCAAACCTCATTCCAACTCATAGTCTTCAGTATTCCAGAGTACTGAGAAGTTAAATGATTTACCAAAATCACATAGGAGGTATGTGTCAGAGGCAGTACATACACCCAGACCTTTCCATCCCTAAGCCATACTGTCTCTTCCATAAGCAAATGTAAGTGTACTTTATTCCTACTATGAGCCAAAGGAATGCTTTTACAATCTTTTACAATCTTTTCAGTCCCTAAAACAAAGTGAACACCAATGTTTTCCAAACATTAACTGTTTAAGTTTTAATTTATTAGGGATGTCAAACTCTCCCCTCCCTCCAAACACACATTTACCCACATACAAAATTTGACTTTTGACATTGTGAGAGAACTGATTATCTATGTATTTATGAGTTGCTCATTACCATGAGACTTACGTAGTCTGGGAAATACAGTAAGCTACGAAGAAACACATATGTTCTGTTTGTCAGTTAAAACCCCAAGGGCCCTTCTCCCTCTAGCTCAATCAGCAGGAAGAATTCTCACTGCTATTTAAACATCACAAGTGCAAGGTATTGTTTTACTTCTTCACATTTGTAGCTATGCTATCTTCCACCTCCAACATGTATATTAAAACAATTCTTGTTATTTAAAATCTTTTATATCAGATAAAAAGAGATCACTGAAGTTTTTTTTGTTTGTTTTTGTTTCATGAATTGCAACCTGTACTAAAACTGGGGGCCAACAAAGAGTTAGAAATTGAAATGTGTTGCACTAAATAAAAATTAGAACATTTCTTAGTTCTTTTATTTTCTCTAGAGAAATTGAGCATAGTGTGAAAAAGACTAGGTTTGAATCTGACCCAACATCTACTCATTATGTAACTAACCCTGCTGACCCTCTGTTTCCTAATCTTCAAAGTAGAGGTAATAATAGACCCAACCTCAAGGGGGTGGTTCTTAGGATAAAATGAAATAATTTAGGCAAAAAAGGTTTTCTAAGCCTTAAAATGCAGAATAATGTCTGTTCTAATAATTAGGAGTACAACACATAACAAAGGATTGTGTTACAAAAGTTATAGCTATCATAAGTAGAATTTTAGAGCTTAAGGGACTTAAGATAACATTTATTTCAATCTAGGCCTTTTAACTGGACTGAGACCAAGAACAGTAAAAAGAACTTTGAGGAATGTGAAGTGATTAAGTTTGCGTGAAAGTCCCATGGTAAGAAGAAGACTCTGTAGGGCGAAGAGTTATGAGATGTGTTTGTGTAATGGAGTAGTAAGGATCTAGGCTGGAGGCTATTAGAACACTCTGGGAATCCTGGAGGGGAGTTAGTAAGGGCTAGTTACTGCTGCTCCTGGATCTATGACTAAACTGTTACATGACATAAGAAAAATCATTTCACTTCTTCATCACTTTTTAAATGAGATTATGAGTTTATGCCAGATATCACTTCTGCTGCAACCATTCTATGAATTTATGATTTCTCCTTCCTCCCTCCTTAATTTAGGAATGAGGATCACTAAGAGTAGTGCAGGTAGGGAGGGCAATTAAGTAAGGAACAAAATTTCTTCCTTCACCCTTTCTCCTTTTTGCCTTCAGTGATTTTTTTCTGAGGAGAAGGAAATACTAAAAGTGTAAGAGTTAGGAAAGACAGAGGCCCTGAGACATTTAAATGATATTTTCTTCTTCCCTCTTCTCTAAACTTACCACCCCAGCATCTAGTCTCTGTTTTCAATTATGTGAGATTTGGAAGATATGCTCCTTCCTCCCCCAGGTGATTTCTCTAATTGTGTTTTGCATACAAGTAACAATATTAGTGTGTTTATCCTAATTACCATCCAAATGACTTTGTGTGTCTGCAATCTTCCTTTGAGTTCTGGCCCATTGCATTGCTCCACTAATCTTAAGAGATTTCCCTAAAATTAAGTTTTTCTGGACCCACAGTTAGAGCTGTTGGCCAATACTGGTCTCTTACCTTCTCTGAGAGCAGGTGACTTGACAGTAGATGACTTCTTTTCTTTAAGGGAGTAGGTTGAGGATTCTAGATGATAAAATTTTAAGAATAAAAGATAATTCATACCAAGTATAGTGTTAGCTTAATTTTAGTTAGAGGGAAGGATTCTCTCACTTTATTTTGCAGAGACTACTCTGCCTAGTTTCAAAACAATGGGATAAGATGACCTTGCAGATTAAGCTCGTCACCTCTACTCTCACCAACATAATAGTAACTCAAGTCTTGATTGATAACTACATTTCTCATTTTTCCTCATCCCTCTGATTGGAGGAGTGGAGGGCAGAATACCAAACTCCTCCCAATGCCTTCCTTTATAAGGGGCAGAAACTGGAGTTTCAACTCACCACTTTGTATTCATTGCTCTGCCTGATTTCAGTTCCATGAAACAAGATGTCCCCATGTCTTATGCCCTCTTGTGTCCTCTTCCACTCTTCTTGCTTCCTTTTGTATATTGTCTACCCCTTTATATTGCAAGTTCCTTGAGGGCAGGAACTTTCTTTCTTTTTAATTTTATCTCCAGAATTTAGCACATGGCCTGGCATGTAGTAGATGTATAACATATGTATATAGGAAAAGAATATGAGAGTTGAAAGAAATGACAGAGGTCATCTATCTAAAATATTCTCATTAAAGAATTATCACTTCCCCACCTTCTTTCATTTCTACATACCTCTGTCTCTAGCTAATCTGTCATGCACTATTCAAACCCATGTAAAAGTGTCCTGCCTCCCTAAAGCTAAGCAGTCTCTGTGCTGTACTTGTTTGATGAGGTCATATCATCAAGAGTAACTATCCTACATTCCCCAGTGCTAAAAGAACTATTGTATGTGATTGCTGATCCATTGGCAGTTGTCTGAAAAAAAATGCTAAAAATGGGAGAGTTGCAAATCTATAGAAGGATAAGTATTCTGATTTTTTTTCTATTAAAGAAATCCTTATATGAACAACTTCAAGGTCTAGAAATATTCTAGAATGTATTGTTAAGGAGACAGTAGATGAACGCTTAGGAAAGGACACAACTTAATCAATAACAGCCAATCAGAATAACATAATCTCTTTTTTTGTCATGACTGAAAATATAGATCAGGGGAATGTTTTGTATGTAGTTTATCTAGATTTGAGCAGTCTTTTGGAAAGTCCTGTTACTCTTGCGGGAAAAGTTGGTGAGATATGTGCTAGGAAGTAATGTGGTCAGATGGATATGGAACTGATTGAAAAAGTGGACCTAAATAATAGTCATTAATGGTCCTATTTAAGGGAAGAAAGCCTCCAAAGAAGTGCAACAGGGATATGTGTTTGTGTTTGTGCTACATAATATTTTTGTCAATGACTTGGACAGAGGAATATATGGCATACTTGGTAAATTTTCAAATTACATAGAACTTTCAATAATAATTGGGATTCCAAATGAGAGAGTCAGGGTTGAAGAAGATCTAAACAATGCCAAAGAATGGGTCAGTCAGGCAGTTAGCATTGTGGTGCCTCTTATATGCAAGGTACTGTGCTAAGCAGTGGACATACAAAGATGTGGGGGTAGTTCTTGACAATCTACATGTAAACAAATATGTACAACTATATATCGTATATACAAGATGTCTGATCTATATATGATATAATATATATGGTATAAACATATGTGCATATATGTGTGCATATATAATATATGTCTAATGTGTGTGTGTGTGTGTGTGTGTGTATAGGAGTAATCTCAGAGAGAAGACACTAAGATTAAGGAGAAGAAGGAAAGGTTTCTAGCAGAATGTGAAACTTTTAACTGAGACCTGAAGGAAACAGGGGGATCTGGAAGGTGGAAACAAGGAAGGAGGGTTTTCCAGATATGAAAAAAGTGTATTCACATTTAACAAAATGAAATTCAATAAGGTTAAAGGTAAATCCTTATACTTGAGTTAAAAAAAATTTTAATAAATCGAAGTTGAGAAAGATATAGCCAGAAATAAACGTGTCTGAAAAAAAATAGATGTGATTTAATGGTCTGTAAGTTCAATATGAGGATGATATAGTGGATAGAGGGATGGGTCAAGAGTCAGGAAGACTCATATTCTTTAGTTCAAATTCAGTCTCACACAATAGTTGTGTGACCCTGGGCAAGTAGCATAACTCTGTTTGCCTCAGTTCCCTAATCTATAAAATCATCTGGAGAAGGAAACACCAAACTATTTCAGTATATCTGCCAAAAAAAAAAAACAAATTGGGGAAACACAGTCAGATATGCCTGAAAAATGGCTGGATGACAACAAGCTGAATGTGAATCAACAATGTGATGTAGTAGCCAAAAAAATTAATGAAATTTTAAACTACATTAAAAGAGACATGGTGTTCAGGCCTTAGGAGATGGTGAGATCACACCTGGAGAATTGTGTTCATTTTCAGATGTTATTATTTAGAAGGTACATTAGCAGGCTAGGAATTACTCAGAAGATGAGCAGGATGGTGAAAGACCTTCAGTTCATTCCATATATGGATCAGCTGGATGCATTACAGATGTTTAATTTGCAGGAGGCTTAGGAGAACAGAACAGGTCTCTTCAGTTTTTTTGATGGTTATGATGAAAGGTGAATATTTTTTTCTGATTAGCCTCAGCCAGCAGAGCTAGAACAAATATGTGGAAGCTACAGGGTGGCAAATTTGAATTTGCTTTCAAGAAAATTGTAGGATCATAGCTTTAGGTCTAGAAGAAAAATTAGAGTTCACATAGTCCACCCTCTCACTTTACATATGAGGTAACTGAAGCCCAGAAAGGTTAAGTGACTTGCTCAGGGTGAAAGAGGCAATAAACAGCAGACCAAGGATATGAACTCCAGAACTGAAACTAGTTAACATTTCCCCAACTGACCAATTTTTCCAAGGCATAGTTCCTGAGAAGGTATAGCAAAGATCAAAATAGAAACACTTTCTTCCAAATCAGGAAATGTACTGTCCCTTATACACCTCCATTCAGTCATTCCCTAGTGGGAGTAGGCAATTCTTGCTTTGAGGAATCCCCACCAAATTCCTTTCTGCTTATAGCATAGCAATGGATGACTTTCTCCCTGCTTAGCTGGGCTTATTTGGTTGTCAGTGGGATTTGGGATAGCTTTGATGGAACTCTTGATATTGCTAATCAACCTGAGTGCTCCTTATGAGAGATCTGCTGCTCTCACTGGCTACCTAAACACTCTCATCTCAAGATACTCATTCACTTGAGATCAAGGGAAAAAATATCTTAAGAAAAAGATATGTAGTTATATGCTCTGAAATTGAAAAAAGTGCCTCTCCATTATGGATAACTGGAAGGAGGGTCAACAAGCCTTCCTCTGGGCAGGTACAGTCAGAGTATATAGTAGAATGCACTAAGAATTGGGCTCTCATTGGACAGTTCCCCATTTTACACACACACACACACACACACACACACACACACACATACACACTAATACAAAGCTCTATACCATCTATTATTCTTATATTCTTTTAAATTTTAATTATACTTCTGTATAAAAGACCATTTGTGGATAGTATCTCCTCATGACTATTTAGGAATCTCATTCCTACAATTATTCTTTTGTTTCTCCAGAATCTTACATCTCTAGCTCTAAATGAGACTTCCCTTCTGGCTTTGAATTTACACAGATTTTATTAATGTGGAAATTCAAAAATCAAAGCACCTTTAAAAACCAATTCTCCCCCCTCTCTCTTTCTCTCTCTCTATCTCCACTTCCAAACTCATCAAATAACTATGCTAACAGGAATGGAATCAGAAAAAACTGTAAAGACTTATATAAGCTGATACAAAATGAAATGAGCAGCCCCAAAAGAACATTGTGCAGAGTAATATCAACATTGCAAGGATGATCAGCTGCGAAAGATTTAGTTCCTCTGATCAAGACAATGATCAAGGGTAATTCCAAAGAACCCATAATAAAAAAAAATGCTATTCACCTCAAAGAGAGAACTGATGAACTCTGGGGGGGGGGAGGGGAAGCTGAAGCATACTTTTAAATTTTATTTTTCTTGTTGAATGTGTGTGTATGTGTTTTGCATGACTTCATATGTATAATCAATAACTTTTGCTTGCCTGCTTAAGGAGTGGAGAAGGGCAGGAGGGAGGGAAAATTTAGAACTCAAAAATTTTTAAAGTAATTGTTAAAATTTTACAAGTATTTGGGAAATATTAATACAACAAATAAAATATATTGAAATACTATGCTTATTACCTTCATATCCTTTCTACTAATTAGACTTTTAGCATCTTATGCTTTGACCTCCATCTAACCACTCAACTAAAATGGCTCTTTCAAAGGTCTCTAATCATGTATTTATTGATGAGCCTAATGTATTTTCTCTATTATCATTCTGCTTCACCTCTGTGTTTAGTGTCACGTCACCAACGACTTTTTTTTTCAAATGCTCTCTTGCTCAAATTCTTCTCCCACTTTTTCAACGTCATAGTTCAACCTCAACTATAAACTCAACATTGATGACTTCCAAACCAATTGTGCTAATACCGTCCATTCTTCTCACCCAAGATCTAGTTTTGTTTGGTTGTTTTTTTTTTTTTGACTGGGGAAGGCAGGGCAACTGGACTTATGTGACTTGCCCAAGGTCTCACAGCTAGTTTTTGTGTTAAGTGTCTGAGGCTGGATTTGAACTCAAGTCCTCCTGACTTCAGGGCCAGTGCTCTATTCACTGCACCACCTAGCTGCCCCTCAAAAATCTGGTTTTAATTCTCGTATAACGGATTAGACATTCGCATTTTAACATTTTACTCCCATGTCAAACTTATCACACACTCCAGTACAGAGGAAACAGTTTTGGATTTGGCAAAGCCATATCAAGGTTCAAATTCCTGGCATCTATGTGATCTTGGGCAAGTTATTTGACATCTTAAGCTTCAACATCCTCATTTGTAAGATGAAAGGGTTAGTCTAGATAATCCCTAAGGTCATCTCTAGCTCTGAATCTGTGATCCTATGCATTAATTTTTCCTCTGTCAAAACTATCCTGAATTTATCTTCCTATGTCACACACATTTCTCTATGTACTTTTGCTTCAAATATTGGAGAGTTGTCATTGATTTATCCCTTTTCATCTACCATATCTAACCTGTACACAAGTTCATTTAACTTTTTCCTCAAAACTTCTCATCTATATCTATATCAATATCAATATCTATATGTCATCTATATCCTTCCACATTGTCAAGTATGGCCCTTTGACTGAATCCAATCTTCAGAATACAAGTGGTATGAATTTTGGGTTCAGTCACAGGGTCACATGTAACCTTGAGGCTGCAGTTTCTCCACTCTTGCTCTAGTGAATGCCATTGTTATTGTTGTAGTTGCTTAGTAATTTTTCAATCATGTTCAACTCATTGAGACATTTTGGGGATTTTCTTGGCAAAGATACTGGAGTGGTTTGCCATTTCCTTCTCCAGCTCATTTTTCAGATGAAGAAACTGAGGAAAATAGGATAAAGTGACTTGCCCAGGGTCACGTAACTAGTAAATATCTGGGGCCAGATTTGAATTTAAGTCCATCTGGCTCTAGATCTGGGCATCTATCCAATGAACAACCTGTTATTTTACATATCAAGAAACTGAGGCTAAGAGAAGTTAATGACTTTCCCAGGGTAACACAGATGCTAGGTATCTGTGGTATAATTTGAAAGCAAGTCTTCTTGAATACATATTCCATGCTCTATCTACTACACACACTGCTTCTTTAATTCTTTGATTATATTACCCAAATGTATTTTGGAAACCCAACCCACCATTCCTGACCAAGTTCCCAAAACCTTGACAAACATTGAAGTTCATCATGATCACAAGATCTTTTTTTTTCTTATTAAGTGAAGCTGGGGCCAGATTAAAAGTTAAACTAAGAAAGGGAAACTATAATTAAGTTAAGAAAGGTAAACACAACTGCTTTATTCATATCCATGAAAAAGACTTTACCTCCCTCAGACTGGAAATACAGGGGCCCCTCACAGTCTGATCCAATTGCACATCCACCCAAAAGATTTAATCTATTGTTATTTTTGTTGTTGCATCAAGATATTGATGCAAACATACCAGACTGGCTTTAGCTTAGAACCCCTGCGCTTAAGTATAAAATAGCATCAATGTCCTGACTAGCTGTAATGACAGGTGTGTGTTACCATGCCTGGAAGTAAAAGCTTATTGTTGTTATCGTTATTATAATTATGATATTTTACTAATTAAGAAAATGAGTCTCAAAAAACCAAACTGATTTTCCCATGGGCATATAAGAAATGATGTAGTTTGAATTTCAGAACCAGGTTGTCCTAACCCTTTGTCTAGCATTCCATTTTACCATGCTCCATAACCACCTAGGATTATTTAGGCATAGTTCTGGTCTATTGTGGAGGAAAGAGTAACATTTTGCTCCATTTTCTAACAAATTGTATAATTTTCTTTAATTTTTTGAAGTTGACTAATATATATATATATATATATTATATATATGTATGTATGTATGTATGTATGTATGTATGTATGTATATAAAATCAATTGCATTTTCCTGGGCTGCCCCATTATAGAAAACTGCTCAATATCTTTCCCATACTTTGTGTGTCTTTCTTTTCATTCTGCCCACAGATCAAATAGTCGGGAAATTCATATTCCTTGTACAAGCACCCCCATTTGTAAAGGGCACCTGCAAATTGTACTATAATGGTCTCTCTTTCCCCTTAATCTTATCTGTCTCTTCTGTTCAGCTGTCCAGAAACTAAACTAGACTCTGAAGTTATCCCACATCTTCATGCTGATAACCTAATGTCATTTTCCAACTTCTCCTCACATGTTGAGTTTCATGAGGTCCAAATTTGACATTCTCTTCCATTCAGTTGCCTTAGTTACTGAAATTCCTTTCCTAAATCCATGAGATAACTTGGAATTTATTAATCTAAATACCTTATATGAAGCATACAAGGTTAAAAAACACACATGAATCTGTTAAGTCTTGATGTGTTACATTCTTAATTTCAAAAGATCATTCTCCTTGTCATTAAATTTGAATTTCATATAATCTGGGTCAACCAATTTTCGTTTTTCGATCTGCTTCCAAAAGAAAACTGCATTTTTTTGGTAGCAGAGACTTTAAAAAGCAGCATTGCCTGTGAGATTTGCATATTGCTGCTCTGAACAAAACTAAGCAAATAAATTGTAAAAATGGATTTCCTGTAGTTTCTTATAACTCTATTAGGGACTGCATATTTCTGAGGTCTTCTTCCCTTCTGTCATTTCAAACACACTTGCCACAGGGTTAATATTAGTGCTGAGAAAGTCTGCTTTTCAAAGATACCCCGGCTTTCCTGTGAAAATTCTAAAGGTAATTCAAAGATATTGGCTGAGCTCCTTTTGAAACAGTGTTGTCACCATTTCTTCAGATCTAGGTCACCTAGCTTTCACTTATCAATCTGCTTCCAACTCTGGAATAAAATACGTGTTCTAGTGTGAGCATAATAAGAAAAAAATAAGTGCCACAGTATGCCAACTAAATGCCATTTAATTCTATGGTGTCCTTGGTTTTTTATTATTATTTTTATTGGATAGTATTTTATTTTTCCCTATTTACATCTTAAGAAAAATTTTAGCATTCATTTCTGGAAGATTCTGAGTTTCAAATTTTTTCTCTCTCCCTCTCCTCTTCTGAAAATAATAGGCAGCTTGATATAGATTATGCATATACTATCATGTGAAAATATATTCCTATTCATCCCTAGTTTTGAAAGAAGAAACATATGAAAAGGAAATAAAAAAACAAGAAAGAAAAAGTGAAAAAAAGGCTCTGATCTGCAGTCTAAGTCCATCAGTTTTTTTTTAAATATGGATATGAATAGCATCTTCCTTCATGAGTCCTTTGTGGTTGTCTTAGATGGGACTCTGAACAGATTTCCAAGCTCCAAAACCCTCCAAAAGACAGAAAGCACATCTGTTGCTACAGGCAGCTCAGGAGGTAGGGCTCTTCACAGCAGTCTGGGAGCTGCGGCCAAAACCCCAGCCAGTTCAGGCCCCAGGGCATCGGGCAGGTAGCCACGTCTATAGAAGAGCAGATAGGCTGCACTGGAGGCACAGTTACCACATTTATCAGGCCAGAAGAAAAAAAGGCTAAGAGAAAGGTCAGTGGATTTTGCTAACTTGGGAGGAGAAGAACAGGTCTGGTCCAGCCAAACTGCTCCCAGGGCAAGGAAGCAGTGGGAGGTGGCTGTGGCAGCATGAATGGCTGAAAGCAGCAGCGGCCTCCACTGGGCTGCTTAAGAGCCCTCGGCCTGCAGATAGCAGGGGTGTTGAGGTGATTGATCAGGGCCAAGGGCTCTTGCGTTGAGCGGCCTGGATCTGGATCGTGGTCTTGAGTGGTGGTCCTGGGGTGCGCTTTCAGTGAGTCAAAGCTGGGGGAGGCTGCAGCATCCCACTAATAACTCCAGCAGCTGTGAAGGCCCCAGTGATTTGGGACAGAGCTTTCCCCCTCCAGGAAGCAGAGTTCCACAGAGCTAAAAAACCAAGCAATTAATAGACTGGCCAACATGAAAAAAAGGAAGCAAGGTAGAAACAGCAGTAAAACTCTAGAATCCTTTTTTATGGAAAAAAAAGATCAAAGCATTGAGTGGGAGGAAGACAACTCAGTCAGAACTCCCTCACCAAATGCTTCCAAGACACTGGAAGAATGCCTCCTAGCTATACATCAACTGAAAAAGGACTTTGAAAAACAAATAAGA
>CM053593.1:275919220-275934335 GCA_028646575.1 Pseudocheirus occidentalis
ATTGTGGGAGGGGTCTTACAGTGTGATCAATGTTCTGGGCTGGGGAGTAGGGACAAAAAGGGGAGAAAATTTGTAACTCAAAACCTTGTGGAAATGAATGATGTAACCAAGAAAATAAATTAAAATTTAAAAAAATGAAAAAAAAAAAAGAAAAACAATGTGGTAAAAAATTAAACTTCAATTCCTAAAAGATATGTATAAAATTAAAGTATATGTATGTATGCTTATATATACACACATACACACATATGTGTATATATAATATATGTAAACACACATTCACATACATACATATGCACAAACTATAAAGCTAGATGAAAACAGTAAAAATAAATGACAGTCACAGCAGAAGGAATTGAAAAGGAAATTAAAAGCATAGTACAAGAGCTACACACCTTTGTCCAAGCAATAAAATTCCTGAGAATTAAATGTAATATTTTTTATGTCATACCAACATAATCTACTCACTTCTATACCCTCTTTCTATGTAGAAAACCACCCTAATGATTACAAAATTCCTAGAGGTTGCACGTAACATCTGACCAAATAGAAAAGTAAATAGCTTAACCTTATTGAGTCCCTTAGAATTTTTTATTTACATTTACATTTTCATGCTTAAGTCTTCTATTTGAAAGTAGAATTTTCAATTAAGCTCTTATTCTTTCATCACAAATGCTTAAAATTCCTCTATTGCATTAAATATTTTTTTCTTGAAGGATTATATTCAGCTTTCATGGGTAGCTTACTTTTGGTTGTAATCCCAACTTCTTTTGTCTGACAGAATATCATAATCTAATACCTCCACTCAAGGAATGTAGAGGATGATAAAAATTTTATGATCCTGACTGTGGCTTCATGGTATTTGAAAGATTTCTTTCTGGCTGTTTGTAATTTTTTTTTTTCCTCAGCACTTTTGAATTTAACTGTAACATTCCTTAGAATTTTTATTTTGGAATTTCTTTCAGGTGGTGATAGGTGGATTCTTTCAATTTATATTTTACTTTCTCTTGGATCTTTAGGCATTTTTTACTGATAATTTCTTTAAATATGATTTTAGCCTCTTTCTTTGACCACAACATTAATGTACTCCATTAATTCTTAACTTTCTGCAATCTGTTTTCCAGGTCAGTTGTTTTTTTTCCAATGAGAAAGTTGACATTTTCTTGTATTAAAAAAAATTAGCTTCATTTCATTGTCTCTTGATGTCTTCAAGAGAAAACTTCTTAGTTTTCACTTGCCCAATTCTAATTTTTAAGGAATTATTTCTTGAGCACTTGTACCTCTTTTTCCATTTGGCTAATACTGCATTTTATGAAGTTATTTTTATCAGTAGAGTTTTGTTGTATTCCTTTGCTCTCATTTCTTTACTTAATTTCTCCTTTACTTCTCTTATTTATTTTTTAAAATTCATTTTGGAGTTGCTTCAGGATTTCTTGTTGGGATTCTATCCAATTCACATTTTTTCAAGGTTTTTCTTATAGATGTTTTTACTTCATTGTCTTCTTCTGAATGTGAGTCTTTTCCCTTTCACCATAGTAGCTTTTTATCATCAAGTATTATTTTTGTTGTGGTTGTTAGTTCATTTTTCTAACCTGTTTCTTGATTCTGAACTTTGTTAAAGTTAGGCTCTGTTCCTGGTATATGCATGTGGAGAGAAGGAACCTTGTCTCAGGTTATATTCTTTTTTGTGCTGCTGTTTTCAGAATGATGTCTGGCAGTTTAGAAATTTCTGGTACTTCCAAGGTGGTTTGATCTGAAGAGATTTGTGGTCACTGCTCTTCTGGTCTGCAATTTGGAATTTACCCCAAAAGGTCCGCTTATCCCTTGGTATTGCCATTAATACCACTTCTTAGGGCCCCTGTTTCCTTGGGACTTGAATCAGAACTTTTCCTCAGGGTCCTTGATCTCTTGGAACTGGAAGTGATTCTGTTTCTTGGGGCTCTTTCTCCTCTTGAAGGAAAGTATGTTTGTCCAGTCTTGAACTATAATGCAGATGGGGATACATACAATAAATTTGTCAAATATAGTTTATTATTTAGCAGAGTGGACCCCTGTAATTTCTTTCCCTGCTAGTTGTCAGGTCGCTTTACTATCTCTGGCTTAATAGCTCCCAAAGCTGCTGCTGCTGCTGCTGCTGCTGCTGCTGCTTCTGCTACCACCGCCCAATCCCACCATGGGTATTTCATCCAAGTGGGCTCTGGGCCAGCTTCTACTCTGAGTCATAAATCTCTATTACAATCCTCTTAAATTGTTTTGAGCTATGAGAATACCTCATTCTGACTTTTTTTTAACTTTGTCATTCCAGAATTGAATTTGAGATGTTTTGGTTTTTGTTTGTTTGTTTGTTTGTAAAGATATTTGGAGAGGAATGTTGGAAGAGATCAACTAAGTGCTTTCTCTACTCTACCTTCTTGTCTCTGTCCCCAGAAGAATATATATTTTTATATATGGGCATTATGGGCATATCACGTGGAAGCTCTTTTAAAAGTATAGATGATTATCATAATTAATGTATTATCAAAGTGCAGCTACATTGGCTCAATGGTGGATTTCTCACAATGTCACTTAAATTTAGTCATCACTGAAAACATTTACTCTTCTGTGAAACAAAAACTGAGCACAGGACCTAATTATTATCAGTAAATTGCTATTAATGACACAAATCCCCAAGTGACTAAGAAATCAATAATCAATAAATTATTTTCATTTGTTAAAACCAACGATTGTGAAACAAAATATTAAACCCACTTCCACTGATGACAAGGTGAATTTCCTTTTGCCCTTGAGTCTTCTGAAGCTTACTCTGAGTGAAAAATAATCCTAGCTATGGGTTTAAAATAATTTTTTTAAAAATATACATTATTTAATAGTTTAATCCTATTGCTAAGGAACCTGTAGAATTTTGAAAGCAAAATAAATGACAAAACCATTAAGTACTAGTCATTAAGATTTCTGATATATTTGCTTTGTTTCTGCTTGGTATAACCTGATATTATCCCCCAATTTAAAAATGAAATATCTCTGCCAACCCACTACCAAACTGGGTATCTTTACAATGACTTTCAAAGCTCTAGCAGAGTCTTCGAAAATGAATTTTCTGGTTCTGTGGTAAAAAATTTCACTGCTGCTTTGACCCCTAATTGAGGAACTCTGTGCTTTCAGCTGCAATAAATCATCAGCATGGTCTTCAGCTAGCTATAGCGTTTGCCACTTCTCATAGACCATATCAAATATGAGATTCTTTAACCCTGACAGCCAAGCAGAGAGAAATACATGGGTTTTAACTATTTGGGCACTTGGGATAGTTAGACTTGCAGTCCAATGAAATGGAACATAGCTTAGTAGGCCCCAGTAGAAGGCTAATGATCAGGTTTTCATTATTTGGCTTTTAGGAAATTTCTGGACCATAGTCACTTCTGTGTGATTCAACAGACCCCTCAATAGGAGGAGGTCACATAAGGACTTTTATAGAAAAAAAGGCAATTTAAATAAAATAGAAATGCCCTCTTACAACCAGAGAAACAAATCTGTAAGTGAAGGACAGTTTAGAGAAGGAGTTCTTTACCTAAAGTCCATGGACCATTTGTGCATCTGTGCATAAATTTCAAGGGTTTGTGAACTTGGACGAGGGGGAAAGTTCTGTATCTTATTTTCACTAACCTATAACTGAAATTTAATATCTCCTTCAATTATCAACTTTAAAAATTGATTCTGAGAAAGTATATGTAGATTTCACTAGATTGCCAAGTGGGTACATAGCACGGTCAGAAAAGGTGGAGGACCCCTAGACTAAGGGAATCTGCTTAAAAGATAATGACTATTTGTTATCTTAAAATAAAATCAAAGATATATCTATGTTTTAATGGTCATAGCTACCTTTACAATCATCTTCCATTATTTCCCTACCAAGATATTTATCTTTAGTGAATTAATAAACTTATTGCCTCTCAACCTCCTCATGCCCCCCAAATTCTCTTCTTAGGTTGCATTTTTTACTTCAGTACTTTAATCATGGCATTGTTCCTGACCTAGAATGTTACTCTTTCCTTCTGCATATCTAGATTCGACCTATCCTGTGAGGTGCAACTCAAATACCACTTTCTTTTGCATTTTTGAGTAACTACCTCAACTTGAGGTGACCCCTTCCTCTGCTGACCTCTAAGAATGTTGATCACCTGTACTATTAATCTGCCAAATCACTGTGATGACCTTCTCTCATTTGGAAGTATTCTTCTTAAGGGCAAGGACTATTTTGTTTCTATTTCTAGTTTCTGGCATTAAGCCTTGCATAATAGTATAAGCATATTTTTATTGAATTGAATTGTCTTGTTTGTAGAAGTGTGGCACAGTGAATAAAGTTGTGGAGATAGAGTTGTGGAAAGGCCTGAGTTTGAAGGCCGCAGCAGATGCTATGAGCTGTATTACACAGAGTCAATCATGCAGTTTTTTTCTGATTTTTACTTTTCTGAAAAATGATGGAAATTAATTTTATGACTTCTGAGGATTCTTCCAGTTCCATGTCTATAAACCTGTGACCTCTGGAATTACCCAACACTTATCTGATACTTGTCATTAAGTATTTGCTTTTTTTATCTAATTTCTTGTGTTCATATCCAAATCCAGATTGACAGTTCCCTGAGAGTTAAAATGTATACTATTTGTATAGTTTTGAATACTTTGGAAACCTTGCATAAATTGGGATGGAGGAATGGAGGGATGGAGGGATGGATAGATGTTAAGCTCTTCTAAAGGTAGCTAGGGACGGCTAATTGTAGTTCTGTAGGGACAACTTACTGTACTGGTAGTACAGTAAATAGAGAAATGGGCTTTGAATCAGGAGATCTAAGTTCAAATATGCTCTCAGACCCTTGCTAGTTGTGTGACCCTAAGCAAGTTACTTATTCTTTAATTGCCTCAGTTTCTCATCTGTTAAATGGAGACACACTGGATAAGAAATGGCAAAACATCATTGACAAGAAAGTCTCATAGGTAAGTTCACGGGGTCATGAAGAGTTGGACATGACTGTACAACTGAACAACAAAAGAGGTAACAAGGTTGCACAGTAGATAGAGTGTTTGGCCTGGAATCAGGAAAATCTGACTTCATATTTAACCTCAGACACGTACCAGTTGCGTGACCCTAAGAAAATCACTTAACCTCTATTTGCATCATCTGACCTGTAAAATTGGGGATAATAACAGTATTACCAAGCAGGATTGTGAAGCTCAAACTAGATGATATTTGAAAAGTTAATAACATAGTGTCTGGCACATAGTAGATATTGTATAAATGTGCATGCTTTTCTCTTCCTCCTAATTATCCGGTACTTGTCATAGGGCTGGGAAAACAAATCCAAGAAAAAATAATTACATTCCCTGTCCTTGAAATACATATATTTTAGCAGGGGTAGGGAGGAAATGCTACAAAAGTAATTAAAAAAGAGTTAAAAAGTTTGACAAAGCAGGGAAGATACCAGAAAGAGAGCAAGGAGGAGAAATGGTCTGTGCATCATAGATTGGTGCAAGTTTGAAGAGAGCAGGATGGCTTGCCTGAGTGCTTACTCCAAAGTAGGTTAAGAAAGGTACACAGGAATCTTAGGAAAGGCAGTAAGGGTGAAGGGGTTGCCAATGTGAAAAGAAGGCCAATGGGGCAAAGATGTTGGAGGGACATCATGGACTGGTCCTCCTTAGACGGTCTACCTCAAAAAAATGCTCTCCTCCTGTAGGTACCAGAGCAACACTCCATGAATTATCAAATGAACTGACAAGAAAAAGCAATATTCTGTTTTTAAAGGGGATGAAGATGTATATCTTTATCCACATGCATTACATAATTCTGTACCTAAGCATTTCTTTTTTCATCAACTAGAATTCAAGGTCGTGCTCAATGGAGTTCAAAAGAAAAAGGTATCAAATGAATTCATGGTTTTTAATTTATCACACAAATGGAATTTTTCAGAGGAACTAAGTATTATTACACTTTGGCACATTTATTAAGTGCATTGGTATGTGTGAAAAAATATTTTTGAGTAAAGTTAAATTTTGCTAAATAAAATGAATTCACTTTCCAGAAACTCTTGGGGATAGTCCTTCTATTCTCTATTTCAAAAGGTTCCTCTCCTATTTAAAATGAACAGCATTTATTGACACATTTTTTCCTTGACAATCCAAGGTCAACCAGGATGCTCATCAAAGAAATACCTAGTGAATTAGAATTGTTTTATAAGCACCAAATAACCTCATCCTTATTTTCATGAACAGATAGTCAGTGAGAGTCTGTTAGTTTAAGGGAAATAGAGAAGACAGTTTGGATATTTAAATGGTTACAATTTAAAAGATACCTTGATGTAATATTTTTTTTTAATTCTTTGAGCATTTCAGTTGAATGTAGGGGGGAAAAGAATCCTAAACATCAAGGCAACTAATTGGGAATATTAATTAGAGAAGCTTTTATGATCAATTAAGTAAGCAACTCCTATAAAAGGTGATCTTAAATTAAATTTGTAATAAGCAGACTACATCCTGGTAGAACAGATTTAAATTAAGATTCCATTAATGAATAGGTCTTTTAATTGTTAATTGAGTTGAGGAAGGTTTTTGTTGTCTGAAAAATAGCTTCTTGTCTCAGTTTTTTCCTCTTCTCTGAATTGTTCTCAAAGGGTAAATTCTTAGCTAACTAGGACCTGATGTTAGGCATTTAACTAAATTATTTTTTCTGTGATTTTACTTGATTGTTATTTATGAACTTGGTTTATGATCAACTATTTTAAAGTAGTAGTTTCCTTGTAGTATTTCATCAGTATCCCCCAAAAAACCCCACTCTTACATCAAAACCTATATACCAAATAAAGGTTTTACAAATAAAAAATGAAATCAACAGTTTTTAAGCTCTATTTTGTATTTCTCCAGGTGATTGATAATCTGATTTTTCCTTCCCAATTTAAGATTAAATCTCCAACCTTCTGTCAAACCAAACTTAATCTTTAGAGTGCCTTTCAGAGCTGCAGGATAGTCTTTGTAAATGAATTTCCTTGTTACATGATAAAAATTACACTGCAGTTCTGAAACCTAATTTGAGGTCTATTTACTTTCAGCTTCATAAATCATCAGTACAGCCTTCAACAGAACTGCTCTCACCACTTCTCATGGATTGAAATATAGTGAATAACTATATAAAATAAAGGAACAATAAGAGTCTTTGAAAATCCAAATTCAGGACATTACTCGTAAAGGAAGGAAATATTCTGTTAGCATAATATTATGATATAAAACTTAAAATTCTATTAAAGATGACAAATGGTTTTTGCATCTTTGAATAAAATGTGAAAGATTGTGAAGAGATGCTACAGCCTGTGTATTGCAGTGTGTGTTTATTTATTTTTAAGCCTTTAGAAATTTTTACATTTTCAACTGTTATGTTTATAGCCCCAATTCCTTCATTGCTTCTTTCAAAGCTATCCTATAATTTCAGATATTTAAATTCAGTATGTCACACCTGTTAATCATGTAGAGTCTATCATATAGATCCACTTAATTAAATAGTTTATTTCATGTGTGTGTGTGTGTGTGTGTGTGTCTGTGTGTGTCTGTGTGTGTATGTGTATGTGTAGGTGAAGCCCACATAAATATTTTTTTTTATCTTATTCATAGGTCCACCAGGTTGTTTTAATTTTGCCAGAATCTGGAATTTTTCTGTTTTTCTTTAAATTGTTTTCTTTATTTTAGTTTTCAACATTCATTTCCAGAAGATTCTGGGCTCCAAATTTTCTCCCCATTTCTCCACTAACCCCACCCCAAAAGGGCAAGCATTTTGTAGTACAGGGAAGGTACAACCTTCCCTCTCTTCTAAGTCCCCCTATCATCTCTTTACCCTCTTTATCCTTCCTTTAGGGTAAGATGGATTACTATATCCCATTGCCTAAATATCTTATTTCCCAGTTGCATATAGAAACAATTTTTTAACATTTGTTTTTAAAAATTTGATTTCTAGATTCTCTCCCTTCTTCACTCTTCACCCACCCCCATTGAAAAGACAAACTATTCAATATAGGTTATATATATGTAGTTATGAAAATATTTCCACAGTAGTCATATTATATAAGACTATATTTCCTTCCATCCTATCCCACCCCCTATTTATTATATTTTCTCCTTTGATGCTGTCCCTTTTCAAAAGTGTTGGCTTCTGATTACCCTCTCCCCCAATCTGCCCTCCCTTTTATCCTCTACCCCTCTCATCCTCTTCCCTGCTATTTTCCTGTAGAGTAAGATACCCAATTGAGTGTGTATGTCATTCCCTCCTTAAGCCAAATCCAGTGTAAGTAAAGTTGATTTATTCCCTTTCACCTCTCTGCTCTTTCCCTCCAGTTACAGCTTTCTGTTTCCTGTTTTTAAGTGAGATAATTTACCCTATGCTACCTTTCCCTTTCTTCTGCTCTCAATATATTCCTTTCTCACCTCTTAATTTTATTTTAAGATATTATGCCTTAAGTTTCAACTCCTCCTGTGCCTTCTATGTGTATATATACACACACATATACACACATATAGATATACACACAAACACACACACAGGTGTTATTTTCTTCAGTCAGGTTGTTGACTCTCTTTTCATGATTTTCTTGTATCATTCTCATTTCTCTTCCCAATTTTTCCTCCACTTCCCTTATTTGGTTTTCAAAATCCTTCTTAAGCTCCTCTATGGCTTATAACCAGCTTACATTTTTCTTGGAAGCGTTTGGTGCAAAAGTTCTGACTGTGTTGTCTCCCTCCTGTTCCATGCTTTGATCCTTTTTGTCCCCCCAAAAGGAATCTAAAGTTGGATTACTGAGCTTAGGTTGCTTTCTTTGCCTTCTCATGTTGCTAGTCAATTAATTTGATTTTTGAGCCACAGTAGAACTCTGCTTTCTGAGGGGAGAATTTTATCCCAAATTGCTGGAGTTTTCACAACTCCTGGAGCTATTAGGAGGCACAGTCTCTGCAGCCCACACCAGCTTTGGCTCACTGAAAACACACCTCAGGACCACCACCCAAGACCACAATCCCCATCCAGGCTTGTTAAGGCAAGAGCACTTAGCATCTGAATGATCACTTGGCCCCCTGCAATCTACAGGCCACGTGCTCTGAAGTAGCTACCCAGAGGTGGTTGCAGGGCCACACCTTCTGCTGCTTTCTTGCCCTGGGGGTAGATGGCCAGTGGCACTTTTCTCCCCAAAATTTAATTGAGTTCCACTGACATTTTAATTTGTCCTTGTTTCTTATGGGTTGATAATTCTGGAAACTGCTATAGCTGCCTGTGATCCACTCTCAGTAGTGCTCAAGCTGTGGCTTGTCCTGACTTCCCTGGGCTTCAGCCACAGTTTCAGGTAGGGCTGGGGCTCAGCTCCCAGCATTCTGCTATGAGCCCTTCCCATCCTGCCTGCTGTGCTGACCCCATGGGGAGATGTGTTTTTCTGTAATTTTGTGCATTCTGGAGCTCTAAACTTTGTTTAGAGTCATATTTTATAAGTATTTGAGGTGGTTATGGTGGGATCTGCAGAGTTCTCCTACTTAAACATTGCCATATTGACACTGCCCCCTCAAATAATTTTTAAATTATCTTTCCTGGATGTATTTTCTAAGTCAGTGGTTTTTCCAATGAGATATTTCACATGGTCTTTGATTTTGTTTTCATCCTTTTGGATCTGTTTTATAATTGATTTCTCATAACATCATTAGCTTCCATTTGCTCCATTCAAAGTTTAAAGGAATTATTTTCTTCAGTGAGCTTTTGGACTTCCTTTTCCATCTGGCCAATTCTACTTTTTAAGGAATTTGGCTTTTTGAACTTCTTTTGCCATTTGAGTTAGTCTATTTTTTATGGTGTGATTTTCTTCAGTATTTGGGGGAGTCTCCTTTAACAAACTGTTGGCTCATATTTTCATTATTTTCTTGCAACATTCTCATTTCTATTGCCATTTTTTCCTCTCCTTGTCTTACTTGATTTTCACAATCCTTCTTGAGTTATTCCATTGCCCGCAACCAATTCATATTTTTATTGGAGGCTTTTGATGCAGGGCTTTTGACTTTGTTGCCTTCTGGTTCTGTCTTGTTCTTTGTCACCAAAGAATGATTCAATAGTCTGATTTCTCTTCCTCTGTTTTCTCCTTTTCCCAAGCAGTTACTTGACTTTTGAGCTCTTTGTCACAACAGAATTCTGCTTCCAGAGTAGAGACTGTTGTGTCCCAAATTTCTGGGGTTTTGAGTAGATTTTGTCAGTGCTACCTCTAGGCACCTGCCTCAGAACTATGAGGAGGACTACCTCTCCACAGCCAGCACAAGCTCTGCCATGCCAGTGCTCCTCCTCACCCCAGGACTGCCACCCAAGACTGCAACCCAGATTCAACAGGGCAAAGCAAGAGAATCCTGCCTCAGCATGAGTGAAGGGATTCCTACAATATCCCCTTGATCAGCTGCTTCATCACCCCACCATCTGTGAGGCTGCATCTCCAGAAACCACTGCCTAGCAGCTGTAGCTGTGGTCACCTCTTGCACCCTACAGGCAGGGATTGGATTATGGTCTCCTCTCACCCAGGTCTAACAGAGTTTCCCCACTGACTTTAATTTCTCTTTGATGTTTGTGGGTTGAGAAGTCTAGAAACTGCCACAGCTGCCAGTGACTTAGTCCCCTGAGGTCTGCTCTGGCTGGTCTGTGCCACAACTTTTTGAAGGTGTAGCCTACATGGGACTGTGCTCTGCTCTCAGACTGGTGTGATACACCCTTCCTTTTGGCTTTCCAGGCTGACTTCAGCTAGAGATGTATTTCACTCTCTCATTTTGGGGATTCTCTACTTCTAAAATTTGTTCAGAGTTATATTTTTAAAGGTATTGGAGGTGGTTGGGGTGTGAGCTCAAGCAAGTTCCTCCTTTTACTCCACCATTTTTGTATATATGCAAATTTTTCTATATATGCAAATCAGTAACTGGCCTGAAACTCTTAGTGAGTTGCTTAGTGCAATGAAAAGTTAAATGATCTGCCCAATATTATAGAAATAGCATGTCAAAGTGATAGGGTATGAACTCAGGTCTTCCTAACTAAATGATTATCTTTTTATACACTAGACACTCACAGGATTGTTGTGGGTCCAAAAGTGATAACACATGTACAATGTTTTGCAAAACTTAAACTTTTATATACTTTCTAGTTTTGTTGGAGTTATTTATTTTTCATGATCTGCACTGACAGAAGAAATTTCATTACATGAAAATCAAATTCTGGAACAACAACAACAACAACATAAAAAATGCAGTCTTATTGAAACTCCCCACTTAATATTATTTAGATATGAAAATCTAAAGCCACCTAGATCTATATGGAAGTCTAAGAACTCAATTTTTGCATCTCCAGGATGCTAAATATATAGATAAAATAGCTAGACACCAGCTATTAGACTTTTCCAAACACCCAAATGATAATCATTGTGTATTCATAAAGTTTGGGTCTCCGTTAAGCAATTATAGTGGGTTCAACAGGGAGAATGAGGATGAGAATCTGACAGTTACTAATTGGATAACCTTGGACAAGTCTTCTCATCTCTAAATTTTCTGACTTGTAAAATTAGCCAATCAGGTTAGATTATTTCTAAGATCCCTCCTATTCCTAAATCTATTATTATAAAAGCATAGAAAAGTCACAAATAAACATAAATGGAATATTAAAATGAAGGTGCCGTCTTTACATTTGTGAACATCATAGTCACCATGCATTTTTTTTTGTCTTTGAATATATGTAGAGTGCCATTATCCTTCCTATCATATGTGTATGTGTATGTGGAGTTGTATGTGTATGATGATCATTATATGTGTATGTTGAGTTGAACAGTAGCAACCAATATCTGAGAGACAGAAAGATGTAGTAGAGGCCTGGACTTGGAGTAAAGAATAAATGGATTCGAATCCTACATCAGATACCCACTATCAGAATTACATTAGGCTAAACATTTGACTTCTCTGGCTTTAATTTCCTCAACTCTAAATTGGATATTTTAATATTACCCACTTCCCAGGAATGGGTTAACATCAAATAAGTGCGAGAATAGAAAGCCCTATGTAAATATCAAATACTTTATAATGATTGGAAAAGGCTAGATAATTTATGCAAATACACATTCTGTAGGAGGGGAAAGGTACCAAGAACCAATTATTCCTGAAGTAAATCCTTCAGAGCCTGATTTACAGGTTTGGTTCATTTTTCTACCTTGCAGAATGTCCACCACTGTTAGGATTTCCCTGTTATATGACCACATGAATAAATGGATGGATCAATGTGCAAGAATATACATTATTAAAGACATGAACTTGAGAAAACTGTTGCTATGATGATATTAATTCATGCCATAATGACAGCATTCACAGGCTCTTTTATCTTAAAAAAATTGAGATAGTCTATAAAAATACTGTTATCTCATTTTAGAGATAAAAGTCAAAGAGGAGAAGTGGCTTTCCGAAATTCACACAACTAAGATGAGGATCAAGACTTGGACATGTATTCTGATTCTAAGTCATATTCCTTTCTGAAGATTAATAGGGTTGGTTACTGATGATGATAAAGGAGGTCAGAAGGTCAGCATAAACCAAAAGTTGGTTTAGGACATAACTTATTCTTATAGCACTGGTTTCAGCTGCCTTTAAAAGAAATGCAGAGGTAGAATCTTTTTTTTCTTCAATTATCTCAACAATGGAGTTTAATATTTTCCACCAGAAATTTGCTTATGGATGATTAAACATATCATTATCATGTCATTATAGAATTCACTAATAAGATTTGGGAGTATTCTAAGGCTGGATAAAATCAGCATGGTGTCTTCTTCTACAAGGAACATTGGGAGAACCTCATAATCAGTGGAGAGATAGATAGATAGATAGATAGATAGATAGATAGATAGATAGATAGATAGATAGATAGATAGAATCAGGGGTTTTCAACCTGTGGGTTATGTTCAGTTTGTAACAATGAAAATACATTCTGCATATCAGATATTTACATTATGATTCATAACAGTAGCAAAACTACAGTTATGAAGTAGCAACAGAAATAATTTTATGGCTGGGGGTCATCACACCATCAGGAACTGCATTAAAGGATTGTGGCATTAGGAAGGTTGAGAACCACTGAGATACAGAGAAATATATACTATATATATATATGCATGTACATATATGTATACATACTATAATATGTGTTTATGTATATACATATACGTATATGCTCTCTCTGTGTATATATGTATGTGTGTGTTGACACGTGCATGTGTGTGTGTATGTGTCCATAACCCTTGTAAAATCCTCAATGCTTGTTAATTGATTAATTGAAGTAAAAATCCAACTCTCTTTTTGGTATCTCACTTGATTTCAGCATTCATTTTAATAATACTGGTTTTTGGGCTCTTTGGGCCTCCTCATTATGAGAACTGTTAAGCCTTAGTTAATTTTCTTTTTAGAGAGTGAGGAAATCCTACATTAATTGCATTAAGTTTGTCCATTACTCATTTTTAAAGGAAATTAATGGTTTATTTAAACACATAAAAGTGTAACAGCTACTGAAATCACACACAATCTTATTTTTATGCTTATTTTCTAATTCAGTATTTCCTTTCTTATGTCATCTATTTAGTCAATGATTAAATATGGTAAAATGATGGCTTCTTTTACAATGAGCACTTTCCTTCCTATTAAGATAAACCAAATCCATTTTATGGTGTTATTCAGTATTAGCCAGGTTTTGCATGTTCCTACTGCTTTCTTGAAGAAAAGGTTCATGATGTACAAACATGGAACTTTTGGTATTCTGAGGGCCTTTGATAGCTTTCCATTTCTTGATATAAATCATGCTTTTTAACATATTATTATCCTCTCTTGTGCCCACTTTCACAGTGATGTCACAGGATATGAAAAAATGTTTGCTGGGGGGGTAGTTTCTTATCACATTCTTTTACTATAATAATCTCTGCAACACAGGTTGTCACCCAAGGTGCAATGATCTGCCCACTGATTTATCTGGTGCTTAGACTTACCATATATGATGCAATAAAAGATGACCAAGGGCTTGTTAAAAGTATAATCTTCTTGCTCTTTGCGATGCAAGGAATCAACTCATCCAATGTCTTTTTTTCTTAAATTTCCATTCAGTATTACCTCCCTTATACCTTCTAGTTTCACTTTTTAGACTCAGACTGAGAATTATATAATTCTTTCAAAAATTTTCATGTCTTTGGTAATTTAACAAAAGTCATACTTTCACTCTGTGGAATTAAATGTATAGTTAATATCTGAAAGCTGTCTAAAAGACCTTTGAGTCTTAATGACATCTGACATTTACATAACACTTTAAAGTTTGTCAAACCCTTTATGTCACTTACCACAAACTCACAAAAACCCTAATGATAGGTAACCCAAAAGGGATTGGCAAAACATGGTGTACATAAACCAACCTCAGTCTTTTATCAACAATGATTTTTCAATGAGAAATGTCATAAAAGACACTATTATACTGGTGTACAAATAATCAAAATTGGTGTATTGATCATGGAGCAAGACTGAGATCTATAATATGAGTAGCCCAAGTAAAACACTGATATCCCCAAGATATATTACAAATCAGAGGATGACCTCCAGCACACTGAGTCACTATTTTAGGGAGTATTTATGAAATAGATATAGATTAGACTTTCACAGTATGACAGGAAGTACAAGAGTTACTGTTAGTTTTGATAAAAGGCAATATAGACCAATGGAATTAAAGATCAAATTGAGTAGAAATTATTTCTCTCATGTTTGGCTTTTGGTTTCTTCAACTGATGATTTAATTGGCTTTCTAGTATGAATTTGAAAATGTCAATGAGTTTTTGCAAATGTATCACAAATATGAAAACAGATTCAAGAAATATCTTCTATTTGACTAGGCCTTTTCCCCTACATTTTCTTTAAAAATTAATGTGTTGCAGGAATAGGCATAAAAACCATACTGGAGTGGAAGGGTGGGTTGGAGGGGGATGAGCATCATATGATTGTTACTCTCATTGTTTCTGATTTAAAGAGGGATCAATACAAATGGCTAAGTTTAGATTCTAACATGAAA